>JAGHPS010000310.1:0-450848 GCA_020976635.1 Castanea crenata
TTACATATATAGTAATGTTAATGATATTAAGTATGGTTTGCTATAGCCAATTTTATAATTAAATTTTTTCCAATTAACTAAACTTATTTTATTTTTTTTTATTTATTTATTTACAGGTGAAACAAAAGTAGTTTTAAGCAAATAAGCTCACTTTTTTTTTTTAAAGTCAACTTATTTGTTTAAAGTTACTTTTTATCTTACTTTAAAGAAAATAAGCTAATTAAACGAAGCTGTATTGTGTTCTTTTTTGGTTGGACACATGTCACGCTCGGATATGATAACAATGATTTTTGGCTAGTAAAGTCCAAAACTTTCTCGTTGGTAGATTAAACCCAAGGAAGCTACCATTGTGTTTCCTTAGAAAATAAAATAGTGTGATGAGTAAAAGAAAATGATGTAGGGTCAGAAAATACTTTTCCTTAGCCAATAGAATAGTGAGATGAGTAAGAGAATTAAATAAAATGCTACATAATATAGAAAAAAAAAAAGTCGGTGACGTAGAGTTTTTTCTTATAAAAAAATAGACTATTAAATTAGCATTTAACAATATATAAAATCCAATAAGGCCAAATAAATGTATTAAACTGTAAGAAAAAAATTATATATATATATATAATAATAATAATAATAATTACTTTAAGAATACTTGAAAAAAGTATTAGGAAATAAATAAAGAAATAGAAATGGAGAGAAAATTATCTTGTTGGTACATTACATGCCAGCAATGATGCAGGTATCTCAATTTTCACGTTTATCAAACGTGAGACTTGGACTTTGTTGAATATGTCGGTGATGATTTGATAGCTAATTAATAAGAGAAAAAATGAAAAGAATTTTTCTGAGTAAGGATTTATGTCTAAAAATTCTTATCAACAAATGTGAGATTCACATTATTCAAGGGAGTCAAGCTTGGCAACAAAATATTCACTAAATAAAATTTATGGTAATAGAAATAATAATCTTTATGGTGGTACGTAGCAAATTATTATAAAAGAAAAGATGTGAATTAAGCGAGAACAGAGAAAAGGGGCATCAAGATAATGCTGTTGCTTTTTTTTTCTTTTTTTTTTTATATATGGAAAAGTTAAAAAATACCTTTAGAATATTGGTTTAATAAATATTTTTAAAAACTTTTATGGCAAAATAAAAAAGTATTTTAATTTTTTTTTAATGTCAAAAAATAGAAATCACCATGACCTGAATCTTGGTATTGAGTTTTATGAATACTTAATTGGGATTAGGATTTGTGCAATACCGTAGTTATTGTATGGGAAGCAATTACCCCTAATTTTCTACACAAATTTTTTTTTCTTTATCTTTTTATTTTATTTTATTTTTTACCTTTTAAAACCTTTTTTAATTAATAGATGAGATTTGAAAGCCATTTTTTAAACTCTTATTGAGAGCAATTGCTGATCTAGATCGATCAGCAATGATCTCAAACTAAATACTTGGACTAAACACACACACACATTAATTACACTCTCTTGTCAAACTCAAACACATTACTTAATTCAAAGTATCACTACAAAAAGACCTAACTTTTATAGTAGTAGAGTAGAGTTTTAATTAATGGAAAAGAGTTATACTCACTGGAGTGTAACTTTAGCAATGTGGGACAAGACCCACTTTATTTCTTTTTGAAAAACAAACAAACTGCTAAATACACACACTTTTGATTAACCATAATTTGGTTTGAATCATGATTTGTTTCCACAAAAATGAGAAAAGGACTTTAGGTTGCAAAGTGAGACTCCATGAGGGAGGCATATAATGTTCACTAAATCACACTTAATGGAACCCTATGTTCAAGCATTAAAGTCTCAGCTCATAATTGCATGGGGCCCAAAGCAAGTTTGCCTAAAAGCCTTTTGAAACCATTCAAACCACTATTCCCATCTTTCTCCTGATGGACTTGGCCCATTCATTTGGACTCTTCATCTAGACATTGTTGTAATGGATCCATTGAGCTATAAAAAAAAAGGGATGGCCTCTATCTCATATAAGAACAGTGTGATGCTTCTCAAAGAAGAGTGAAACGCTGTCGTCCTAGTACGTAATACCAAAAAAATAAATATAAATAATGAGAACCGCCAAAACTAGATAAGCATTTATCATGTGAGTGAAACTACTTCACAAATCATTTGAACAACCAATAGAATTCCATCACTTCACAGATTTCTCTCAATTTCCTCAGACTTACTAAACCATCCAAATTGTGCAACATGGCTCAGCGCTTTTTCAAATTTCTTCAACACCTTGTTGATAGAAAAATACTTCCTAGTCATTGATGTAATGAAATTTTTCCATATATTTCTTTCCTTCATACTTTTTTTGTGCCCAAATGACATTACTCATGAAAGAATCAAAGTCTCTTGCTAAGGAGTGAGACATATTGGGGCCCTGGCAAAGCAATTTAGATTAATGTTACACATACCCAAAGAAAAAAAATAATAATGTTGCCTTTAAAAGGCTCTATTTGATACAAAAAGTTTAAATAAATAAATGTAGCTACTGTCACCCAATTTTGTGTCTAAAATGTGAGGTATATTACTAACTTTGCACTAAAATAGCTTTCTTGAAATCATAAAAGTAATGTATATATTACTAAGAATGTGATGAATGAGCAAGGTTCTTTGAATTGGTCATATTATGAAGTCTACTAAAGTGCTTGTCTTTGTACAACCCACTATTGTGCCATGTTGTCATGAGATTGAGTTCAAGTCTAATACCCTCGAAATTACATCATATGTACGTAATTATTTTTAATAACAAAGATTGAGAGTTAAAAGACTATAACTTCAATCTCAACTTTTAAATGAAAAAAATAAAAATGTGAAAAGTAAAAAAAGTAGAGAAGTAAAAAATTGTTGTGAGATGAATATAATCAATTACGCTTTCTTTTCTCTGAATCAAAATTCGATCAACTGGATTCTTAATAAATAAAAAAATATATTAATTAATCAAAAAATATATTTTTTTATATAAAACGAGTAGTTATTTAGTTTATAGAAATCAAGCCGAAGTCCATTGTACGGATTTTATCTTGGTAACATTTGATAACATAAGATTTAATTGTAAAAAAATAATTATTTTTCTGCAATCTCTCATCTATCTATTTTCTTTAGTTATTCGCTAGTTTATAGGAGCAATAATTGCATATAGTAAGTATTACACCTAATTTAAATCCGTTGATGTTGATGTGGGTGTCAGAATCAAGTAGAAATTCAGAAGGCCTAGTTGAACACGGCAAGAAGGAAAATACTGTATTCCTCAAGTCGGCTGGTTAGGACCCTAATGTAACTTGGACTTGGTCAAGTTATATTACCGATCGGTTTATTATTGTATTCCAAAACTTTTGAAAGAACATGAACTGAAAAACGTTCTGATTCAAGTAATTATTAGAGTGGAAGGACACATTGTTTATTTAAATTTCTTCTACCTTAAGCAAATTCCCATTTTGAAAACGAAGAGAGAGATAATTGGTAAACAATTAAAATATGTGGGTCTGAACTCTTAACTCTGAAGTCTTAAACCAGAAGAGAGAGACAATTGGTAGGGCTGTGGGGGTTGAAAGAAAACGGGGTCGTTCTATAGCATTAAGCCAAAAACAATGAGAACCACCAAAACTAGATAAGCATTATCACGGAATGAAGAATCTTCAATAAAATTCGAGCACTTAACAAATTTTTCTAAAATTTCTAGCCCTACACTACCCTCAATTTCCTCAGATTGACTAAATCATCCAAATTGTGCAACATGGCACACACTGCTTTAGAGAAAGTGAACATTATAGTATAGGTAAAAGGAATTAATGTACGACAATGGTTGTTAATTCACATGGTGTAAAGTACTAATGTGTGCATGTGTTTGTGATTACTATGTACTTAAATTCCGTAATAATCGAACAAGTATTCCTTTACTATCAAAGGGAGAGAAAAATATTATTAATGCTTCTTTGATTTATTTGCTTTGCAAACAAGAAACAACAGAATTCATATACCCAGCAAAATGGGTTGGAGATTCAACACTGTTATATAGAGCTGTGGAGAAAACAGAATTTGAGAGAGCACTTCATCCACCTCCCAAAACCACCGCCAAGTCCATCAACCTGAGGTGGAGCATTAGTGAACCAGTTGTGCAGCATTTGGGGTCCGCCTGGTATGAGCAGCAAGCTCTATGTTAGTGTCATCGTGTATTCAGTGCTCAGGACTTCTCGCAATTACTTTAAGGGTGTTTGATAAAGTAGTTAGAGAAGAGATTGTTGTAGTTTTTTAAAATTTGTATAGGTGAAAAAGTGTGTGAAAATGTGTATAAAGTTATTTAAAATGTGAAAATGTGAGTTTAAGATGGGTACTAAATAGGCCCTTAATATTTGGGTTAACTATTTTTTTTCTTTGGAGCTTGGATAATTATAATGAGAAAAAATATTATATATATATTTCATTTTAATTTATAGTGTTTATTTTATAATAATTTTTTTAATTATCAAGTCAAAAAATCAATTAACTTTTAATAAAAATGGGGATCGAAACCAAAACTTTTTCTCGCACAACAAATAATAAGACTTAACTAAAATTCTAAAACCCACCGAGAGAAAATTATCCTGTTCACTACATGCCAATAAAGATGCGTGTACCTCACTTTTCTCATATGAGACTTTGACTCTGTTGAATATGTGATTTTGAGAACAGTGAAAGGAATCTTTGAGATTGAAGTTGAAAAAGAAAAAAAAAAACAATTTTTAATCTCATCTACTAAATAAAAAACATTAAAAGAAAAAGTTAAAAGTTGAAAAGTGAAGTGATAATTTTTTTTTTTTTTTTTTTTGTGAGAGAGAAATGAGTAATTGCAACCTGTGAATATTCTAGGTATTGCACTGGTTCTAGGTATTCCACTGGATTTTAATCTGCTTAGGAGTAAGGGTTCATGTTTTGTCAAAAAAATGTGGGTTACAATTAAGAGAGTCAAGATGGGAATCCTGTCAACAAAGTGACTAGTGGCTGCTACTGGTGCATCCTTTTCCCTGCGACCTTCATAAAATTAGAAGAAAATATTCAATAAATAAAATTGGGATAATGATACTCCCTTGCCTTGAGTTTTGAAGAATATTCTTTCATTTTGTTTCTATTAGTAACAAAATATTTTAAATTTTTATAAAATTCTATTTACTAAAATTTAACCATAATTAGTAAAATAATAATTGATAAATTTAGAATTAAAACTTAAAAGTCAAAGTTTACCAAATACAAAAAAAGAAAAAAGAAAAAGGAAGAAGTCATATTGAATCATTTAAAATACACTTTAATTAAAATTTTAAAACAATGGACTTTAATTCTGAAAGGGAGGATAATTTTGAAAATTTACTATAAAAGCAAATGTTAGGTCAGTGCAAAATATTTTTAACATTCAATTTAATAGAGCCCGGTTAAACGAATATCAAAGATGAAAATGTATTTTTCATTAAATTTAGGATAAAGTGTCATTCTCTCGAGCCTTAAAAAAAGAAAGCCCCAACAAAATATGTGACAATGGAAATAATAAACTTCATGGCAAAAGCGAATTATAATAAAAGAAAATATGTGAATTAAGTCAGAAAGGAGAAAAAGGGCTTCAAAATAGTGCTGTTGAATCGGAGAGACCAAAAGTTTTTGGACCCGTCAAATTATTGAGAAGTGGTGTTAGAGTCTTTCAAGAAACACACAATCTTTGATGGGGAATGAGCTGATGCCCAGGGACGGAGCCAGACTTCCAACCTAGTGGGGGCAAACTTAATGTAAGCTTATCATTTTTTTTTTTTTTTTTTTCTGGTTTTAAGGTTTTGTCTTAAGGTTTTTCAATTATTCTTGGGGCAATTGGGCAAAAAGGAAGGTCAGTCAATTTTTATTTTTATTTTTTTTGGATGTTTCATGTGCTAATTTGTAAATATTTTGGAGAGAGGCTAAGTGTATATACTTTGGAATCAAATATTAAACTTGTGTCTCTTAGGCTTGTTCAAACTATATTTTCAACAGATAATGAATTGAACACCTCTAGTCTCAGCTCATTGCATGGATCTAGAAGCAAGTTTGCTTGAAAGCCTTTTCAAACCCCTCCAAACCACTATTCCCATCTTTCTCCTAATGGCTTGGCCAATGCATTTGGACTTCATCTCTTCTGAATGACTAAATATTGTTGTAACTGGGTTCATTGAGCATTTAGGCATGGATAGCCCCTAATCATAAGACCTGTGAGATGCTGCTAAAAAAGAGTGAAACGCTGTCGTCCAAAAGCATTGACAACTACCAAAACTAGATAAGCATTATCATGTGATTGAAAGTACTTCACAAATCAATTGAACAACCAATAGAATTCCACCACTTTCCAAATTTCTCTCATAATTCGAGCCTCCAGGCCTCGATCGTCTACCCTCAATTTCCTCAGATTGACTAAAATTTCTTCAAAGCCTAGTTGCTAACCCAATACTTCCTAGTCTTTCATGTGATGAATTTTTTCCATATATTTTCTTTCCTTCATACTTTTTTTGTGCCCAAATGACATTACGCACGAAACAACCAAAGTCTCTTGCTAAAGAGTGAGGCATATTGGAGCCGTGACAAAAAAATAACAATTTTGAACTTATATTATAAGGCTCAATTTGATACAGAAAGCTTTAAAAAATAAATGTAGCTACCTTCACTCTAGCTCTTTTGTGACAAAAAATTGTGAGGTTCATTACTAATTTTGCACTAAAATAGCTTCCTTGAAGGCTTGAAATCATAGAGTATTGTATTAGTATATAATAAGAAGATGATTTTTAGAGGTAATGAATTAATAAGAAAGGTAATTGGAATTTGTCATAGTATGAAGTCCACTAAAGTGCGGGTCATTGTTGATAGTTACTCCTGTACGTAATGCAAGCAAATTGTACAACCCATTGGTGATAAATTTCTAGGCGTTCATATCGTTAACGCCATTTGCGTAAATGTTTACAAGATTATGTTATTTAAGTATGGATTTCATATTTAAGGGGACAAAGTATAAAGAAAAATATATAATTCTCCAAAGAATAAGAATTATACAAAGATTCTCTCTCAAAAAAAAAATTACAAAGATTTAAAAATAAATTAATACATAAAAAATAAAACTAACTATACTTAGTGTTAACAATAAAATATAAATAAAAGAAAATTTCCAATAAATCAAAGTACACACATCTCAAAAACAAAAAAGTACACGTCTTAAGTTATAAATGTTTTCTAATTTTATTTCTATTAAAAAAAAGCTATGAATATCATATTCAAGTCATTATATATGCTTATGCAAATGTTGACAAAATATCATTCATTTTTCATGTTAACGTATGTAATATATATAGGTGGGTTGGGTCAAGCCTTGATGGTTTTAAAAATACTCAACTCACTATCCAACTCGATTCACTGCTATTATAGTTGAACCACCCAACCCACTTGAAAATCAAATTATATCCACCGCTATTTAGATACAAAATTAGTTGTAACCTAAAGTTACAACTTCCTTTAAAAAAATTAATATTACTATATATTTTAAAAACCTAACCATTGAATTGTATATTCTTTACATTCTTAATACACATGTCAAATTTTGTATCAATCGAATATTATTTACTATATATATGATCAATAAGTTTATATTTTATGCATAATTTTTAATTACAAGAACTTGCAATTTAAATAATTTATTGATGAAATAGCTATTGATCTTTAATTTTTTAGGAATTTTGCAAGTATGGAGGATATAAGAAAAAAAAATTTAATTTAATGGTAGATTAGTCAAAATTTATTTCTAATAAAAAGATATTGAGTAAAGTTATAACCTTACGCTACAACTAATTTTACAGTTAAATTTTGTTCTTGTGTTATTTAGCCACAAAACCTGGATTTCATTTTTGGTTATAAAATATGAAGGAAAAAAAATTCTCCATTTAAGAATGAGAATTCTATAAATAAAACTAAAGAATATTTAGATTTTAGTGTAATTAATAATAACTATAAATAAAAGGAAAAAGTATAATAATTGTCTATTAATACGTTTCAATTTAATCATATATGAAATAATAAATTGACGCTCTTTTAAATCTTAAAATCATTTATTATTAATTTTGAACTAAATATTTCACAATAATTTCCTTGCACTGAAGTCTGAGACTAGCATAAAATTTTTTATATAAACAAAGTTATGTTGTCATATTTTATTTGGAAGCTAAGTTGAGAGAGAGAGAGAGAGAGAGATTTTCAGAGCATAATTATTTCCCATTTCCCTAGTTATATCAATAACCAAACATACCGACATAGTTTTAAATATTTTTATAATTGAAATTAATAAAATAATTAAGAAATGGTATATTTTTCAAACTCATACTTTAAAGTGTTTTGTACTCAGGAAAACAGAATCATTAATAAGATAGTTTTTTTTATAAATTAATTCCAAAGACAAAGTGTGAACTGTGAAGGCTAGTTGTTCATATATGAACGAGTTGACCACGCTACTTGAGGTGGTTAATCCTATAATGTCTTCAATAAGATTGTATCATTTGAGCTTATGTATTCATTAACTAATATAATTTTTTTAAAAGGACAATTGGTGTGTGTTATTTGGTCATTTAAATTTTCTTTGGATCCTTTTTAACTAACTTAATTCTTGAGAGAGGCTTGGGTGTAACTTTTGGAAGTTTTAAAATTTATATATATATATATATATATATATATATATTGGAATTTTTTTTTTATAATTACAATAAAGAAAATTATACTATAGGAATAATAATTAAGAGTCATGGGGCTATGGCCACCTTAGTCCAAATGTGGACTCATCCGGGTCATCCTGATGTTATTGGCAATGATAAATGTTCATCATACGAAGAAATACTATATTTTATTTTATTTGCTGACTGTGATCCATTGACCTATGAAGAAGTTGGCGCCAGAAATAATCATCGTATTCAAACTATGCATATTGAAATTAATTCTAGCTGCTTCTCAACAAAAAAAAAAAAAAAATTTAATTCTAGCTAGTGAGAGAGAGGAGTTTACTACCTTCTGTTGCAAAAAAAAAAAAAAATCAATTGGTATTAAGTGTACAACACTAAATACAAATAATTAAATAAATTAGTATTTGGCTTAAGGCTCCTGCATGGGAAATGATCACTTTTTAAAATCTTGGGCACCCTAAACATTAAAATAGAATGCATTATAGATCTTGATTGCGTAATAAGTTTTGATACCACATATCATGTAAATTGACTAAGTATATATAAATTGAAATTTGTAAAGTAGGAATGAGAGGAACATAAAGTATCATATAAATGGTAATTATTTAGTTTTTATCAAGTTAAAAAAATATATAGATAAAAAAATAAGGGATATTATTTCTTATTTTTATCTATATGAAACTTCTATTAAAATCCATAAAATAACAAAATGATAAACCAAAATAAAACTGATAAATACCTTTTTTATGTTTTGAAATTAAGGGTGCTTAGGGTTTAATAATGTTCTATTCATTTTGTTCTTGCTCTTCCTTCCCTGGTCCTTTTGGCCAGCTCCTTTGCAGGTAGTAATAAATAGAAAGGGAAAAATAAGCTCCCAAAGAAATAATTAGCATGCATTTAAGTCATCCATATATGAAGTGTTTTAAAAACAAACAAACTTGATCATCCATAATCCTTAAAAGGGCAATTGAGCAGTCTATGAGGTCCAGAAGAAAATAAAGCAAATCAGTTTCCATTAGATCTTCACAAAATATTTAGCAGGAACTAAAACATGCTGTCTCACAAGTCACACCATCCTTCCTCCTTTGGCCATTCAGCGAACACTGCCCATCTTATTGGTATGCATGCATCTGCAGTATTAAACATTTGAACAATGAGAAAATGCATTCTGATTAAAGAAGAAAACATGTTACAACCACAAAAAAACAACTTCAAAAATCACATAATTAATTACTTCACTAACATAGAAACAGAAGCTTTTCAAGATATACAGTCACAAATAGCAAAAGAAAAATGAGCATTAAAGCTAACATCGATCCTCAAAGAAAATGAGAAGCAGAGAATAGTGTTTCTAAGATTTAACCAATAGTAGCGAGTGCAATATCAATAAAACTGATGCAATAATTAAAACCTCTTATTGAAGAAATGGGCGCTCATCCCCATTCATCACCGTGAACAACTTCTGCGCGGTTTGGTGGGAAAGAGGATGAGAGTGAACATGGAAACTTCATGCTTTTCACAAGTTGACATCAATGAAGAACACACAAGTGTATTATTCAAATAAGAACTATTGCAAGGAAGAGATAAAATTTGGAAAGAAGATATTGCAACACATATGTGATAGATGACCTATCCTTGCATGCTAAGTTAAGAGTAAAACTCATTTATCAGTGAATGCGACATGACAGAACACAATATGTTCTCAGTCTTCCCGAGGAAAAGGGTCCTACCATGTTTTTGTGCTTCACAATAGAGCCATTAGCATCCAATTCAAAACAGCAAACATAATTTTTGGTGAACTTATGAACAGAGAGAAGATTAGTAGATGCATATGGGCAGTTTTAGTTCGGAAGATGTATGAAGAGCATATTGTGTGGAAGAACCATCTGTGTACTGATCGATAGACAAATGTTTACCATTTAAAACTAATTTTGGTCCTTCTCTGAAGTCTGATGCCTATTGTTTAGTGGGGATTGATGGTGTTAGTATTTGGGAGGACTTAGTAAAGAGCCATCGACAAGGTTAATAAGTGCATGGAAAAATTGGTAGGAAGAGATATCACCAAAGAAAATAGTTTCCTCGAGTAAGTTTGATTGGAAAAAGATCGGGGATTTTAGAGAGAAAGGTGCTGATTGAAGAAGCAGCCATTGTTTTGGAGGTTTATGAAGTGAGTTTAACTACTCTAATACCATAAAATAAGTCTTAAGAGTGATAAGAGATAAGTGCTAAGAGATAATCTGGTCTATTAATATGAACAAGGAAGCAATGAATAGGACAAGCACAAAGAGGGAACCATGCATACTTTAGTCCCAAATCACATACACAGACAGAGTAAAATTAAAATGAAACCCATATTCAAGCAAAAAGTGAAAGAAAAACAAAATCAAGCTCTGCATCATCAACTGTACATCAGCTCAACCACTATAGAGTCTATACTATCAATCCAAGAAAGCTGAAAATCTATAAGAGGCGGAAAAAGATACGGTATATATAGAACCACGACTGTCAAACATATACTCAAAACAGACTGGCAATTAATTAACTCCAAAGAACTTATACAAAGTTCCTAGATAACAAATGGCAGATTGCAAATATGAAACAACCTGTAAACCACTAAAACAATCACAGAATTCCAAATCCACAAATAAATTGTGACATATCTGAAACTGAATGAGACCTTTCCCACTCATAATGAATTTCAAAGGAAAATGAAATCAAACCCCGAAAGATTTAAATCCAGCAAAAGGGATTGATTGCAATGAACTCTGTTGTAACAAAAAGAAAATGAGAAGGTGGAAGATAAACAAGAACTAGTGGCGGAGCTAGAAATGTTTTTTGGAGCCATACAATAAACCTTCATCTTATAGATATGTGTGTGTCTATTATAAATTGTATGTAATTATTCAAACTCTAAAAAGCACATAACTAGCCAAAAGCTTTGTAATTTAATTGGTACCTCCTAGTTATTCCAATAAAAACGTCAAAGTTTCAAATTCCTCCACCTTCATTTCAACTATTGAATTTTTTTTTTAAACCACACGTAACTACAAGCTCAAGGGGAAAAAATTTTCACGCCATTAATTATTTATACGTAGAATAATTTGAAGACTTCTTTTTACATTTTATGTTTATATTCTCTTTTTAGATGTAAAGGAAGACTATATAAGTTTGTGTATTCTCAAATCATTTGATCATTTACTTTGTGATTTATAAGACACATGGATACTATATGACATTTTTCTTAACAATTTGCTTATGTTATATTGGATCAAGATTGTAAGTAAATCAATTAAGAATCGTAAACACATTATCAAAACAATCAAAAAGTAAATAGCAAAATAAAAAAGGAATCATAGTTTGCAAGATATTATTACATTTTACATGCAAAAAAAAAAAATACTATTCATGCTAAATTTATAAAAATACATTTTTACATACACTTTACATATATTTTTTGAGGATTATAATTTACCAAAGAATTTAAAAATTGAAAAATATAGAGGGGGCTTTGTAAGGGGTATACTTGTAAACATATTGTAACATATGGTGAAGTAAAGAAATTTTAAAGAGTTTAGGGGGCAAGCCCTGTCTACATGTGGCTCCGCCACTACAACAAACTAAGATCCAAAAACAAAGAAATGAAAGAAAATAATAATAATCGTTCACTAAAAGAAGAGTGTGTTAACCTTGATTCAAAGGGTTCACTGAGATAAAGACAATGATTGTTTTAGGAATTTTCTTTAGGGTGCTTATAACCTTCGGTAACTTATATATGTTGCATGAATATGTAAATACAGACACAGATATGAGTACAGTATATGCTACTTCAGTGAAAAACTAGAATACCACATGTGTGGAGTATAGCAATTAATTAATATTTATCTTTAGGGTAAAACTTAGATACAATACCTTAGGTACTGTTTCTAAGGTTCCCTTCTTAAATATTTGACATTTTTCCATTTTAACAGCCCAGTAAACAGCGTTATCAAAATCCTATCTCTTTATGTTTTAATATTATTTTTTTCTTCTTTTGGATCATGAGAACAAAGAGGTCTTTTTCTTCCATTAAAATATCTCCAACTTCTCCAAATCCCACACGTCTCTCTCTCTAAACTCTCCTTCTTATTGTTGTTTCTTTTTTTACCCTCTCCAAGAACACTCGTTCACGCTTTGGTGCAACCTTTGGTTCAAAACTTTGTTTGGTTCCCAGGAAAACAAAGGTAAAAAGAAAAACAGTTCAAGGATTATAGTTTTTAGTTTCACTGTATCTAGATTTCTTCTTATGTGATTTAATGGGAGAAGTTAGAGAGATCTACTGGAGCCATTTGGCTTTCTTTTTCAAAGATTGAGTGGATGAAATTTAAGATCTTCTGAGTTATTTTCTGAATTTACGATTTCCATTTGATTTTCTTTTGTCTCAAGCTTTGATTTATTTGCAAATCAAAATCTGGTTCAAAGCTTTGTTTGGTTCCCTAGAAAACGGAGGAAAAAAAATGTTGAAAGATTGTAGCTTTTAGTTTCACTAAATCTGGATTTCTTCTTCTGAGATTAGGAGAAGTCATAGAGATCTACTAAACCATCTAGTTTTCTTCTTTAAAGAGTTAGTGGCTGAAATTAAAATTTTCTACTTCTTAAATTTATGTGGAATAATGTTTGCCAGGGAGAAAAAAGAAAAGTTAATAGATAGATAGTGGCGTTATTTCTATTTTACTGAGCTGTTAAAATGGACAAATGTCAAATATTTAAGAGGAAATTTTAAGTACTGTATTTAAGGTACTGTATTTAAGTTTTGTCCTTATCTTTAAGTATAATTAAGATAAAAAATATAAATTAAAGTATTTAATATAATTTTTTTTTCAAATTCTAATAAAGTAATAAAAGATTAAAATTTTATATAGATATATATATATATATATATATATATATATATATATATATATATATTGTCAGGTTTTCTCCTTTTTTATTTTATTTTTTAATTTTTATGTCAGGCTATTTTTGTAAACTAGGAAGTAGAAGCTTTCAACACACCCACGTTTCATCTCATCTTTTTGGCTTATTTTTCATTCTCACACACGCCTTCGTCATTTTTTTTTTTCTCGCCTTCCCTTTTGGCACAATCTTTTAAGGTCAATTTTTCTTTTAGGGTGATTATACTTAGATAAATCATATTCTCAAAAAAAAAAAAAAAAATAGTTAGATAAATCAAAATATTTTCAAAATATTTTATATATATATATATATATATTTCAGGTCAACACCCTTCCTCCAACGTGGGTCGCTGCTGAATAGAGACGCGAATTACACAGTGAGAGAGTGTGAAGGGGGAGCCAAGCAGAGAGCGAGCATGTTCGTAGTGGTTAAGGTGGCGGCACTGGTTTAACAGTTTTTATTTTGATTTTTTTTTTTTTGGTGTTTTGGATTGTAGCGTAGAGCCAATAGTGAGTGACGACGGTGAAAAAGGGTGAAGGAGAGATATTTTAGATTAAATTGCACTAAAAGCCAAAACCTTTTCAGTAATCAGGGCTTGGGGCTTGCACTGTGCTTGGTAGTACTCGTAACTGAGGGAAGAGAAAAAGTGGAGAAATTAGAAAACAGAAATTTAAAAAAAAAAAAAAAAATCTTCCTTTTGCATGTTTGAAAAGGGAAGGATAAAAAGAAAGACTATCGTTAGCACGTATTCTTAGTCTATTTTAAGAAATTTTTTGTAAAAAATTAAAATGTCAATTATTTTTTTAATTTTCAGTAAATAATTTCTTAAAATAATTTTACTAATCTATGTCTTTAAAAAGAAGAAAAAAAAATATAATTTAAATATGTGTTTTTACCTAAAAACTTCAAATAAAATCCAAGCCTTTGTGAAAGGTATTGACAAAATTGAAATTTTATATATCTGTGGTCAACTAAACAGGGAAAACTATCATGTCAAAACTATCGTGTCAAAACCTTAACTACCTCTCGTCCTCTCATGTCAAAACCACCTCTTCTCGGAATGGATCTGTTGTGTTTAATAATTGAACTATGTCACATCAACTATCTGCAAGAAAAAAAATTAATCAAATAGTCTGTCTACCTTTGGACGTTTAGAAAAACGAACCGACATCGCCAAAATCAGTGTCGAAGTCGAAGTCGAAGCCATTTCTGATTGAGTCAACAAGAAAAGCCACCCCAAGATGCGTTGCAAGCCTTTGAACAATGCTAGGACGGCGTGGCTGCGGCGCAGGGTATGGTGGATCATATGGTGGAGGTATTGGATGCGAGAGAGGGACATAACCCTGTGCATGTGCACTAGTACTGCTTGGCCCTGCTGTGTCCGCCAGAGTAGGAGGATCCGCCATCAGCAACTCCTTAAACTCAACAGAAAACGTGAGGGCCCCTATGGTCACTTCCCCAGATGGGGCTGTGATAGGATAGGTAAAATAGCTTTTCTTACCGTCAATTTGGTCCATCAATTCCTTGATGTTGACACGCACCTCGCCAATAAGAATATTGCTGTCGAGTTCTCCGCCTGTCTTGAGCTTGGTGACGAGGGTGAGGCTGCCCTTCTGGGCGTCCTCGAAGTCAATTCTGAACGCTTTGGGGCTCTCGTTCAGGATGGGTGTCGTTAGCTTCAAGAGAACTTGGTTTCTGCCTTTCACAATGGAAACGTCGGCGATTCGGGTTGGATTCTTCATGTCCTCGACTGACATGTCCCACAGAACGAGCTCTACAGGTGTCGACATTTTTTGAAGATTGGAAGCGAATTGGGATTTTTTCCAGTTTAGGACTTTTGGTGCCTTGGAGGGGGAAAAAGGTATATATAATACGAGGGCGTTTGGTTTCGCTGTTGGTGCGGCTACGTTTTTGCCCCCTCTTTCTTTCTTTTCTTTTCTTTTCTTTTTTTTTTTTTCTTTTTTTTTTTTTTTTTTTTACCCAGCAGCTTATTTTGACTTTTCTGTCATAATAGTGCACAAATGCACTGTTTATGAATCCCACAAATTTCACTTTTTAACAATTTTTTCATTAAAAATAAGTTTCACAAAACTATTCATATATTTAAAAATTATTTTGCTACAATATTTTCAGTTTTTAGTTTTTAATTTCAGTAAAATAAGTTTTATCCAAACGGATTTATGTGTGTAAGACTGGTAGGTTGATATCGGGAGGTAGGTAAGAGAGGTAGGAGCTGGGTCCCTTCACAGACACGCTAGCACCAGCATTGAAAAGTACGCATCTTTTAGTGTGTGTTTTGTTCGGGCCACGGATTTTCTTCCCACACCATTTTTCCTCTAAAATAGAAAGAAAATTGAGAAGGAAAACCTTATTATTCCAAAAATATCCTTCACCTTAAAATTCACATCTAATAAGTCCACGTAATGGCCTTTTTGTTTTTTTTCTTCGTGTCGCTTACTAACGTGTTGGTTTTTTTTTTTTCCTTTGACTTTCTCTAGACAAGTGGGGTTCTTTTCTTTGTTTTTTTTCTCAACGTGTAGCTTTCTTCTTCTTATTTTCTCATAAGATTTTTTCTTTTTCTTTTTCTCGACAATCATATGTTTATTTTCTCATTAATTCTAGTTGGTTTTTGTTTTTGTTCTTTTTTTTTTTAGAAAACAGTTTTGGAACACCGCGCACTTTTGGTATGGTAGTCACTTTATAAGTATAAATACTTGTATGGTGTGAAGAGTAAGGGCTAGAGTTTAAGTTTATAAGAGGGAGCTTTACACTTTAAAGTAGAAATTCTATTTTATATTAAAAAAAAAATTTGGTTAATTTCTTATGCTATTCTTATTTAATAGAGACATAATAATAAATTTATACAGACTTTATTTTTAACCAAATAAAAAAGTTTTCCATCCCTTCATTTTTTCACCCTCCCAACCAAACATAAATGAGAGAAACAAAAATATTTTTTGTCCTCCCACTTTGCCATCCTCTCTCCATTTTCCATCTTCCCAACTAAACGGACCCTTAGGGTGTGTTTGTTTGGAGGTAAAATTAGATGGATAGAAAATTTTAGAGAGAAAATAAGAGGGGAAACTTTTTTAGATGGTGCTTGGTCGAGTGGGGAGGAAGGAAAGTAAATAGTGGGACCTAAATGTTTTCTCCCTGTGCCTACCAAAAAATTTTCTCCTTAAAATTAAGAGAAAACTGAGAAGGAAAAACTCATGAAATGAGTTTCCAAAAATACCCTTGGAATTCACCTCCAAATCTTCAACATGTTGGCTTCTTCTTTCTTTTTCTTTTTCTTTTTTTTTTTCTTTTTTTTTTGTTGTTGTTACTAACGTGTGTTGGCTTCCTCTTCCGCCCCCCCCCCCCCCCCCCCCCTTTTTTTTTTCTTTTCTTTCTTTGGTACTTATGTGTTGGCTTTTTTTATTTTATTTTTTATTTTTATGTCTGTACATGTTGGCTTCTTTTGTTCTTTGGTTTTTTCCTGGACGTGTAGCTATCTGCTTTTCTTTCTTTTTTTGGGTGCTTCTATGTTTATGTTCTCATTAATTTTGGTTGGTTGTTGTTTTTGTTCTTTTTTTTTTTTTTAAATAGTTTTGGGTTAATTTCTTATGCTATTTTTTTTACTGAAGTGTCCATCTATACACAATTTTTTTAAAAGTATAATGTGTTACTTTTTGTTTTATTTAATAGGGGCATGATGGTAAATTTATACAAACTTTATCTTCAACCAAGCAAAAAAAATTTCCATCCCTCAACTATTTCACTTTTCCACATTTCCAACCAAATACAAATGAGAGAAACTAAAATCTTTTTTATCTCCTACTTTTCCATCCTCTCTCTATTTTCTATCCTCTCACTTTTTCATCCTCCCAGTCAAACAGACCCTTAGTGAAATTGGGTTAAATTTGGAAAAATCTAGAAGTATTTTTTTATATATAAGCTAGAATTATTATCCATTTACAGAGGGGTGCGAAGCCAAAAATTTTAGTTAAGGGGGACAAAAACCAAATGATCATATAAATTCACAATATCTATGTATCTTTGTATATATGTAAGTCTAACCCACTCATTACTACACTAATTAATTTTCAAACATCAATTTTTAGATTTGTGATTCCTCAAACAAAAATAAAATAATAATAATTCAAGATTTGTGTCTCCAAATGTCAAACACAAAAAAAAATTTGTTAGTTTTGGCGCATGTATGAGATTTTTTAAATAAGATTTATGGTACCATAAATTGGACTATGTAGCTTTATCTTGTAATCTTGTAGTAGTTGGGTTTGTCATACCTAATCTAACTTGTATTTTAGTTTTTTAACTGGAAGCTAATATAAAATTTTAGATAAAATTAATGAATAAAGTCTATCAATTTGTTTAATATATTAAAGGAAAAAAATTATAAACTATAAGATAAATAAATAATAATTAAAGTTAAAAAATAACTGAAGAAGAATAATAATATTAATTTTTTACCTCTCAAGATTTTAAAACTATTTTTCCTTAGTTTTAATAAGAAAGCTCTCTATTAAAAAAGATAAAATAAATAAAGAACTGAATAAGAATGTAATATGTGAGATCAAGAACACTGAATAAGAAAA
Organism: Castanea crenata; assembly: GCA_020976635.1. Taxonomy (NCBI): domain Eukaryota; kingdom Viridiplantae; phylum Streptophyta; class Magnoliopsida; order Fagales; family Fagaceae; genus Castanea; species Castanea crenata. Next base: position 18,259 of record JAGHPS010000310.1, read on the forward strand.
AGAATTATAGAAGAGGCAGGTTTTTGGCTCTCAGCGAAAAAAAAAAAAAAAAAATTTGTGGCTGACATATTGGGGGGGGGGGGGGGGTGGGGGATCAAGAAACATTTTAAAAAGATGCAAGTAATAATTACTTACCTTGAAGGGGCCAACTCTTCCAAAAATGCATGAGAATCTTAATTTATACTTACCACAGAAAATGTTTACACATTTTTAGGCGGCTATGGCTCCTGATGTATATCAGCATGGAATGTTCATTGAACAACCATAGTCAAAGAAAAGATTGGACTATGTGGCTCGATTTGTCAACATGCAGTTTAACTTTCAACACACACACACACATATAATAAATAAATAAAAATGATTTTCCATAGTAGTTGATACTGTCTAACTTACCTAAATACCCCTATATTGAAAGGCGGTGCAAGACAAATGTCAGCCACGTAGTGTTGCGTGTAAAGAAAGCATTGAAACAAATAAAAATATCATATAAAAACGGTTGAATATTTTCTGGGGTATAGAAGATTTCTTCGCTGCTTGAGGAAGACTCAAAGGTTGAGTTGGAATGACTAAGACATGTACTAGATCGATAAAACACAATTTTACATATTTCTACAATAAATGGCCTGGATTCTGCATTGGAAGATTGATGAACTTGTTGAGAGCCTTCTTCCCATATGTCATAAACACCAGGCAGACAACCAACAAAAATCACGTATGTTTTACCATTTTCAAAGTCAATAGGGTAAACAGTTTATAAAAAAAAAAATTGTTTACAACCTACATCTTTTAATAAAAAATTATTTCACATACCATTCTATGAGAGTATAGCTAAAAGATGATATACATGAAGCGTGTCCGCAACACAAGAAAATCATAATAGCTATGGGTCAATGTTTATAAGGATTATAAAAGTTTATATGAGTCTACTAGCATACAAATTGACCATAACAAACAGGCATGTTGTTATACACACAATCACTGTATGGAAAAGTTCAACAACACAATAATTCCACAACCAAACACAACATATATACTCAGTCTGCATATAGAACTTCAAATACAACATATATAAACAATTCATTTGAACCAAAAATAAAATCCACAATAATCAAAATAACATATATTAATTTGGATTTATTAAATATTTGTTCTTGTATACAAACATGGGTCACAACATTTAAAAACACTTTTGATAGCAATTGAGCCCAAAACCCCAACTGAATATGGTCAAAAAGTTGACTTTTTTATCCAACTGTTCGAGTAAGTTGAATTTTGGACCATCTCGTAGGGTATATTTTTCCTATTGAAACAATAGTTTACAGGTCAAAATTGGAGTTAAAATAGATGAAATATCACCAAAATACCAAAAACTCTAATAAAAACCTTTACTGTTTTTAGGAAAAACGAGTAATTTTTTGCCCGATTTCGTGCAATAAACTGTACCAATTGGGCAAGACTGAAACTATCCAGTTGGACCTTCTTGAATAACAAGGTCTTGGCTACTTCTCATTAAAAGGGCTCAATGATATTTACCCCAGATTTGAAGATACAAATTTTTTAAGGAAAAACGTCACAATAATTTTTAGCAATATGTCACCTTCCTTCCAAGCAGGATATCTCGACGATCGTAGCTCCAAATCCATTAAGGCTAGGACTATTCGAAACTAGACATCTAGAGCTTTCCAACCATATAAAATTTGAAGAAAATGAAACTTAGAAAAGCCTCCAAACAGCTACATGAAGATCCGACCAGAAATTGAGAAAAAGACAAAACAGCCCTATGAGGTGACAAAATTGGAAGACTAGTTAGGTGTAACATGTTACACGTAGCTAGCCTCTCATTTTGCCTCATCCACCTATAAAGACCCCCTCATTTTGTTCAAAAGAAATAGGAACTTTTTACGAAGAAAAAGGGAGGAAAAATAGTGGAATATTTCTGAGAAAAATCCTTTAGAAATTCTGAAAAAATTTCTTCCCTTTCTCTCTAGGTATCCCACCACAAAAAAATAAAATAAAATAAAATAAAGAAGAAGAAGAAAAGCCTCTTCCATTTTTTCTCTTGTAATTTTTAGGTAAGCTTGTAGGGATGGGGTAGTTCCTCCATAACTACGCTCATCCGATTCTCTACATTCTCTAATGTAAACATCCTTTGATATATGAAATCTTTATATTCACCTTGTCTCTTGTTTATATTTGCTTTAAATTTCTATGTTGTTGTTGTGTGTATATAAATCTCTTTGTCTTTATTGTCTATATTATTATTGTTTGTTTGTGATGTTATGAATGTTTTCCTAGATGGGTATTTGGACCATCTCCTAGAACTTTTATGGGAAATACCCTTAGGGGAAAGAAATCTCATTCCATCTAGGCATCTAGGAATTTATATTATTCTTGCTTTACTTTTATGTCATCCATTTTATTTTCAAGTAACACCCTCCTCTTTCTCAAAAAAAAAAAAAAAGTAACCCTCCTCCTCTTTACACTTATGTCATCCATTTTATTAATTTGCACTAGATATTTCCCAATAATTTCTTTGCACTGAAGTCAGATACTAGCTTAAATTTTCTTATATAAAAAAAATTATGTTGTCATATTTTATCTAGAAGCTAATTTTAAAGAGAGATAGAGAGAGCATAATTATTTCCTGTTTCCCTAGTTATATCAATATCCAAACATTCAGACATAGTACTAGCCTCCACTATTTTAAATTTTTTTTATAATTGAAATTAATAAAATAATTAAGAAATTGAATATTTTTCAAGCTCAAAGTTTTTCTGTATTCAAGAAAACAGAATCATTAATATGATTTTTTTTCCTTTTTAACATTAATTCCAAAGACAAAGTCAAAGTGTGAAGGAATGGTGGGGGCACTTCGATGTACTAGCGGTCCACTGGTCCATATATGGACGAGTTTTTTTTTTTGGAGAGAGAGTCTCAACCTATGGTATCCGCTCCTGATGATAGCTCTTTATCATCAGACCAAGACACCAATCAATTTTGGGTGTAGGAGGGGATTGAACTCCAGATCTCTTATACAACCATCAGAGATTTTACCAATTGAGCTAACTGAAACCCACTATATATGGACGAGTTAACCACACTGCTTGAAGTGAATGAGTGTTTGTATCATTTTTTTTTTAATACGAAGAGGGGCAATTTTATCAAATTTATAGAAATAAAGGACGAAATTCAAAAAGTCAAGGAGTTCATCCCTAGACAAAGCAAATATATATTCAATTCACATTCAAATTAGTATAACAAATTCAAGTTGTATATTTTTCTTTTCTTTTTATGAACATAGGTGTGCAAAGCTTTTCAAGTACTTGACTATTCCCTCAAACATGAGCAAGGCTAGAGTGTTAAGGGGGGCGATTCCTTTAAAGCCTTACTCTCAACCAAAAAATTGATCACAAGCATCTCCCAAAACTTAGTATAAATACTCACCACCAGCCCACAAAAGGGGGATCACATTTTTCCCTCAGACTCAAAACTTTGACACAAAATCTCAGTCAGCTTTACAATGTGAATTACGGGCTTGACTCTCTGCTGAGATAAAGTGTCCGTTTGAGATGTATTTATAAACCAATTTATTGCTTATTTTCCTTGCTATTTACAGGTTCCACATGAGTCACAATAGAAGAGACGGGATTTAAACCCTAAATGTCACGAACATATTAGAAAATGTTGTCAAAGTCGGGATCCTAAATAAGATCGTGGAAGGTCGGTGGAATTGTGGTTTGTAAGATCATACATTTTTTAGGAAAAAAAAAAGATCAAAAAAGCAAAAAACACACTGATAATGACTTTACATGTTAAATAATCACATAAATTATTAATTCATTCATAAATATATTTAAAAAAGAACAAAGATTTGCATAAATAGAATTTAATTTCTATTCCATCAATTGATGTATCTATCCTAACAAAACAAATCAGTAATTAAATTTGAATGCTTATTCTAAAGTGACACACTATGCTAAGCTCAAAAGAATACAATAATCTCATTTCTAACAACATAAACATATAATAAATAAATACTGAAGAAGATAATCATTTTTTGATCCCTACACCAAATAACTAAGACTATAGGGAATAAGTTTGTAATTTAAGATGAGAATTTTTTTTGATAGTTTTAGTTTACGTAGAGGTATTTTTGACACTTCAACATTGTTTAAGGCCCATTGGATTGTTTCTATCCATTAGGTTGATTGGGCTTTTGTTTTTTTAGCCAACCCAAAGCAAATTTGAGTTTTTAGTTGGATCATTAATGAATGTAGGATCGGTTAGATTTTACCAATCCTACATGATCCTACCGATCCTACTTACAATCCTGAAAAATGCACAATCTTAGTTGTTTTACTGAAATAACCCTACTTTAGGGAGCAAAATTAAAAGACCCCAAACTTTAGGGGGTGTATTTTTCACTTTAGCCTTTCTCATATATAGTAAAACCATTGACTACATTTTTTTACCCCCTCACAAATCAATGAATTTTACTAAGAATAGAATTATTAATTGTAATAAACTATAAATCTTTTATCATGTTCAAGAGCTTGTTTTTGGACATATTATTATGTTTGAACTTAGCTCGTTTAATAGCCAAGCTTAAATTTGGCTTGACTTTGGTTTATTTGTTAAACAAATGAACATAAATAAGAGAAAATATAACATTTTTTTCTTGGTTACAATTTATAGATAAAGTAAAATAAATATATAGGAAAGACCTAATCTATGTCTTAGGTTGTGTCAAGTTCGAATTGATAATTTTTTCAATTCGTTTTGATAATTTCTTTCTACTCTAATCCAATATAAATGTATATGTGTGTGAAACTCTTTTCTAAAGACTTAAACTCCCTCCCCCCTCCTCCCTCCCACACTCTACAAGTACTTATGGGTACTTATGGCCACCTTGGTCTAAATGTGGCCTCATCCTGGCCGGGTCATCCCTGATGTTATTGGTAATGCTAAAGTATTCATCATAGGAAGAAATAGTAAATTTTGTTTATTTGTAGACTGTGATCCATTGACCAGTGAACAAGTTGCCAGAAATAATCATTGGAATATTCAAACTATGGATATTGAAATTAATGATGTTGAGAGAGAGAGAGAGAGAGAGAGCTTACTACCTTCTACTGCAAAAAGAAATCAATTGGTATTAAATACGTGTACAACACTAAATACAAATAAATAAATAAAATTAGTGTTTGACTCAAGGCTCTCATGCATGGGAAATTATCACTCTTAAAATTTTGGGCACTCTAAAAACTAAAAATAGAATGCATTATAGATCTTGATAGCATAATAAGTTTTGATACCACATATCATTTAAATTAACTAATTATATATAAATTGAAATTTGTAAAGCAGGAATGAGAGGAAACATAAAGTATCATATAAATGGTAATTATATTGTTTTTATCAATTTTTTAAAAATATAGATAAAAAAAATAAGAGATATTATTTCTTATTTTTATCTATATGAAATTTCTATTAAAATCCATAAAATAAAATAAATGATAAACCAACACAAAAGTGATAGTTATACCTTTTCTATATTGATGTGTGCCCCGGCTTGGACAGGCTGAGTAACGGCAAAGAAGAGAGGTAAGCCTTCAAATTTTCAAACACCTACTGGCATTCGTCTGTCCATTCAAAAGATCTCCTCAGTGTGCAGAAGAAAGGGAGACATTTGTCCGTCACTCCTGATAGGAACCTATTTAGGGCTGCTATTTTGCCATTCAAGTTTTGTACTTCTTTTACCGTCTTTGGCGGAGCTAATTCCATGACCGCCTTTACTTTCTCCAGGTTTACCTGGATCCCCCTTTGGAATACCATAAATCCCAAAAACTTTCTTGCCATTACCTCGAACACGCATTTGTTCAAATTTAATTTCATGTTGTAAGACTGAAGAGTGTCGAAGGTCTCCTGGAGGTCGCTCAAATGGTTGGACTCCTGGACGCTTTTCACCAGCATGTCGTCTACATAAACTTGCACATTTCTTCCAATCTGGTGTGCGAACATCCTGTTCATCAATCTCTGATACGTGGCTCCTACATTTTTAAGTCTAAATGGCATTAGTTTGTAGCAAAACAGCCCCTGGCTTGTAACAAACGAAATCTTCTCCTGGTCAGCTTCATTCAACTTGATCTGGTAGTAACCGGAGAATGCATCCATGAAACTTAGAAGTTCATGTCTTGCAGTTGAGTGTACCAGTGTATCAATACGTGGGAGCAAGTAACTGTCCTTAGGGCAGACCCTATTAAGATCCGTGAAATCTACACACATTTTCTACTTGCCATTGACTTTTTTTACCATTACCACGTTTGCCAACCAATCTGGATGTATACTTCACGTATGAAATCTGCTTCTTGTAACTTCTGCACTTCTCGGCTATAGCTTTGTCTCACTCCAAGGTGAACACTCGCTTTTTTCTGTCGGACAGGAGAGAATGAAGGTGATATATTCAACCTGTGGACTATGACTGACAGGTCGATCCCCGGCATGTCCTCATAACTCCAAGAAAACACGTCTTGGTTCTTCTTCAAGAATGTTGCAAGTGCTTGCCGTACTGACTGGCTAGCCACAGTACCTATTCTCGTGGTCCGCTCGGGCCTAGAATCATCAAGGGGTACTTCTTCTAATTCTTCCACCGATTCTGCTACTGTTCGCTGTTCTTCTATGTTCATGGTTTGTAGGTGGTCGTCCATCTCCATCATAGCAATTTAGCATTCACGCACGGCCACCTGATTTTCGCGCAGCTCTCTTACTCCATACTCAGTAGGGAATTTGTCCATCAAATGGTAGGTTGAGGTCACGGCCTTCCATGAATTGAGAGTGGGTCATCCAAGGATGGCGTCGTAAGCCGATGAGCAATCGACCACGAGGAATGCCACATCTTTGGTGATTTGCTGGGGGAATCACCCACCGTTACAGACAATGTGACAGTACCAAGGGGATAGACCCTTGCCCCACCAAAGCCGACGAGTGGGGCGTTCATCGAAACTAGTCAATCTCTACCAATCCCCATCTACTGGAATGCGGAGTAGTAGAGGATATCGGTCGAGCTTCCGTTGGTAACCAAAACTAGGTGCATATTGTAATCTCCCACTTGTATACTGATAACAAGTGCATCATCATGCGGATGGTGAATACGTCGTGCATCCTCCTCCAAAAACTCGACGATTGGGTTATCAATCTGCATCATCTTCGGTATAAAACCTGTCAGCTGGACACTCTGAACTGTCCTTAGATATGTTTTATGGGCCTTTTTGGATGACCTCGTAGTTGTCGTGCCCCAAACAATCATTCTTATGTCTCCTATAGGTGGTCGGGGGAATTCGTTTTCCCGTCTAGGAACTTGATCTTGGGGTGGATCTGTCTTCCCTTTGCTAACGAACCTTTGCAGCTTCCCTTGTCTGATAAGAGATTCAATCTGTTGCTTCAAGTCATAGCAGTCCGCCGTATCGTGGCCATGATCATGATGGAAACGGCAATATTTGTCCCTTGACCTTTTGTTTCGGTCTCTTTTCAACTTGTTGGGAAACGTTAAGGCTCCTTCATCCTTAATTTGCATCAACACTTGGTCGATCGGGGCAATCAACAGGGTGAAACTTAGGAACTTTCCCATAGGTAGTTTGGAGCATCTGTCCTCCCGTCTTTCTCCAGTCCTGGCCATTTTTCGTCCTCTATCTGACTGCAAATCTTCCTGTCTTTCCCTTTTTCTGGGCTTCTCTTCTCGGGTCAATAGTGCATCTTTCGTGTTCATGTATTTGGTCGCCCTGTAAAGCACCTCTGACATGGTTTTTGGATCATTCTTGTATAAATAAAATAGGAACTTACCCTTCCATAACCCATTGGTAAATGTTGCCACAAATATTTTGTCGTATGCTTCGTCGATTGAGAGAGCCTCTTTGTTAAAATGGGCTATGTAAGATCTTAAGGTCTTGTCTTTCCGCTGCCTAATGTTCATTAAGCACGCGATAGACTTCTTGTATCTGTGACCCCTAATGACATGTGAGGCAAATTGGGCACTTAACTCCTTGAAAGTGCCAATGGAGTTGGGCGTCAATCTGCTAAACCAGATCCTTGCAAGTCCCTTCAGCATGGTAGGGAAGGCCCTGCACATAATCTCGTCCAGCACTCCTTAAAGATGCATTAAGGTTTTGAAGGATTCCAAGTGGTCTAAGGGGTCCTTAGATCCGTCATAACTCTCTACTTGCGGCATGCGAAATTTTGGTGGAAGAGGGAATGAACTGACGGACGCCATGAAAGGCAAATCAGTTCTCTGGACCAAGTCATCAAGATCGTTGGATACCCGTCCTCTAAGGGCGTGAGGTGGGACAGCTTCAAAGACAAATGGCTGGCTTGTGTCCTGCCGTTCCTGTCTACTTGAAGCGTTGCTACCCTTAGGCCCTTCCTGGTTTCTCCTCTCAGTGCTTGTCCGTTCTTGGTCTTCCTCCTGTGTACCAAGGCCTGCATTCTTTTGCCACAACTACTCCTCCAAATCGTGATTCTGCTTGGTTAGGTGTTCGACTGCCGCCGCGAGCGTTTGGGCTTGTCTCTCCAAGGCCGTGGTGTGCAGTTTGTCGCCCTGATTATTGTTGGTTGTCGTCATCGAATGAGTGAGTACCATGCAACTTTTGTCCGGGAAGCGGCACGTATGGCTTATTCCAAGTTTCACTTTCCCACAGACGACGCCAACTAATAATGACAAAAAACCACCAATCAGTCACACGGTCCTCGCACGCTCGAAACAACACCTGCATAACACAAGAAAGAAATGACCTAACAGAGAGCACCGATGTATGCTGGCCAAAAACCCTCCGAAAATCAAATTAGAATTTTACTCAACTCTAGAATGCCAAAGTTGAGATGAATTATGCGTACCTTGTATCCTGAGGGTTCATGGGTTTTTATAGTAGAGTCAGCATTCGTTTCTTGCGCATCAAGGCATTTCCTTATAAGGAAGATCTTTATTAATGGGCATATATTACAGAATCCTTCTCAGTTAGGATTCTATCCGCATTAGGACTCTGAGTTAGAGTTAATCGTGAGACGCAAATTATTTCCATTTAGGAGTCTTTGGAGATTAATTAAATCAACTAGATGTCACATGACCCTAGATCCGTCCATCTTTTATCCGTGCATCTCTGATCCGTCTACTATCAACCTGCCAATCTAACGGCGTCATGTCTACTCAAACGGATCCGTCATCTTCGTCTTTTAATCCTCTTCATAACCAATAGTAATATCAATAAAACTGATGCAGTAATTAAAACCTCTTATTGAAGAAATGGGAGCACGTTCCCGTTCATCACTGTGAACAACTTGTGAGCAGTTTGGTGGGAAAAGAGGAAGAAAGTGAAAATAGAAACTTCATGCTTTTCACAAGTTGACATCAATGAAGAACACACAATTTTATTATTCAAACAAGAACTATTGCAAGGAAGAGAAAAATTGAAAAGAAGATATTGCAACACATATGAGATGATGGATGACCTATCCTTGCATGCCAAGTTGACAATATATAAAACACATTTGTAATGCAACATGACCGAATAAAGGGATACAATCCGTTCTCAGTCTTCCCGAGGAAAAGGCCCATGTTTTTGTCCTTCACAATAGAGCCATTAGCATCCAATTCAAAACAGCAAACATAATTTTTAGTGAACTTATGAACAGAGAGAAGATTAGTAGATGCATGTGGCAGCGAAGAATATTATTTAGTTTGGGATATACTTAATACTATATCTGGGGTCTTTCCGATTTGGGAAAAAAAATAAGTACCGATTAATATTGGTGTATCTTTTTGGGTTAGTGGTGTGTGTGCATGTTAATTTATATTGTAGACCCCAAAAAAGCTTGTTTAGGGCTTTTCTTAGTTTATCACACATTTGATCTTTGACAACCTAACTCTTTGTGTACATGTATTTCTAAGGTGAACTCTATGTGTGTGTGAGAGAGAGTCTCTCTTTTTTTTTCATTTTATGGAATTGCCACTAATCATTGGTTTTGTATGAGATATGATTAGTCACCTATTTGTCTAATTCTTTTTAGTTACCTAATTAACCAAGAACCAATTCAAGAGGTATTACCTAATTAAGGTAAACCAAAAGTCTCAAACCAAATATTTTGGACTTGAAAGTTCCGTTACAGGTGGGGAGGTGTTAGATACCCCACACTACCTATTCAAAATATAGTACCTCATTTTAATTTTGATTCTAACGTTAACTTTCTAGTAAAATAATAAATTAGATACATGGCATTTGGTTTCTGAAAAAGATTTTTGTACAAACAATATATATTTTGAGCTCATTTTGTTGAAAATGAAAATGCTAAAAAAATGTTTTCATTCTCACATATTTTGGGGTATTAAAAACGAAAATGGGAACCAAAAACAAACATACACTGATGGGATCATGGGACCAACAAAAAACAAGAAATAAAAACAAAACACACTTTGTTTTCAGAGGAACCAAATTAAACATGGCCTAAATCTCTTCTATCCCTCCCCACTTTTCGATCTCTCTACCATTTTATATCTCCCCGCTTTGAAAACAACAGAATTCATATATACCCAGCAAAATGGGTAGAGTTCAAACACTGTTTATATAGGGCTATGAAGAAAACGGAATTTGAAAGAGCACTTCATCCACCTCCCATAAGCACTGCCAAGTCCAACAACCAGAGGCCGAGCATTAGTGAACCAGCTATGTTGCATTTGGTCAGCTGGTATAAGCAGCGAGCTCAATGTTAGTGTCATTGTGTCTTCAGTTCCTTAAGACTTCTAGTAAGTATAATTTTTGAATTGACTAAGTAATGCAAAATAAGAAATTGGCACTGGTTAATTTATGGGACTATAGTGATTTATACTAGTCCAGTGCAAATGAATGAATTACTTACATTAATGACATGTTTTTGAAAAGTTTGGTTAATGTTAATACAACCCAAAAAATTGAACTTAAAAACATGTTCATATACCATTACCAATAGTTCGATTAGTAAAGTTGCAAGTTGTTAATAAATATATTTAACAATACTAGACAAAAGTATTTGGTAATAAATAAGTAAAAAGTAAATTAAAAAGGGAGAGAATATATATATATATATATATATATATATATATATATATATATATATAAAGATTTTGTTAATGTATGTTCTAAGGGCACACAATAATTTATTATTTTTAAAAAAAATTCTTGAAAATTGAAAAAAATTTGACAACTTTTTTAATTTTTGAAAAAAAATTTAAAAAATAAATGGGTTAAAAAAGTTTTGACACACATTAATCAGACCATGTATATAATAGAATTGTAATATATAACTTCTACTTAATAATAATAGTCTTTTATTAGTTGAATTAATTAAAGCCAAAAAAAAAAAAAAAAAACTACCTTAAAAGGTACACTACAACACGCCACGCATGTATCTCATTTATCTCAAATGAGACTTTTGACTTTGTTAAATATGTCGGCGGCAACTTTGACAGCTAATTTATAAGATAAGAGGAAAAGTGGAGGAACGTTAATGGTTAAAGGATAATCTATGGCTGAGGTCATACTTTAACTATTGATGAGAGGGGAAAGTGTTGACAGTTGCATCATATTTGACAATTCTTGTCAAATAAATGCGATTTTCATTCAAAGGTAGTCAAGATGGCAACCTTTCACGAAAGTGATTAGTATTGGCTACAAAGAGCATCCTTCTTCCTGCCACGTCAATAAATTTAGAAGAAAATATTCAATAAATAAAATTTATGACAATGGAAATAATAATCTTCATTCTGATAGCAAAATCATAATAAAAGAAAATATGTGAATTAAGCGAGAAGGGAAAAAAGGAGCCTAAAGACAGGGCAGTTGAATTGGTGAAACCATAAGTTTTTGGACCCGTCAAATTAGAGACACAAAAATATTTGATGAGGAAGGTGTTACTTCATACTTGCTTCTCTCTTATACACAAGCCTAGAGTTTGCAATTTTTTTTTTAATTTTTTAATGTCAAAATTCTCATCACCTTGTCGGTGGGTGGCTTGAATTTTTCTCCGGCACTAATAGCATATCGTCTCTTTTTTCAGACTAGGTGGCTTGAAATATCAAGCCTAGCAATTTGAATGCAAGACTTTCTTGCATGTCTGACGTCACATGAACAGATATTTTGCTTTGCGCTCTGTATATATGTGTGTATATATGTTTAGATGCAGATACATTTGTGCAAGATTGTGGTGGTACGGCAATCACGGAGAAGGAAAATAACTTCCCTTTGTTAATTTTGTATACGTGAGAGAGGGACTAACATGGGGTGTATTAGAGTTTGGGTTTAGTGAGAATGTCATTACACCACATTTATGAGTGAAATTTCTCCTGATCGCAGCCAGAAACCATGGGCCAAAAGTCGAACAACCTAAATCTTAGGTATTCTCTTGTGTGTATTTGTGTGTTTTTTTTTATCAATTCTCTTTGTTTCAATCATAATTTGGTGAGATCTTTTTGAAAAACTCATTATATTTTTACAATAATCTTGTGTGGGATTGCTCTCTACAGTGGCGGAGTCAAGAATTAAGTTTAGGAGGGCAAGATTTAAAGAAAATATTAAACAATAATAACCTAAAAAAAAATCAATATCAATAACCAAACGAATAAAAAGTTGTAAACAACTGTAATTGTCATACAAAATTTAATATAGATGTAAATGTAAACTATAATTTATTTTTCATTCCAAGTTTAATTTATTGAATTGCCTTTGACTTTTTTTTTTTAATATTTTGAAATTGTTGCATAGCCACTAACAAAGTAAAAATTAATCTAAATACATAAAGTTTAAATATCTAATTTAATTCTTTAAATTCAATTGAGAAAATAAATCAATCTAAATATGTTAAGAGTATAGTATTTTTCAAAAAAAAAATGTTAAGAGTATAGCAATAACCTGTAAAATTGTATATAGGTATATGAAAGTGACAAACAATTAATCATAGTCTGCCACATAGTATAGTTGTGAAAAATATGTATAGCATTAGTTGAGGTTTTAGAATAACTCAAATGGTTGTGAATATAAATATATATTTTTTGGAGTTAAACACTAAAGTGCAATGTATGGTAATTATCAAATTGACAACCTGGACAATTAAAAGCTTAAAAAAGAGAAGTTATATTACTATGGTAACTATTAAGTGGCGTGAATTGTAAAGCTTTTCCTCTTTTTATTTTTGGGTGTCAAGGCCGTTTTTCTATAATAGTACAAACTACTCTTTTTATTTTTTTCCCCATGTCAGGCAAAGCATTTAAGAAATGAGCATAGATGCTACCCATGGGACTTTTCAAGAGGAGTCAAGGGGGCAAGTGCCCCCCTTGGCTCCGCCCCTGGCTCTCTAAAAGTATTTTTTTCTCAGCAATTTGGTAACAGAGCTTCTAATATTACAATAAACTAGTATCAACGCAAGTTTGGAGAAAATGGGCATTTGCTCTTTTCACCAAAAAATTTCAGCAAAATACCCCATATTTAACACCATTTAGAGAAATATCTCTGTTTTGAAACTCAATTTTCTAAAAATCAAGTTTTAATTTAAAACTTGATTTTTGGACAATCAATTTATAGCGAACTAAAAATTAAAAAATAAATAAATAAATTCTAGAACTCGAGTTCCATGTGAAGTACTTGAATTCATGGAACTCGTGTTCCTTGAAAAAATTCAAGTGAAACTCGAGTTCCGTGAATTTGAGTACTTTATATGGAACTTGAGTTCCAAAAAAAAAAAAAAATTCTAAGTCCACGCTCGCTATAACTCGATGTTCCAAAAAAATTTCAGCAAAATGTCTCATATCTGACATTATTTAGGAAAATGCCCTTATTTTGAAACTCAATTTTCTAAAAATTAAGTTTCAATTTAAAACTCAATTTTTGGACAATCAATTTATAGCGAACTAAAAATTTTAAAATAAAAAAAAATCTGGAACTCAAGTTCCATGTGAAGTACTTGAGTTCATGGAACTCGTGTTCCTTGAAAAAAAATCAAGTGAAACTCGAGTTCCAAAAAAAAAAATTATAAGTCCACGTTCGCTATAACTTGATGTTTCAAAAATCGAATTTCAAAACAGGGACATTTTCCTAATTAGTTTCAGATATGTGGCATTTTGCTGGATATTAAAAAAAAAAAAAAAAAAAAAGGCAAAAGCCCATTTTGGCCACGCAAGGTTCACTACTAGGCGTCTTGATTTGTTCTCTTTGGAGAGTTTAGTCTTCTATGAAATCCTCCTCTTCAAAAGTTCTGACGAAGTCTTCTACAAAACTACGGTTTATAATGCCAAATTTATAAGTAGAAAAATTTGATGCAACAAACAACTTCGGCGTGTGGCATGCGAAGTTATGGATTTCTTAATCCAACCAGAGTTAAATATTGCTTTGGAAGAAAAAAATAAGGAGATGTCAAATAAAGATTGGGACAAGATTAATAGACAAGCTTGGGGCACGGTTCGTTTGTACCTAGCCAAGGATTAGAGGCATTTTGTTATAAGGGAGACAAAGGCTAATGAGTTGTGCAAGAAATTGGAGGACAAGTACATGACCAAAAGCATGGGGAACCATCTATACTTGAAGAAAAATCTCTTCCGTTTCCAGTGCCATGCAGGTATTTCTCCGTATAAGTACTTGAATGATTATAACAAAATACTTGTTGATTTACAAAATATGGAAATCAATATTATTTGCGGGGTTAAAGCTCTTTTGTTATTGAAGTCATTGTTTGATAATGATCATCTAATTGCAACATTGTTGTATGGAAAACGTGAATCGTATCGTAAATCAATTTTTTATTTTTTCTTTTGCCTTGTATTTTATCATATTGTATCATATATCATGAAATATACAAATACTTAATAAAATTTATAAAATTATATATAGATATACATATAGAAAAGGTATATTTATTATAAATTCAAAATATATTCAAATTAGAACTAATTTAAATATATTCAAAATATATTTATTATAAATTCAAAATATATTCATATTCGCAAACATATTATTATGTTTGAGCTTAGTTCGTTTAATAGTCGAGCTTATAATTGAGCTTATTTGCTAAACAGACAAACATATATTAGTTTTTCTTTGACTCGAGCTCAAACTGTTCATAAACCTGGTCTTTTCACATGGGGCAAAATGATATTTTCACATTTTAGGAGGTAAATCGTAATTTTCATCATTGGATTCTTACATTCTCCATGTGAAACAGATCTTGCGGTTCGTTAAAAGAACAAAAATGATGTGTCAAGAGTTCCAGTTCCAATTGGATCGCTGGATCAAAAGCTGTAGCCAAATCAAGTTTAGCTGTTGATAGAATTAGGATTACACATGTGATCCCAGCTAATTAATTATGATCGAACATTTTAAAGAATTCATTATAATTAATGAGGGGTCAAAACCATGTTGGTCTAAATCTAGGACACATAACCACCATATACCCTTGGTGTGATGGTCACTCTACAAACAAAAGTGCTTATAGAGTATGGGGGTAAGAGTCAGATTCAAATTTTTAAGAGGGAGTTTCACACGCATATAAACTTAGATTAGGTTAAAGTATAAATTCTATCTTGTAAAAAAAAACAAAACAAAACAAGGACACAGATTACGTGAATATAATGGATAGATGATCTAAATTTTAAAATAAGTATATAATTTAAATGACTATTAAAAAGAAAGTCATGGTAGTCAAAAAAATTAGGTAATGATCATACTGGCCACTAAAGCTAGATAAACAATTCTCATGGAATGAAGATGCAACAGTGCAAGACATCCTACACGGTTTCCAACATTAAAGACAGAGAAACTCTTTCTCGTTTTTTGAATAAAATAAAAATCTGCTTACTTTGGTATTAACGGTTGAAGGAGCTTGTGTTTCACACAGTTTTTTATATTCATTTCTAAAAAATTACCCTGTTGGTGCCACTGCCATTAGATTTTCAGTTTACGTTGCCTCAGTTTTCTCCTTCGTCTCTCTCTCCTAATTGCCTTTTCCTTCTCTTCTTTACTTCAAATAATTGATACTTAAATTAGTGTTATACAATTTACAGACTCCAAGACTTCTACACTGCTTACAATAAAGCTATTAAGAAAGAACCACATCTATGATCCAAAAACATACACATCAAAAGCAAACTTGATATATCACTATAGTAGTTTAGTTTATTCGCAGGTGTGGTATGGAAAAAAATATATTACCATAACTTATTTCACAATTTTTTTTTTTGTTACAAGATGTAACCAAGTATGATTGATAGAAAAAAAAATAGTGAATTCATATATAAGTAATAGACAACCACGCACAACTTGCCATAATAATTTGTGACAAAAAATTGTAAAATAATTATGGTCCAGAACCACTATGGCTTGTCTTCATCTATTCTTTATTTTTTTAACTTATAAATATATTATATAACATAGAAATATAATAACTTATTATTAATTTGACAAAATATATTACTAGATATTTTGATTCAATTTATTTTTATGCATTTCAATGATTGTTGTCTAATTTTTAGCCATCTTTTAACCTATAAATAATATTCTTTTATCTTAATCATTACAAGTAATGTGTTATAATTTAACTTCAAAACCTAAGTCGATAGGCAAATTAAAAACTATATTGAGTTATAAATTAATCCACTTAACTGTATTATATATATATATATATATATATATATATATATATATATATATATGTGTGTGTGTGTATGTATGTATGTATGTATCACAAAAAAAACATGTATTGTATATTGAATTGTGTTTATGATACTACTATATATCTTGGATAATTGTACATAGTATGGATTTATATTAAGAAAAAAAAAATGTAATCCTCTTATTTATTACCTGGCCCTCAATTACAAATTCCTTACTTCGCCACTAATTAAATTGTTCAACAGAGAATTGATAGAATTTGAACACGTAGTCTCATAAAAAATAAAAAATAAAAAGAATTTGAACACCTAGTCTCAGCTCATTGCGTGGGGCCTAAAGCAAGTTTGCCTAAAAGTCTTTTTTAACCACTCAAACCACTATTCCCATCGTTCTCCGATTGGGCTTGACCCATTATTTGGACTTCATCTAAACATTGTCGTAATGGGTCCCATGAGCTAAACGGCAGGGATGGCCTCTACTTCATATAAGGCCTGTGATGCTTCTCAAAAAAAAAGTGAAACGCTGTCGTCCTAGTACGTTATAATTAACGCAAAAAAATAAGAACCACCAAAACTAGACAAGCATTTATCATGTGAGTGAAAGTAGTTCACTGATTACCAAAAAAAATAAAAAATAAAAAGTAGTTCACACATCATTTGAACAACCAATAGAATTCCACCACTTGACAAATTTCTCACATTATTCTAGCCCTCCAAGCCTTCTACTACCCTCAATTTCCTCGGACTGACTAAACCATCCAAATTGTTCAACATGGCTGATGGCAGGCTGCTTTTTCAACTTGCTTCAACACCTATCTAAAAAAATACTTCCTGGTCCTTAATGTAATGAATTTTTCCCATATATTTCTTTCCGACAAACTTTTTTGTGCCCAAATGACATTACCATGAAAGAACCAAAGTCTCTTGCTAAAGAGTTCGGCATACTGGAGGCGTGACAAAGCAATTTAGATTAATGTTACAAATCTCAAAAAAAAAAAAATTGAATTTATAAGGCTCCATTTAATACAGAAAGTTTAAAAACAAACATAGCTACTTTCATTACTAACTTTGCACTGAAATCACTGTAAGTGCACAATTGCACCTGGCCCCAAGAACAGTTATGGGCTCCGGCCCAACGAGCCTTAAACAATATGAATTTGTAGAGTGTGGACTTGAAACCCAGGTTAAAAGAGTTTAAGGGTTATATGGCAAGTCAAAGATTGTCAGCACTCAAAAATAACAAGAAAATATTGTAAGTCAACCTCCTCGGACGTAAGCCGAGGACTGTTCTTATATTATATTTCTTTTCTTTCTTTTTCCTTTTATTACCAAGAGAGAGGCGTCCTCTTTTTCTGTTCTGGGTCTCCCCTTAAATACTCATCTTTCTGATACCCCATACACGTGTTGCCCCATCTCCCCCTTAGCCTAGATATTTCTTCTCTCAGTGCCTTTGAATAGTAACCAGAAGTTTCCCTTCCACTGTTCAGGTGTCACTTCCCCATTAATGCGGCCAGGGTGGTAGGTGCAGGGTCTTTAATGTGGAGATGGCAGCCTTTAGTACTTTTCAAACACCGGTGCTTCTAGGACATCCAGGGGTTCACCCCTTTTAACCGTTGCTCTCCGTCGTGCCGTTCCTGAACCTTTACAACGACGTCCCTGGTTCTTCTATGTCTATCCGAGGGTAAAATCAACCTCGGAGAGGTCCTCGGATCCTCGGCGCATGGGCTGACCCGTAGTCCTGACAGATCCTCAATCCAGGAGCAGGTCGGCCTTTCTTAGTACGGCCCAAAGGCCCACATACGCACCAAGGTCATTTTACTCCCCACAATAGCCCCTCAAAATTCTAATTTTCGATGTCCGAGGAGAAAAATAGACTTTTGATCTGCCGAGAACTTTCTCCGCACACTCGGTGAGTGACGGCACGTGTGGAGACCGTTTCGCGTACCGGAAGATGCCACTTGGCAGTTCCATTTTCAAAAACACGCGCATTTATTACCGTAAGTGACATTTTGTCCCCCACGTTCAACGGCGAGATGGGCATCCAACGGCCCTGGTTTCTCCACGAAAATTTGGGCGGGATAAACTTAATTTTGAGGCCGCTATTCCGCACGTTGTGACGCTTCGGGAACTTGCGCCTTCATTTAATTCCCCAGGGACTAATCCCATCAAAACATCAGCAATCATACTTTATTTTCAGAAAACCGTGGAAATTTGCACATCCTCATACTCCGTAAGTTCTTGCTCATTTCATTCTTAACCTTTTGTCTTCGGACTTTATCCTCGGCTGTCCTTGCAAACCTTTTCTTTCTTAGAGTTTAACCTGTCGTTCTTCTAGAATGGGTAGATTCAAATGTTTAGTTGACACCGCCGCCGGGATGGAGGGCTTCAGAGCCAAGTATAACATTCCCGGTGACGTAGGCTTAGAATATTGCCCGGCAGGAGCCGTGGCCGGTTCTAGGAAGGAGGGAGAGGTTATCATCCCAATGATAGCCTTTATAGAAGGCGGGATGGCCCTCCCAATGAAACCTGTGATGAGGGAATAACTTTGCAACCATCGGTTGTGTCCCGATCAATGCCTACCCAACGTTTTTAGAGTCTTAGGTAGCGTCGATCCCTTAAATGAACAAATGGGTTTAAACCTCACATGGCACAACGTCGTCTTTCTGTATGAATCCCATAAGCTATCCAACGTAGGTTACTACATTAAGTCCCGATCCAGTGTCGTTAGGCTAATCTCCTGCTTGCCCAAATCCAACAAAGGCATGAAGGACGACTACCTGATTGTCTCGGGGAACTGGCACGACGGTCTCCACTGCCCAGTACAGTGGGGGGAACCAGGTGCGACACCTGAGGACTAACCTCCCCACCCCAAAGCCTCCCTCAATACTAACGAACATGCGTATTAAGATATATTTCTGTCTGTTTATCTCTGTCTCTTGCTGTGTGAATCTGACCACGTTGCTTATTTTCTCATCTTTCTTTGCAGATAAGCGAAACGTGCGCCCTCGTTTGAGTCTTTGCAACGTCGCCGACCTAAACCGAGTACTTCGATCTGAGGTGTTCATCAGTGAAGACTTACAACTCCGAGCGGCTCATTTGATTCTCGGATATACTCCCATCTCCTCGGACTTCCAGGAGATAGACAACGCTATAATTGCCGGTGACCGCAAGCGGAGGAGGATCAACGTAGCCCGGCCCCACTTTCTAGACGACCGCGATCTCCCAGACGCCCCTCACACCGTTCTATTCGCACAGCCCATAGCAGCCATTCCCCTCGCCGTACACTCCCAGGCAACTGCTGTCCCAGAAGAGCAGGTATCTTCCTCACACACCTTGGACGACGAAATAGACCAATTCCAACTTGAAGATACCGAAAGGCATCAAGGGAACCAATTCGTCGTACTCTCAGACGAGGAAGAAGAAACTTCCGAGGCTTCGGGAATTGCTGGGTTAGTTGTTGCACTCCCAGAGGACGACTCCGAGGAGGAAATGGACAGGATGAAGGGTCTCCTCACCAATAGAGCCGCGAGGGTCACAGAGAAGAGGACAGGGGCGACTCAAGTCCCTCCTACTCTGCCACTTCCCCCTCCTCCAGCTGAGCCAAAACTTCCAACCGAGGACCCCAAGAAAAAGAGAAAGGGGGAAGACGAAGGGGCGACCAACAAAGGCCCCAAGAAACCACGCAACCAACCCCCACCGGCTCAGCAGCAAAAGCTGGACAAAGGCAAGGGTAGGGCCCGTTCAGTAGAGAGCGGTGAGATTGGGGTAGTAGCCAACGTGCGCAGGGCACCGGCCACCTGGTCCCCTGACTTAAAGCTGGACGGCGCTCCCATCTCCTGCCAGTCCAGTATAAGGGCGGTTCAACATGGCCATGCCCACCACTTGGCCGAGGTGTTGGAGCGCCCTCTTTTGCTGCCCAAGGACATGGAATCCTTGGAAAAAATGAGCCAGTCACAGCTTTTCCTTGCTCTGAAAAGAGACTTAGCGCTGGTAAGTTTCCCCCTTCTTACGAAGATTTCACTTTTAACAATACTTATAAGTTTTTGTTGTACTTGACCCCATCATATTTTATTGCAGGCCATTCAGGAGGTCTTTGTAGCTGAAAAGTTTATTGAAGACACTCGGAAGAAGGCCAGAGCCGAGATGGAGATCAGGCTGGAGGCCGAGACGTCCCTGGGGACAGCACTTGCTGAAAATGAGAAGCTGGTCTCGGAGGTGGCTGAAGTAAAGAGAGAGAGAGATGGGGCTGAGGCAAGTCTCAAAACCATGAAGACCCAAATAGAAGGGCAGCGCAAGCTCCTTCATGAAAAAGATGATGAGATTTCCCGAGCCCAAAGGGAACGCTCGGATTTGGAAAAGGAAATTGCGCTGCTGAAGAGAGAAGCCAGCACATTTCAACACTCTTTACAAGCTGCCAAGCAGGCGAGCTATGAGGAAGGGGTGGCCAACACAGAGGAGCAGCTGACCGAGGCCTTCACGGCCTTGTGCCGTGAGTACTGCCAGAAGGTTTGGGGGGAAGCCCTAAACGCAGCTGGAATTCCTCCATCCTCGGAGCTGAGGAAATCCGAGAACGTTTGGCTTCCCCTGAAAATACAGGAGATTGAGGAGGCCCCTGCTGCTACCCCCACCCCTGACTCAACTCTACCAGCTCTGCCCCAGATGGTCCTACAGCCAATCCCCGATCCTACAGAACCTTCAAGTTCCAACAAAGAAAAGGGAGGAGGAGGAGATGCCGAGAAGGACTTGAGCCAAAAGGTGGAACCTAACGTCCTTCCAACGAAGACAGCAGACAAAGGAAAGCAAGTCTTAACCCCCTTTGAGCTGGAGTTGAAAGAGACCGAAGCAACCAGTACTTCTCAGCAAGATCCTCCTCCGAGAGCTTAGGACCTAGCTTAGGACTTCTCTGTCTTTGTATTCAGCCTTGACATGTAATGAACGTCTAAATGATTAATGAACAACAATTTTATTGACTTGTCACTTATGTTACACCTGTTTGTATTTCATTCTCTTTGTACTTCTCATAAAGGTTTCCCATTGATACATAGCACAAGTTTCTCGGAGTACACAAGTCTAACTCCAAGGATCACAACCTCCACGCGTTCATACGTATATCATTAAAAACTTAACAGAAGGTGGTCTGATTGAAATATATTTGTAATGACTTAGTTTTTTAAAAAAAAATAAAGGGCTTCATATAACGATTAAACCTTTGTAATATATAGCATTATTATTAGTAGGATGAAAGGGCCGAGAACCATTCCTTTCATAAACATGCTTAACTTAAGATCCGAATCAATGGACAGTAAGGCACTGCCTCCCAAGAACAATAAGAAGTTAATTTTGACCGAGTCTATGGTCCGAGTAGCAGACTTCATCAACTCGTATGGTTCTGTTCTCAATTGGATGTGAATTCCGAGGACCATTCCTTGCATAACTTTGCTTAACACTTAGGGACATAAAAATTTAAAATCTGATGTAGCAAACAATAAGACAATAATTTTCAGATGCACTTAATCAATTTCCACAAGGTTTGTGGTCCAAGGACTGCACTTAACCAAGTTTCTGTTTGACCCTTAAAGATTGTAATTCCAAATGTTAATTTTCCCAAAGTAGGAGGTCCGAGGACCCGGCATAACTAAGGTTCTGTTTAACAAATGACAAGACATCAATTTCCACAAGGTTTGTGGTCCGAGGACTGCACTTAACCAAGTTTCTGTTTGACTCTTAAAGATTGTAATTCCAAATGTTAATTTTCCCAAAGTAGGAGGTCCGAGGACCCGGCATAACTAAGGTTCTGTTTAACAAATGACAAGACATCAATTTCCACAAGGTTTGTGGTCCGAGGACTGCACTTAACCAAGTTTCTGTTTGACTCTTAAAGATTGTAATTCCAAATGTTAATTTTCCCAAAGTAGGAGGTCCGAGGACCCGGCATAACTAAGGTTCTGTTTAACAAATGACAAGACATCAATTTCCACAAGGTTTGTGGTCCGAGGACTGCACTTAACCAGGTTTCTGTTTGATTCTTATAAAATTGTAACTTAGACTCCCTGAAACGTTATTGAATTAAAACTGGGTATGAACAAAAATACGATTCATTAATAGTAATACCTTCTCAGGTTATTTACATTCCATGGACGTGGCACAATATTTTCATCTAAATCAGATAACCGATAAGAGCCTATTCCCGCTATTGAAGTTATCCGATAAGGGCCCTCCCAATTTGGTCCAAGTTTACCCCAAGCTGGGTTCCTTGCAGTGCCCACAACCCTTCTGAGTACCAGATCCCCGGGTGCCAGTGGCCTTAGTTTCACGTGGGCATCATATCCCCGCTTAAGTTTTTGTTGGTAATAAGCCATTTGGACCATAGCTGCCTCACGTCGTTCTTCAAGTAAGTCAAGACTTTTCTCCAGAAGTGCATTGTTGCTCCCAGTATCAAAAGAACTTGTCTTTAGGGTGGGAAAACCAAATTCCAGAGGGATGACCGCCTCAGCTCCATAAGTCATAGAAAATGGCGTTTCTCCAGTGGACCGGCGTGGTGTAGTTCGATATGTCCACAGAACATGAGGGAGCTCTTCTACCCATCTACCTTTCGCATCGTCCAACCTTTTCTTCAGCCCATTAACAATGACTTTGTTAATGGCCTCGGCCTGCCCATTTCCCTGAGGATAAGCTGGGGTGGAGTACCTGTTTGTAATGCCCATGTCACCACAATATTGCCTAAAAGCATTGCTGTCAAATTGAACACCATTGTCAGAGATAAGTGTGTGTGGTACACCGAATCTAGTAATAATATTTTTCCAAATAAACTTTTTGGAATCAACATCCCTAATATTCGCTAAGGGCTCGGCCTCAACCCACTTAGTGAAATAGTCTGTTCCCACGAGAAGCCATCTTTTGTTACCTGCGGCCCTCGGAAACGGCCCAACTATATCCAATCCCCACTGTGCAAAGGGCCAAGGGCTGGAAAGGGGATTAAGAACTCCTCCAGGTTGATGGATTTTAGGGGCAAACCTCTGACATTGATGACATTTTCTGGCATAGTCTTGAACCTCTCTTTGCATATTGGGCCACCAATAACCCTGAGTCAAAGCTTTGTGAGCTAAGGATCTTCCCCCAGTGTGGCTGCCACAAATCCCTTCATGCAGTTCTTCCAGAAGCCCTTCCGTTGAGTCAGGGTGTACACACAACAAGTACGGTCCTGAAAATGACCGTTTGTAAAGTTCCTGGTCCTCGGACAACCAGAAGCGGGGCGCCTTTCGGCGTATCTTATCAGTTTCAGACTTGTCCTCGGGAAGGATGTCACTCTTAAGAAATGACACGACCGAGTCTATCCAGCTAGGACCAGGCCTTATTAGATGAATGCGAGGCACGTTGGCAATGACCAGAGAAGGTTCTAGCAAATCCTCGATGAGGATGACCATAGGCAAACCTTGAGCCGAGGACGTCGCCAGCGTGGCCAAGGAGTCTGCATGAGTGTTTCCGCTCCGAGAGATATGAGTTAAAGCGAAGGAGTCAAATTCAGTTTGCTGACGCTTGATCTGAGCCAAGTATTCCTGCATCCTTGGGTCTCTAGCCTCCATGGTTCCCGTGACCTGGCCAACCACCAGTTGAGAGTCCGAGAAGACACGGACTTCCTTTCCTCCCATTCTATGCACCATTTTCATGCCTACTAGCACCGCTTCGTACTCGGCTTCATTATTAGTGGCCGAGAATGCCAATCTCAGGGACTTTTCGAAAACAATTCCCTCGGGGGACACCAGGACAAGTCCAACACCAGACCCTCTCTGATTGGATGCCTCATCCACATGCACTTTCCAAATTGGCGGTACTGCAGCTGTGATTACCCCAACTGATTTTTCACCCATGGGGGAGTCTTTTAGAGTTTCTTCCAGCAATGGTTCAGAAAATTCCGCCACCAGGTCTGCGAGGACCTGCCCCTTCACCGAGGTGCGAGGCTTGTATTTAACGTCAAAAGCCCCCAGGATGGTCCCCCACTTTGCTATTCTTCCTGAGTAGTCGGCGCTACGCAGCACTGCCTTAAGAGGCAATTGGGTCAGAACAACCACTGTATGGGACTGAAAATAATGGGGGAGCTTTCTCGTGGCATGAACCACAGCCAGGAGCGCTTTTTCCCAGGGCGGATAACAGACCTCGGCTTCACCCAAAGACTTACTAACATAGTACACCGGCCTCTGCACCCCGTTATCGTCTCTTATCAGGACCAGACTGACCGCATGGACTGCTACTGCCAGATATGCAAACAAAAGCTCATGTGCTTCCGGACGAGACAGGATGGGTGGCTGAGAAAGGTATTGCTTGAGCTGTTGAAAAGCTAACTCGCAATTTTCGGTCCATTGAAACCCTTTCCATTTATTCAACAATTGGAAGAAAGGACGACAGCGGTCGGCTGACCGAGATATGAACCGATTCAAAGCAGCTATCATTCCTGTTAACTTCTGAATTTCCTTTGGATTCCGAGGGGGCTACAAGTCCTGAATAGCCTTGACCTGCGCCGGATTTACCTCTATGCCTCTATGAGTAATCATGTATCCCAAGAACTTTCCAGACCCCACACCGAAAGAACACTTTGAGGCGTTGAGGCGCAACTTATATTTTCTCAGTATCCGAAAGGTGTCGGCCAAATCTTTCACATATGAGGGTATTGTTTTGCTTTTTACTACCATATCGTCCACGTAGACCTCAATGGTTTTCCCCATTTGCTCTTCGAACATTCTGGTCATCATTCTTTGGTAGGTAGCCCCAGCATTCTTCAAACCAAATGGCATGACCTTATAGTGGTAGTTTCCTGTTGGAGTAATGAAAGCAGTCTTCTCCTGATCCTCCAACGCCAAGGGAATCTGATGGTAACCCTGAAACGCATCCAAAAAACTCATCCGAGGATGTCCAACAGTGGCATCCACAAGTTGATCAATGCGAGGCATTGGAAACGAGTCTTTCGGAGAGGCTTTGTTCAGGTCAGTGAAGTCTACACATACCCTCCACGTTCCGTTATTTTTCTTAACAACCACAGTATGGGCTAACCACTCGGGGTAGAAAACTTCTTTAATAGCTCCAGCCCTCTTAAGCTTGGTCACTTCCTCCTTTACAGCCTCGGAGTGCTCTCTAGAGAAGCGCCGAGGTGGCTGCCTCCTCGGGACGATGGCTGGGTTAACATTTAAGTGATGACAAATGAAGTTCGGATCAACTCTTGGAGCCTCGTAAGGATCCCAAGCAAAGACGTCGATATTTTCCCCTAGAAATTCCAACAGCTCCATCTTCTCTTGGTGCGGCAAGAGGATGCCAACCTGAAAGAACCTCTGCGGGTCGCCGGCCACCGAAAATTTCTCTAAATTCTCACAATGTGTATCTTCTCCTGTCACCATTCCAGATGCATTAGGAGGTGCTAACTGCTATAATTCTTTGGTGACCAAAGCCGAAGACTCGGCTTCTGTTTGATGTAATACTGCAATGGATATGCATTGTCTGGCCACAGACTGGCTGCCGAGGATTTCCTCAACGGAATTCCCAGAGGGGAACTTGACTTTCACATGCAAGGTAGAGGAAACAGCCCCAAGCGCGTGCAGCCAAGGCCTAGCGAGGATGGCCGTGTATGGCGAGTATGCGTCAACCACAATGAAATCCACCTCAACCGTTTCTGAGCCGGATTGAACGGGCAAACGGATCTGTCCCTTCGGCATAACTGATCTCCCTTCAAAGCTTATGAGCGGCGAATCATAAGGAGTTAGGTCTTCCACCTTCAACCTTAGCCCCCTAAATAGATCTGGGTACATGATATCTGCGCCGCTACCCTGGTCTATCATCACCCTCCTCACATCATAATTCCCTATTCTCAGCGTGACTACCAGGGCGTCATCATGGGGCTGGATAGTGCCCACTTTATCCTCCTCAGAGAAACCTAGAACGGGCAAAGTGTCTCTCAACCTCTTCG
The DNA here is from genome assembly GCA_020976635.1 of Castanea crenata. Taxonomy (NCBI): domain Eukaryota; kingdom Viridiplantae; phylum Streptophyta; class Magnoliopsida; order Fagales; family Fagaceae; genus Castanea; species Castanea crenata. The sequence goes on from JAGHPS010000310.1 coordinate 44,886, forward strand.
GCCTAATGCCCACATCCTCGGCGTGACGGTGGGAGACAGTCAGTACCCTAGTGGGACCTGAACCGGTCCTTCCGGGCGCAGCAAAGATAACATTAATCGTTCCTAATGCTGGCCGAGATGAGTTGTTCCCCTGGTTGTTTGAGCCAACTTGACTGACATGCCCAATAGGCTGACACAAGTGTTCCTTCAACTTCCCTTCACTGACGAGCTGTTCCAAATGATTCCACAAGGTCCGGCATTTCTCGGTAGTGTGGCCCACATCCTGATGGTACTGGCAGAAGAGGTTCTGGTTTCTCTTCGCAGGGTCCCCTTCCATCTTGCTGGGCCATCTAAAGAAAGGCTCTTTACTAACTTTCTCCAGTAACCGATGCACTGGTTCTCGGAACACCGTATTTACGGCCTGAGGTTGTGCCGAGCCGGATTGCCCGAAATAGTCTCTCCTCGGCTTGTTGTTGTGATATCTGTCCGACCTGAAATCCCTTCTCTCCTGAGGGATAACCTTCTCCTTTCCCTTTCCTTGCTGCTGGTCTTCCTCTACCCTCTTGTACTCGTCAATGCGATCCATAAGGCGACGTACGCTGCGACCAGGCTTTTTCGTCAAAGACTTTCTCAAGTCGTGGTCTGTAGGAAGACCTACCTTGAAGGTATTAAGAGCCACCTCATCGAAGTCGCCATCTATCTCGTTAAACATCTCCCAGTAACGATCAGAGTATGTTTTCAGCGTCTCTCCTTCTTTCATGGTCATGGATAACAGCGAGTCTAACGGCCGAGGGACTCTGCTACAAGTAATGAACCGCGAAGCAAACGCCCTAGTCAACTCCCCAAATGAACCTATAGACCCTGATTTGAGGCCGTTGAACCACCTTATGGCCACAGGTCCCAAGCTAGAGGGGAAGACCTTACACATCAGAGTCTCATTGTGAGAGTGCACGGCCATCCTTTGGTTGAAGTGACTCACATGCTCCACCGGGTCAGTCAAGCCATTGTAGATGGTAAAGGTGGGCTGGGTAAATCTCCTGGAAAGCCTCCCCTTCTCAATCCTCCGTGAAAACGGAGATTTGGAGAGCTGGTGCAACGCCCTGCTCATAGCGTCGTTGCCTAAGCCCCTAGAAGGAACCTTCTTGCGCTTGCGAACTGGCTGGTCGTCCTCCTCGCCAGAGGACGCTGAGCTGGGGGGTGAGCACGTTCCTGAGCCGTAGCCACCTCCCCTATCTTCCTCAGAGGAGGGATTAGACGAGGACGGTGAAGACTTACGTCTGGTGTGGCGCAACTTCCTCTTCAAGCGGTTGATCTCCCTCTGCATGGCTTTAGAACCATCGTCATGGGTGGCGCTACGCCCATCAGGAGTATGACTAGCCCTTGGGTACTCCGTGTGGACGCTCCCCTCACGATCCTTTCGACGTTCAAGACGCTCGAATTGATCCTCCGGTTCTGACCCTTGTGACTCTGCATGGTAAGCACCTAAACCTGCCATAATATCCCTACCTCTCCTAGACTAGATTTCCCACAGACGGCGCCAATTGTAAGTGCACAATTGCACCTGGCCCCAAGAACATTTATGGGCTCAGGCCCAACGAGCCTTAAACAATATGAATTTGTAGAGTGTGGGCTTGAAACCCAGGTTAGAAGAGTTTAAGGGTTATATGGCAAGTCAAAGATTGTCAGCACTCAAAAATAACAAGAAAATATTGTAACTCAACCTCCTCGGACGTAAGCCGAGAACTGTTCTTATATTATCTTTCTTTTCTTTCTTTTTCCTTTTATTACCAAGAGAGAGGCGTCCTCTTTTTCTATTCTGGGTCTCCCCTTAAATACTCATCTTTCTGATACCCCATACACGTGTTGCCCCATCTCCCCCTTAGCCTAGATATTTCTTCTCTCAGTGCCTTTGAATAGTAACCAGAAGTTTCCCTTCCACTGTTCAGGTGTCACTTCCCCATTAATGCGGCCAGGGTGGTAGGTGCAGGGTCTTTAATGTGGAGGTGGCAGCCTTTAGTACTTTTCAAACACCGGTGCTTCTAGGACATCTAGGGGTTCACCCCTTTTAACCGTTACTTTTCAAACACCGGTACTTTTCAAACACATGTAGTAGTGGTACACACATGGTCACTCCAGAAGCTTATAAACCATGTGTGGGAGGGAACTCTAACCGATGTGGGACTTGGTGTCAAGCCTGCGAGTCCAAGGTCTAGCCCTTGCTCCTGGTGAAAATCCTACCCGCACTCGGGGACGAGCCGATAAACCGTGAGGGACTGGCTCCCCAAAGCGGATAAATCCGATTAATTGAGGAGTGTCCTCACAATCACTTTCTTGAAATCATAAAGTATGTATTATATCCTAAGTCTAGGTGATTGATAGAGTTGATGAATAAGCAAGGTAATTGTATTATGCCCTCAATATAATAAGGACACATTCAGCAAAATAAATAATAAAAATAAAATTAGTAAGGACACCAAGTCCTCCATCATCCATCTTTGCTCATTTCATTTTGATGTTCTCCTTTTCTGTCTTTACTATAAAAATGTCATTTTTAGCTCATTATAAGAATGACACCTAAATGTACTGTTAGGAATTAGACCATACAAGCACCTACACTTTTCTTAGACCTAACTTGCACTTACAGTATGTATAAGCATAAAATAGATTTTAACCCAAAAAAATAAATAGATTGAATTAATAAAATATAGTTCATAAAATAGATTTTTTATGAACTATATTTATAATAAAAAGATTGAATTAATAAAAAATATTACAATTGCCTATATATTTATATATTAAAATGTGTGCATATTGTAAGGACTATCACAAACTATCCTTCCCATTTCTCATTTATACCTACCTTATAAATGTAAAAGTCACCTCATTAAGAATAGTAAAACACCTCCTCTAACTAGCCCCACCCCTGCTCTCTTACGACTATCCCCATTCCCAACCCTAAGTGGGATCAAGGAAGCCCTGAACTTCAACTCTTCACCAAAGTGGCCGAATGGCTGGTATTGCTTCAGCTCTCAATTGACCGAATGGCCGAAACGCCTAAGAGCATTTCTTTTCTTCTTTTCTTTTTCCTTTAGCGTGGCCGAAACGCCTAAGAGCATCCATATTTGGTGGTGCTAAAAAGCTATATTGTTATTTTTAGCACCACTAATTACAAAATTGATGCTGCATTGATGGAGATAAAGCTAAATATTTTGGCTTATTAGCTAGAGTACACAACCAGTTGTGCACGGTAGCTCAAAGGTTAAAAAAAACAATATTTAATTGTGCGTTCACACTGGTGGAATATTTTAATAATTTCTTTCTTTTCTTTTCTTCAGATCGCCAATTTATCTCTATTTTTTTCTTTCTACTTCACCTTTCATCTTCACCAAACCCAGCCCTTCTCTTCTCCCCCATTCATTTTTTCTTTCTTTCTTCCTCCAACTCCTCACCACTCCTTAGCCCATGCTCGCCAAGCCACCAGCAACCCAAGCCTGGTGGTGGTGGTTTTTTTTTTTTTTTTTAAATCAGAGTTGTGGGTGGTGGTTGTTGAGGTGGGTTTGTGGTGGTGGTAGTGGGTTGTTGATTGGATTGTGTTCATGGTGAGGGTCAAGATTGGGATCTGAATATGTTGGTGTTTGTGGGTTTGTGTTGGTGGTTGGGATTGGTTGGGTTGAAGCTAGTTTGGCTTGGCATTGCTATGGGCAATTGTTGTTGGCTGTGGTGATGGTGTGGGTTTTTTTGTTGGTTGTCACTAGGTTTTTTTTGTTGCTGGATTTGTGGGTTTGTTGAAATTTGGTTGTTTTTATGTGTGATTTTGGTTGGTTTTGAGATGATTTTGTTGCAAATTTGGTGGATTTGGATTGTATTAATGGTGGCTTGTGAACAGTGGAGGTGGCTGGGGTTTTGGGTTTTCTTGTTGTTCTTTAGAATCTTCAAAAAAGAGTGGGAGAGATAGATGTAAAAGAAATAATAAATAAATAATATTTAAATAAATAGGTAAAAACAATAGAACTTATTTGATGTTTTGTAAATGAAAAGGTAAAATAGATAAAGTAACTTTTTGTAGTGACAACAATCTAAAAAAATAACTCTGCTTTAAGTCATTTCTCTATAAATGAGAAAGCTGACTTGTGAGGCTTGAATGACTAGCTCATTAAATCAGCCAAAGATGTTGTCAGTGCTGGAATCTAAAAGGTGTCAAGTGCACCCAATAATATATAGGCAAAATATAAAATTGATCCTCTAACTTTCAGATTTGTCAATTCAGTCCTCTAACTTTCGATTTTTGTCAATGTAGGGCTCCATTACAACTCTGTTAGTGGCTGCTGTTAGACCCACTAAAACAACGCCGTTTTGCATTTTTTTTTTAATTTGAAATTAAAAGAAAATAAGAAAAATCTGTAAAAAAAATGTTAAGGGGAACGACAACCTTCTTCCCCTTCCCCTGAATCAAAACAAAACAAAGGAGACCCAAATCCCTAACCCATGTAACTTTGAGAGAGAGAGAGAGAGAGAGAGAGAGAGAGAGAGACTAAGTTAAGGACTGAAATCACCAGCTGCAGATATTGAGAGAGAGAGATATTGAGCCGACGATCGATCTCGTTCTCGACTGGCAAGCCATGGCAGTCCCAGCCGAAGCGACAAGTGATGTGGAAGCCGTTCATGGGCTGGTATCAGGTGATGATGTCCTTGATGGTGTCAGCGACGATGGTGCCGGCGAGGATGTGGCCGTAGTGAAGGAGTCTGATGGCGAACGGCGGACTGTCGTAGAAAACGTACTTTGGCGAGTCTTTGGTCCATTCGAGCTGAGCCTTGAAGGCCTTAATCTCCGTCCAGAGGCGGAGGATTTCCTCCTCGTGTTTAGGGAAGGAGAAGCCTACCTTCGCATACTTCTTCCATTGTGGCGGAGGCGCTGTGTGAGAGGAAGGATGTAGTGTGGGTTTTGTTTTTTTTTTTTTTTTTTTTTTAGATTTTTCTTATGTTCTTTTAATTCCAAATTAGAAAAAAACATGCAAAACGGCGTCGTTTTAGTGGGTATAACGGCAGCCACTAACAGAGTTGTAATGGAGCCCTACAATGACAAAAATTGAAAGTTAGAGAATTGAATTGACAAAATTGAAAGTTCGAGAATTGAAATGAAAAAAAGGTGAAAGTTAGAGGGTTAGTTTTGCATTTTTGCCTAATATATACATGAGTTTTTCAAGAATATATAGGGCTGTTTGGTTTTTTTTTTTTTTTTGTCATCACTCATCACTCTTCACTCAATTTTTGTCACTCATCACTTAAAATACCATAATTTCCTATACCACACACGTTTAACACCATCACTCAGTTATGTTTTCAACCAAAAAAAACTAGGACCCACACACTAACCTAATGTCAATTGACTTTTCTCTCTCTTTTTTTTTTTCTTTTTCCCCTGCCTCTCCCCTTCATTTTTCTCTGCTTTTCTCTTCGTTTTCCCCTATTTTTCTCTTCATCCATGTTAACACGTATTTTAATCAAGCCCACCATGATCCTTATTTTCATGCTTTTCCCAAATCTACAATATAACCAAATGGCTATCCAGTAATTTATTAGGCTATCCAATATATTTCTTTTCCAAAACCCAAAAAAAAAACCACTACCTTAGTCGCCGCTACAACCCACAATGGTAAACTGTCCAACAACCACCGCCGCAGCTGCCACTACAACCCACAGTGACAAACGACAACATTCTGCTCCTTAAAAACTCTGAAACCCACCACAGCCACAACAACAACATCATCATCAACAATGGTGACAACCTCGACGAACTCGAGAAGAAAAAAAAGGAATGGAAACCCAGTGAAAAGGGAAAAAAAAAAAAAAAAAAAAAGGAGAGAACCCAAGCCCAGAAACCCAGTGAAAAGGAATGGGAAAAAAAAATGCAACCAAACCCAGAAATCAACGTAAAAAGGAAAGAAAAGAAGAAGACGAAGAGGAGAATAGAGAAAGGTGTGTCCCAGGCCCGTGAAAGACACAAAAAAAAATAATAATAATAAATAATGTGTGTTGGAGAGAGCAAAAGGTCTGACCATAGGACCCAATATGTAGTTTTAATTACAAAAATACCATTGAAAACAAAGTTATGGAAACTGAAAACACCTAAAATGTGTTTTCAGTTTCCATAACTCATCACTCAAAAATCAGAGAATTGAGTGATGAAAACAAAAACCAAACAGACTTCTCAGCCATGGGTCCCACCATTTTTGAGTTATGGGTGACGGAAACAGAGTTATGAATTATAAAAACAGCAAATCCAAACAATCCCTATAATTATGTGCATAAAGTTGCATAGAGTTACGATGAGAGAAGGAAACCTAGAGTTCAATTTGTTCTACAAAGATATTACAGTTCTTCTTTTGTGTACCGATGATCATTGTATATTGGGCGGTAAATCTTCATGACTCATGAGTATCAAAACATCACCATAATAACATGAGGGGCAAATTTTATAGAGATTGTATCAAACTTAAACCTTGATAACTTTTGTATCATTCATTCTTTATGAATTTAGGGCCAGCTCTTGGCCTAGGCTACTTAGGCCATCATCTAGAGCCCCCTATCGGAGAAAGGTCCCCAAATTTTTTAGCAAAAATTGATATATATTTTTAAAAAATATTTTTTTTGAAATATAAGAAAAAAAAATTAGTTTTACATTTTTATTCTATTTTTCAGAAGTCCCAAATAATTGAGTAATGCTAGAGATAATACAACTAATTAAATATAAATTACAAATATGTGTCACTAATTATAAAAAATAATTCAGATTATAAATTTTACTTCAAAGTCTTTATAAATTGATGTGACAATTAATATAATTTGTAAATGTCAACAATCTATTAAATGTATTTTTAAATTACTTTTTGTAATTGGTGATACATCTTTATAAGTCTCATGTTGTAAAATTTATAGATTTTTGTTAACAAGTGCTGACAACACTCGTTATGTCTGCATAGGCTCCTGTTTAAGTCTGCATGATTTTATCAAAATCAAGTTTAAAAAGCATGGGCATTTTACTAAATAGTTTCAAAAAAAGATAAATTTTGCTGCATAGTTTGTAAATTAAGGGCAAATGCCCATTTTCCCCAACATCTAGGTGGAACCTAGTTTTAAAAATATATGTTTTTATTTAATTTAATTTTTAAATTATTATTATTATTATTATTATTATTATGGAACTAAAAATTCAACTATTAGGCATTTATTATGATTGTGTTTGTATATTGAACTATATGTTTTGCCATTTATGTGTGTGTGTGTGTGATGTGTCAAAATTCTAATGGTTCAAATATATGATAAAATTTAAATTCAACTAAAAATATATATAAGAATAACTATAATTTTAGGACCACCATATTTACCAAGCCCTTTTCTACAACTATCCTATGCTGCTAATTATGAGTGATGGAGAAAAAGTGATGAGTCCATAGGAAAGTGACCCAACCAATCATAATTTGTCACATAGAATAGATGTAGAAAAAAATATAGTAAAAATTGTGATTCTAAAATAACTCTTAGAATAATAGTGTAAAATAGGTAGATGTTAATGGCACAATATTATGAGTTCAATCAAAATATCTTTTCATTTATATATATATATATATATATATATATATATATATATATATATATATATATATATATATATTATTTTCGAACCTGTACGAAAGATCGACCATTATATTCTCTAAGTAATTCACTGATTTTCTAAGTAATGCAAGAAGGTCAACCATTATAACCAATTTTGGTGGCATAACTAGTTTTCTTCCTTGGGTTATCACTAGAAAGTTGGAGGGATCTTATGTTAGATGTGCTTTATCCTAGAAGGATATGGTCGTTGCATTGAGACAAATGAAGGATTTGGTTAGCAAGTCATAATTAATGTCATGTGTTATAATGTTGTCAAAAAATTTTGGAACTTGGTCAGAGTCTTTATTTTGACCTCCAAAGCCAAAGAAAATAACCATAACCATCAATATGATTGTTCATTTTCTCTTAAAATGACTATCAATATGACATTATAATGAGTGGATGTTAGAGTCCTTGTTTTGACCTGCAAAGCCAAAGAAAGTAACTATCAATATGATTATTCACTTTCAATGACATTATAAGGAGTGGAAGGGGGAATTAATGTCAATGGTTTTTTATTCAAATGAATTCACATCAATCTCCCTGAGATAGGATAAGAGACCAATTCAAAAAATGAATTCTAAAAAATCCAGAGAAATTATACTTAACCATCTTAAACTGTACATCTAATTATACTTTGCATTCTAAACTTTTCAAATGTACGTTTTGCACCATAAACTATGACTCTTGTTACACTCTGCATTTCAACATTATATACATTTTTCCCCCTTTTAGAGCTTGCACCAAAACCCATTGTGGGTACAGATTCTATTCTAGATTTATTGGGAAAGCAGGGCTTTTTTTTTTTTCTTGGACTTAGCTAAGGACATAAGGTAACTTAAAAATTTTATGTAATTTGCTTATGTTTGTTGGTTGCTATTTTTAATGGTGTTAATTGGCATGTATTGCTTTCTACTTTTTACTTCTCATTATTTTTTGGGGATTGACATGTAGGGGTGGAGTTTTTGTATATGATGACTTGGAGTTGGAGTTCTTGGCTAGTTGATTGCAGGAATTTTTTTGTGAATATTTTGCTGACTTAATCATGGAGAGTACCAAATTAAGAGTGTTTGGATGCTTGGGCTGCTGTTGGTTGCTAGCTTGATGCTTCTGTTGCTACTCTCTCCTTTATTTTTGTTTACTAAATACACACATGACAACACAAGCACTAAACACACACTTACAAATTATTAGACTATTAGTCTTAGCAGACTAGACTACCTTTGTTTTTTGTGAAAAATATGTAATTGTGTAGTGTACCAACTGTATATTCTAATCCTACATCCATTATGTATATTTGTATAATGCTTCTCAAACACTATTTGACTACTTTGTGGTGTTATACTACTACTCCTCCCTATGGCTGTGCTACTGCTTGTATTTTATTACTATGCTAGAAATATTAATGTTAATGATGTTGCCATGCTAGAATTCTCTTGTTATGATTGAGACCTAATACTTTATAATTGTGTGTTTGATTTGGAATGTTGTAAAAGGTTTAGATTTATTAATATGTGTTAATGTATTTAATAAACACGTGTTTAATTTGACAGGTTGAGATTTAAGTCATATTATGGTTGAGACTTGATATTTATAATAGTGTATTTGATTTGGAATGTTGTGAGTCCTGTGACAAGTTGAGATTTTTAGTCTTATTGTGGTTGAAACTTGATAATTTATCATTGTGTATTTGATTTGGAATGTTGACAAGTTGAGATTTTTAGTTTTTTTCGTTGAAACTTGATAATTTATCATTGTGTGTTTGATTTGGAATGTTGTGATAGATTAAGATTTTCAGTGCTTAATGTGATAAGGTAAAATTTTATTAATGTGTTTGACATGTTAAGATTTTCAGATTTTATAATTCATATGTTTCAGGTTTACTGTGTTTTTCAGATTTTATAATTCACATGTTTTATAAATTCTATATTTATAAGGGTTTAATGTTAAGCCTAGCATGTATAAAGAAATGCTCAAGTATTTGGGGAAAAATAAGCCCTCTATAAAGAAAGCTCAGTTAAAAAGGAAGTTAAAATTGGCTCAAATGCTATTTTTTAGAGACCCGAAAGCCCAAAACTTAGAATAATAATTTTTAAAAGCCCAGCACACATAACAGAACGAACCGTACCGAGCCACTAAGATTAACCACACCTTGTATAGACTGGTTCTTACCTTCTAAAGGTGAGGTGCGGTCAAGTATAGGGTGAAACCATAGCCTATAGGCGTGGTGCAAAAAACCTCTCCAAAACCAACCACACTGAACCATGTACACCCCTCCATCCCTACCCATAAGCATTGCCAAGTCCAACAACAGGAGGCCGAGCATTAGTGAACCAGTTATGTTGCATTTGGTCCGCCAGGTATAAGCAGTAGTGAGCTCAATGTTGGTGTCATTGTGTCTTGAGTTCCTCAAGACTTCTAGTAAGTACTATTTTTGAGCTAAGTACTGCAACATAAGAAATAGGCAATGGTCAATTTATGGGACTATAGTGCTATATACTAGTGCAGTGCAAGTGAATTACTTACATTAATGACATTTTTTTTATAGTGTGAGCACTGTTATACAACCCACAAAATTGAACTTACAAACATGTTCATATGCCACAAATAGTCTTGTTAGTAAAGTATCTAGTTGTTGATAAATATATTTAACAATACTAAACAAAAGTATTCGGAAATTGTTTCTCAAATAAAAAAAAAAAGTATTCGGTAATAAATAAATAAAAAGTAAATTAAAAAGGGAGAGGGAAAAATTATATATATACACACACACACATATAATAGAATTGTAATATATAACATCCACTCTATAATAATAGTTTTCTATCATCAGATGAAAATGCCAGTTGGTTTTTTTTTTTTTTTTTTTTTTATACAAGATAGAATTTCTACTCTAGCCTAATCTAAGTGTATATGTGTGCGAAGCTCCCTCTTAGAGACTTGAACCTTGACCCTTGCCCCCCACACTCTACAAACATTTATACCTGTGGAGTGACCATCGCACCAAGGGTGTGCGGTGGTGCCAATTGGTTTTTGATATAGGGAGAATTTGAATTCCAAATCTTTCATTCAAAAAAAAAATACTTTACCAATTGAATTAACTAAAACTAAAGAGAAAACTAAAGGAAAAATCTACTTTGGTGGTACATATGCATGTATCTCATTTTTCTCATATGAGTAGGGATGGCAATGGGGCGGGGCGGGGCCGAAGGATGGGATCTGCGCCCCCGCCCCGTATAGATTTTTCTTGCCCCATCCCCACCCCGCCCCGCATGATGGGGAAATTTTTTTGCCCCATCCCCGCCCCTTAAGGCCCTGCAAAGACCCGCGCCGCCCTGCCCTACACCGTAAAACTTTATTTCTTGTTAATTTTCCCTATAACTATTACCATTTTTTCAAATAAAATGACATGTTTCAATATTAAAAATATACTTGAAATTATAAATAAATTTATCCTATCAAATCAAACTAATTTTTAGCAAAAACTAAATAATATTATCTAAATGTTTAACAAGACAATGTCACAACAAAAATCTCATAGTATGACACAAAAATCTCATATTATGTTAATGATGAAAAGTAAGTTGAGAAAGACATATGAATCATGAATGAAAACACACACAAAAAAAGAGTTAAAATTGGTACCTTATTTCCAACTTTGCTTGAGAGAAAAGAAATGTAGAACCACGTTAGGTAAAATAAAATAAGCTGATGATATTTTTGTTTAAATAGTACGATTTTAGTGTATGAAAAAATTACAACTTAATCCTTATTAACGCGGGGCGGAGCAGGGCGGGGCAGGGTGGGGTGGGTCTAAAAAGTGTAAACCCATCCCCGTCCCACCCCGTGGTGCGGATCTAAAATCTCGCCCTATCCCCGCCCCATCACCTTTGCGGGGAGGGGAAAACCCGCACGGGACGAAGCGGAGAGGGGCAGGTCAAGCAGGGCGGGAAAAAATTGACATCTCTACATATGAGGCTTTGACTTTGTTGGACATGTCGGTGGCAACTTTGACATCTAATTAATTAGATATAAGAGGAAAGGTGAGAGGAACCTTAACACTTAGAGCATAATCAATGGTTAAGATTGAGAATTGAAAAGAAAAAATAACTTTCAATCTCAACCATTAGATTAAAAATATCAAATATATAAATAAAAGTTAAGAATGTAAAAAATTTGGTAAGTGAGAAAGTTGACAATTGCATCATATTTGACAATTCTTGTCAAATAAATGCGATTTTCATTCAAGGTAGTCAAGATGGGCAACCTTTCACGAAAGTGATTAGTATTGGCTACAAAGAGCATCCTTCTACCTGCCACGTCAATAAAATTAGAAGAAAATATTCAGTAAATAAAATTTATGACAATGGAAGTAATAATCTTCATGCTGATAGCAAAATCATAATAAAAGAAAATATGTGAATTAAGCGAGAAGGGAAAAAAGGAGCCTAAAGACAGGGCAGTTGAATTGGTGAAACCATAAGTTTTTGGACCCCGTCAAATTAGAGACACAAAAATATTTGATGAGGAAGGTGTTACTTGCTTCTCTCTTATACACAAGCCAAGAGTTTACAATTTTTTTTTAATTTTTTAATGTCCAAATTCTCATCACCTTATCGGTAGTGACGGTAGGTGGGTTGATATCAAAAGAGGTGGCTTGAATTTTTTTTTCCAGCACTATTAGCATGTCTCTCTTTTCAGACTAGGTGGCTTGAAATATCAAGCCTAGCAATTTGAATGCAAGACTTTCTTGTATGTCTGAGGTCACATGAACAGCAATTTTGCTTTGCGCTCTATATATATGTGTGTATATATGTTTAGATGCAGATACATTTGTGCAAGATTGTGGTGGTACGGCAATCACGGAGAAGGAAAATAGCTTCCCTTTGTTAATTTTGTATACGTGAGAGAGGGACTAACATTGGGTGTACTAGAGTTTGGGTTTAGTGAGAATGTCATTACACCACATTAGTGAGTCAAATTTCTCCTAATCGCCGCCAATAACCATAGGCCAAAAGTCGAACAACCTAAATCTTAGGTATTCTCTTGTATGTATTTGTGTTTTTTTTTTTTTTGATTTATCAAGTTCTCTTTGTTTCAATCATTATTTGGCGAGATCTTTTTGAAAAGCTCATGTTATTTTTACAAGAATCTTGTGTGGGAATGCTCTCCGGAAGTATTTTTCCTCAACAATTTAGCAATAGAGCTTCTGATATTACAATAAACTGCTATCAAAGTGAGGTTCACTACTAGGCATCTTGATTTTTTCTATTTGGAGATTTTAGTCCTCTGCAAAGTCCTCTTCAAAAGTTTTGATAGAGTCTTGTGCAAAACTAAGGTTTATAATGCCAAATTTGAAGTGGAAAAATTTGATGCAATAAACAACTTTGGCATGTGGCAAGCAAAGTTATGGATTTCTTAATTCAACCAAAGTTAAATATTGCTTTGGAAGACAAAATAAGGAGATGTCAAACAAAGATTGGGACAAGATTAATAGACAAGCTTGGGACACAATTTGTTTGTGTCTAGACAAGGATCAGAGTCGTTTTGTTATAAGGGAGACAAAGGCTAAAGAGTTTTGCAAGAAATTGGAGGACAAGTACATGACCAAAAGCATGGGGAACCACATATACTTGAAGAAAAATCTCTTCCGTTTCCAGTGCCATGCAAGAATTTCTATGTATAACTACCTGAATGATTATAACAAAGTACTTGTTGATATACAAAATTTGGAAATCAATATTAGTAGCGAGGTTAAAGCTCTTTTGTTATTGAAGTCATTGCCCAACACTAGGGCTCTCCACGGGTCGGTCCGAGTCGGGTTTATGCCCAATTCGCAACTGACCTGATCAGAACGGGTGGAGAAGTTCCAGACCCGCCGCCGACCGCGAAAAGCCAACGGTCGAGTTGAATTGGGCTCGAGTGGTCGGCGGTCAGCTTTGATTTCAACCAAAATACAAAGATCAAACACTGAAGTTTGATTCCTGAAAAACAAAATCAACAGATGTACAAACCTAAAGAGAAGATCTATAAACCCAAAGAACAAATCCACAAATCCAAAGAACAAAAACAACAATAGACAGCAATTTCATAGATAACTGAACCTAAGAGATGACATAGAAAGATCGAATCTGAGAGATGAAGGCGAAGACGAGCTAGGGATGTTGCGGACAAAGTGCGAAGATCGACGACGAAAAGCATAGATCAACGACGAAGAGGCAGAGATCGACAATGGAGAGGCAAAGATTGACAGCGAGCAGGATCGGCGAAGGGTAGACATCGATGAAGAGCAGAGATCGTGAGACTGAAAGGAGAGGGTGAGACTTGATTCGCTTTATCCATATCTCAGTTCGGTCCGATTTCTTCGAGTTTTGGGGAGAAAACCCGCCAACCGACCCGCCGTTTTTGGGTTTTGGAGGAGAGGACCCACCACCGACCCTTACCGGCGTTAGGTAGGCCAGTTCTCGGGCTAGATCAAACAGGTTGGGCGGGTGGGTCGGGTCTTGGTTTCTGTTGGACACCCCTACCCAACACTTATGATCATCTAATTGCAACATTGTTGCATGGAAAACATGAATCATATCGTGAATCTTTTTTTTTTTTTCTATCTTGTATTTTATCATATCGTATCATGTATCTTGAAATGCACATATACTTAATAAAATTTATAAAATAATATATAGATATACATATATAAAAGGTATATTCATTATAAATTCAAAATATATTCAAATTAGAACTAATTTAATGATCAATTAATTCAAATCACAGGTTATTATAGACTTATAACAAGAATATCAAAAATAAAAATAATTATATTGTCATTTAATACTTTATTCATGGTATAGAAAGAAAAAAAAATATTTATAGTTCTTTCTTAGGGTGATTAACTAGTTGTACTCGAAACCTTTTTTTTTATGTAAAAGGAAATTTCTCTTACTCATTTGAAAAATATATATAAAAAGAGGAAAATGATAATAAAAAATTACTTAAAAGTATATGGGAACATAGATCAGTAATAAAGGATTTGAAGAGGATGTGAAAATGATGTGAATCATAGATCAATAACTCATAAGTTCAGTTAAAATTATACTTAATGTAATTTTAAGTAATATTATAACACCTAATAAAACTTTTTTGGATTAATATTTTGAAAATTCTACTGTTGGATTACATGTTTTCTATGTTCTTAACACGTATGTCAAATTTCATACCAATATGATGTTATTTATCATTCGATTTATAAACTCGTCTTTTATGCATAGTTTTAAAATACAAAAACTTGAAATTTAAATATTTGAAATATATAGTTATTGAACTTTGATATAACCATGGGAATAATGCTTTGAAAAATTTATTATAATATAATCATTTTATGGGATTAACAAAAGTTGCCATAAGTTGAAATCAACATATATCAAAATACAAAATATTACTGCACAAGAATTATACCTTGAATGAATGGACTGATTATATTACTAATAACTTTTGTCATATTCAAATTTTACTATGAATGGACTGATCAATTATAATGAACTATGAATCTTGAATTCCTCTATGAACACACATTTTGACACATACTCCAACACATTATACACATGGAAACCACCACTGGCACTTGTGAAAATTAATCCCATTACCACTTGACATGTATATTAGTTGTAGCAAAATGTGTATAAGAGTGTGTGTTTCTATACTATTTGATATATCTTTTTTCATGTTTACGAATATATTATTATGTTTGAGCTTAGATTGTTTAATAGTTGGTTTTAAAATTGAGCTTGTTTGCTAAATAAATTAACATAATTTAGCTTTTTCTTGACTCGAGTACAAGCGGTTCATAAACATCATCTTTTCACATGGGTAAAAATGGTATTTTCACATCTTAAGAGGTAAATCGTAATTTCATCATTAGATTTCGATATTCTCCATGTGAAACAGATCTTGCAGTTAGAATGACAAAAATGATGTGTCAAGAGTTCCAATTGGATCATTGGATCAAAAGTTGCAGCCA
Organism: Castanea crenata; assembly: GCA_020976635.1. Lineage (NCBI taxonomy): Eukaryota > Viridiplantae > Streptophyta > Magnoliopsida > Fagales > Fagaceae > Castanea > Castanea crenata. Next base: position 60,532 of record JAGHPS010000310.1, read on the forward strand.
AATCAAGTTTTAACGGTTGATAGACATCCCTATAACTAAGATTACACGTGTGATTCTAGTTAATTAATTATGATCCAACATTTAAAGAATTAGTTATAATTAATGAGGGGTCATAATGGATAGATGATCTAAATTTTAAAATAAGTATTTAATTAAAATAAGTATATAATTTAAATTACTATTAAAAAGAAAGTCAAGGTAGTCAATAAAATATAGCTACTGATCTTACTGGCCACTAAAGCTAGATAAAGAATTCTCACGGAATGAAGATGCATTAGTGCAAGACATCCTACACGGTTTCCAACATTAAAGTCATTTGCACCACCAATAATAATTCGAGCACTTCACAAATTTTTCTAAAAATTCTAGCCCTACACTACCCACAATTTCCACGGAATGATTAACCACCCAAATTGTGCAACGTGGCACACTGCATTTGGTCAGCCACATTGTCCATTAAAATGTGACATGTACACGGCATAGAGGAACATGTGCCATGTACATTATGAGCTATGCCCCCAACAAAATAGCTAATAGCGAGGACAATGGCATTACAAATGTACTACAATGCATGCAAAAATGCACATATTCACAGATTGAGATCAGGTCCATGCAATTATCCCATTTTTTTCACAAATTTTTTTACATTTTTATCTTTTAATTTTAATTTTTTACTTCTTTATAATAACTTTTTATTTAATAATTGAGATTGAAAGTTATAAAAACATTTTTTAATCTCAACCGTTCATTACTATTGCATCAAGTGCAATACTATAATCACCGGATTTTTATGACAAAATTCTCTGGTGAGTCAAAAGGGAGCGCTCCTAGCCAGATAGGTCTCTAGCCGAGCAATTTGCACCACTTGCGACAACATTTAGGCGGAGGCTACTGGTTGGTGTTGGCTACTAATTGTTCAACAGAGAATTGATAGAATTTGAACACCTACTCTCAGCTCATTGCATGGTGCCTAAAGCAAGTTTGCCTAAAAGCCTTTTTAAACCTTTCAAAACCACTAATCCCATCGTTCTCCTATTGGGCTTGACTCATTATTTGGACTTCATCTAGACATTGTTGTAATGGGTCCACTGAGCTAAAAGGCAGGGATGGCCTATATTTCATAAGGCATGTGTGATGCTGCTCAGAAAAGTGTGAAAACGCTGTCGTTCTAGTCCGTTATACCCAAAACAATGAGAACCACCAAAACTAAGATAGCATTTATCATGTCAGTGAAACTACTTCACAAACCACTTGAACAACCAATAGAATTCCACCACTTCACAAATTTCTCTCATAATTCTACCCTCCAAGCCTTCTACTACCCTCGATTTCCTCAGACTGACTAAACCATCCAAATTGTTCAACATGGCTATTGGCTGATGGCACGCTGCTTTTTCAAATTGCTTCAGTATCTTGCTAGAAAAATACTTCCTAGTCCTTGATGTAATGAATTTTTCCTATATATTTTCTTTCCTACATACTTTTTTGTGCCCAAATGACATTACCCATGAAAGAACCAAAGTCTCTTGCTAAAGAGTGAGGCATATTGGAGTTGTGACAAAGCAATTTAGATTAACGTTACAAATCTTTTATAAAAAAAAGTTTTGAATTTATAAGGCTTAATTTAATACAAAAAGTTAAACAAAAAAAACAAATGCGGTTATTTTCACTCACTTTTGTGCCAAAAAAAAGTGAGGTTCATTACTAACTTTGCACTAAAATAGCTTTCTTGAAATCTTAAAGTATGTATTATATCCGAAGTCTAGGTGATTGATAGAGTTGATGAATGAGCAAGAGGTAATTGTATTATGCACTCAATTTAGTAAAGACACCAAGTCCTCCATCCGCCCGTGGTTTTTCATCCTTATTTATAGGGTTTTCCACGTAAATGCTTTGTTTCTCTTTGCTCACTTCATTTTGATGTTTTCCTTTTCTGTTTTCACTATAAAAATGTCATTTTTAGCTCATTATAAGAATGACACCCATATGTACTGTTAGGGATTAGATCATACAAGCACCTACACTTTTCTTTTCTTAGATCTAACTTGCACTTACAACATGTATAAGCATAAAATAGATTTTAACCCAAAAAAATAAATTACAAATATAGGAAAATAGTAAATGCTTCTGTTTATGAACTATATTTATGATAAAAAGACTAAATTAATTAACAAATATTACAATTGCTTATATATTTATATATTAAAATGTGCGTGTATATTGTACAGACTATCACAACTATCCCTTCCATTTCCTATTCATACCTACCTTTCAAATGTAAAAGTCACCTCATTAAAAATAGTAAAACACCTCCTCTAACTAGCCCCACCCCCGCTCTCTTACGACTTTCCCCATTCCCAACCCTAAGTGGGATCAAGGAAGCCATGATTCAACCCTAGCTCATCCCGCTGTCATCCCTATTCAAAATTAAAATTTTATAAAAGATTGAATATGTCACAAAAAAGATTAAATGAATTAACTATCCTTCCAATTATAAAGAGGTTGTTAACAAATCATGAATACAAATTAAAAGGAATGGGTTTTTAAATAAGAAATCGAATTATATTGAGCATACCCTAATTGGGTAAGAGCACATGAAAGATTAGTTATAAACACGTGTGTGTTACCCAAACCCAGGGGTACTTCCTCTAGGGATGGAGAATTTGGGCTCCCAATTTATTTGTTGACAATTCAACCCTCTAACCTTCTTCCTTACAAGCCTAATCCTTACCCTCTGAGATTCCTCCTCTCTCCCTCTTTTTCTCTTGTTATCTCACACCCTTTTGTGTTTTTCCAACCCCCTTTCCACTCTTCCTCCCTTCCTTATTATAGTCTCCCCTTAGTGGGGACCCAAATGATTACTTCTCCATCTTTTCCCACGTGGCCCCCACTTCTGCCCAAAATCCCTCGTAAAAATTGGTCCATTTTGAAAATTCTCTAAAAACTTACAACAGACACCAAACAACGTTCGGTAGCAAATTCTCCCAAGGCATTAACAACGTTTGGTTACCGACCCCATATTTGACTATTGACTCTTCGGTCGTCCCTAGCCCATTTGTTGACATCGGGCCGAGCCCAATCCAATAACAACAACCTATCCCCAAGTATTGATCCTATATTTGTATATTATGAATACTAAGCTGGGCCTATCCCTGAGTGAGCTAACACTGGTCACCGACCCCATTTCCCTACAACGTGAATTGATAAGAGCACATGAGAGATTAATTAGCTAATTATCTTGAGTCATGTGGACCAATTAGATTAAGACCATTCTTCCATAAATACATAATCACAATTCACAATTGAGCATTAAATGAAGAATATTTGTTGCTTAGTTATTTTTCTCTTAATCCTTCTACGTATTTTTCTCTTAATAATTCTTTGGAGGATGACTATCTCAAATTTAGTCAAATTCCATGCAACTATTATCTATTTTCATATAATTTCCATTTATCCCCTTTAAGAACCATTGGATTCTTAACAAAAAACAATCTGATAAAAGAACTTATTAGACAAGTCAAGGACTCGACTTTAATTGAATTTCTTCTACCGTAATCAAAACCCTATTTAGAAAATGATGTGTCTACAAGAAACGTTTTAAAATACATGCAAGAATAGTAAACAATTAAATATTTTGTATGTATTTAACAATCTTATATTTCAACTAAAATCTCATGTTATTTTCATCAAAGATATTTAAGATGTAAATTCCACCGAGATCATCAAATTATATTATATATATCGAGAGAGAGAGAGAGAGAGTATGTGTTAGTGGAACAAGGACATGAGCAAATAGTCATATGCTTCAAGTAATATGGACACCCTCAAATCTCAAATAAATAAATCGAGTCCGAACTATTAACCCAAAGAAAGAGATGATTTGTGGGGCCATGGGGATGAAAGAAAACGGTGTCGTTCTAGAACGTTGAGCCAAAAACAATGAGAACCACCAAAACTAGATAAGCATATTATCACGGAATATTGAGGATGCAAGAAGAGTGCAAGATATTCTAGACAGTCTCCAACGTAAAAGTCATTTAACCACCAATAGAATTCGACCACCTCACAAATTTCTCTCAAAAAACTCTAGCCATACACTACCTCAATTTCCTCGGACGGACTAAGCCATCCAAATTGTGCAACGTGGCACACTGCCTTTGGTCAGCCGCGTAGTCCATTAAAGTGTGACATGTACACGACATAGAGGAACATGTGCCATGTCCATTATGCGCTATGCCCCCCCCCCCCCCCCCCCCCAAAAACAAAATAGCTAGTAGCAAAGACAATGGCATTGCAAATGTACTACAATGCATGCAAAAATGCAAATATTCACCGGATTTTTATGACAAAATCAAATGGTGATTCGAAAGGGAGTGTCGAAGAGGTAAAAACCCGGCCGGGGAGGTCTCCGGCGGAGCAATTTGCACCACTAGCAACAACATTTAGGCGGAGGCTACTAGTTGGTGTTGGCTCAGCTTCACTAGTGGCTATTGGTGCAGATTTTGGTGGCATAACTAGTTTTCTTCTTGGGTTATCACCAGAAAGTGGGAGGGGTCTTAAGCTGGATGTGCTTTATCCTATTAAAGGCTATAGTCGTTGCATTGAGACAAATGAAGGATTTGGTTAGTAAGTCCTAATGCCATATGTTATAATGTTATCAAAATTCTTTGTAATTTTGTGTTAGTCTTTGTTTTGTCTCTAAAGCCAAAGAAAGTAACCATCAATATGATTGTTCACTCTCTTAAAACGATTATCAATATGACATTAAAATAAGTGGAATTAATGTCAATGGTCTTTGATTCAAATAGTGTTAGTAATCATGATGTGTGTTTGTGTATTAAGTATTTATATTCCTTAATAGTCTTTCTCAAAATAATAGTATTAGTACATTAATTAAACAATTCTTTATCCAAAGAAGGGGAGAGAAAAACATTGATGCTACTTTGATTTTGTATTTGCTTTGCAAAGAACAGAATTCATGTACCCAGCAAAATGGGTTGGAGATCAAACACTGTTGTATAGAGCTGTGGAGAAAACAGAGTTTGAAAGAGCACTTGATCCACCTCCAATAAGTACAGCCATGTCCAACAACCGGCGGCGGAGCATTAGTGAACCAGTTGTTGCCTTTGGTCCGCCTGGCACAAGCGGCGAGCTCAATGTTAGTGTCATTGTGTCTACGGTTTCTAAAGACTTCTCGTAAGTACTACAATTTTTGGGTTAACTTTGTAGTGCAATACAAGGAATTGGCATTAGTTAATTTCTGGGACTATAGAAAAATACTAGTGCAGTGCAAGTAAATTTTTTACATGAATGAGACAGTTTTTGCTTAGCAAGTAGTGTTATACACTCAAAATTTGAACTTTACAAACATGTTCATACCATTACAAATGGTCCCATTAGTATAAGTTACTAGTTAGAGCAACCTTGTCAAATCAAAACCTAGTTGTTAATCATTGGTTACTAAAGCTCTAAAGGGCCTGAACTATGCTAAATGTGACCAAAAAATGACCCATGAATTTGGAACTAATCGTTTACCTCTCTTCATAGAATTGAGGCATTTGGAGGACCAAAGGAGGTGGGAGAAGCAGTGGTTCGGACCATCACAGGATCTAGCAAACGCCCTGATGTTAAAGGGACATTGATAGAATCAGTTTTGAGAGAGGATCCTACAAAAAATGTCAAATATTATGAGCTTGAATTCAGAGTTGAAAGCCCCTCATTTCGGCGGCATAATGTCGCAGTTTGTTGTTCTAGTGGTGGTAGACTATTTACTTTGAATGCTCAGGCACCAGAATCAGTTTGGCCAGAGGTGAAATCAGACTTCCAAACAATTGCTCATTCATTTAGTCTCACCTTCTGATAATGAGGAGGATAGGAGAACACTAAGTTTCTTCGTGCAATTTTTCCATAACAGGGATGTTTTTAAACTTCTTGCAACCTGTCCTCATTGCCTGTACCTTTCCATGACTATTTTTCCCAGTACTTTCCTCTTTTCAAGGTGGGTTGGGAGATGCTATGAGGACCAAGACTGTGACTGAGAAGATGTTGTATTGGAGATAAAAGTAATCTTATTAAGAAACACAGTTTGGATTTCAGACTTGTGACTACTACAAAACTAATTCAATAATATATTTTGCTTTCATTTTCTTCTAAACTATAATGGTTCTCATTAAATGCAGCACGAATGTCTAAAATCAGACCAGCTTAGGTTGTAGGGATGGGTAAAAATTACATATAATACATATATAATTGATATTTGCTCTTTAAACATTAGATTTCCTATACCTAAATTACAATTACTGTACACATTCAAGCACAAGTTATCTGTCTTCTCTTAATCATCTTCTCCATGTTCTCAGAAACCATTGCAGTCAAGTTAGGATCTTCAAATCCAAGCTCTGCGCCAAGTCTGCAAAGGAGAAATCAAATATTAACACAAATAGTAGTATTTAGGAAAACCCCATAGTCTTGGCTCCAACCACTCCTCGTTATGTAACAAACACAATACTAGGCTTAATTGCAGACCCTTGCAGGGATGCCGCTTAATGCCATTGGGCAACAATGGCATTAGTCAGGCGTTAATTTCTATTTTTGTTCTTTTCTATGGAAGAGACGAGAATGTTGGAGAGAGAAAGAGAAGTGGGGGTGGGGAGGCAAGCAACAAGTACTACAACAGAATTAAGACTTAATTTGCTTACTTTGGATCAAGAACCAATTTCTGGACTTCTTTTATAGCTGAACTTGCTGCGTAAAGTGATATCTTTCCAACCTGTGTCAGAAACCAATATGAAAATGAGAACTCGCCAAAATAAAGAGAACAAGAATTGTTTGACAGAATAGAGGGGAGAGCGGAAGGAAGGAATTAAACAATTTCAAGCAATAAACTGAAAGGGTAAAACTTAGGTACAATACCTTTTGTGCAGTACATTATGTTCTCCAATTAAATTCAAACACAAAAATGTATATTGAATTTAATTGTCCTTGGAAATGACAACACTGCTCGTGTCAATAAACCCAGGTGTTTGAATTTAATTGGGAAACCTAATGTACTAAATATAAGGTATTGTATCTAAGTTTTGCCAAAAATAAAGAATGACAGAAGGAAAAGGAAGGAAATGAATACTTCTAGGAAAAATTTCCTTTGTCTGACCTCCAACACCTGCAGATTTGCTTCATGGTCGTTAGGGAGACAGCGGATTTCTTCAGCCAATCTTACAGCCTCCCCCAGACTTTCAGGAGATAAGAAATCAAGCCCCAACTGAACATTGGACTGAGAATTTTAAAAGGAAAGCAAACATCAATCTAGTGCTACAAACCCAATTTCACAAAGAATCTGGAATTACTTTCTAAAATTTTCAACACATCTAAATTCAGTGTCTAATTTTCTACTAATTCAACCATCTATCAAAATAGTTTCTACTAATTTAAGTTGTTTCATAAAGAACAAACAGGGAGTCTGCTTCAGCTTTCCACCCAGGGCCGTACTACATCATGAAGCACATTGCACGGAAGCATGTGATATAAATTATGAATTGAAGACAGAACTTTTGTGGCAAAAGTTAATTTCCTCTTAACTTTCAATAATTGGGCAGTCCAAACTTCATTAAAAATTTCACTCCTTCATTAGCAAGCAAATACTGATAAAGAACTTCTTGGAAACCATCTACTGCAACTACTGAGAAAATTATAAAAACATATATATTTGAAATGGTTTACGCACGCACACATGTATATAGACATAAATATACAGGTGCACAGAACTATGTATTTTAGCGACTATAATAATAATGAGTTTTTTAATTTATAATGAACATTGAAAGTGGGGTTTTAAAGCTCCCCATTTGGCCCACGATTTAATGTTGTAGCCAGGACTCACTCAAGATTATGAAAAGATCAAATTCCCATAACCTGCCTAACTGCAAGGCTTGCAAATAAGAACGAAGATGAAGCCAAAATTCTTCAAGAGGAAAGATATATATCCTCATGAAAGACACAAAGAAAGTTTTAAAGCAACTAACATCTTAAGCAACATGACCAGCAGTGCCTGTCTTGCAGATAACCAAAATAACATCCTTCCATTAAAGAAACAAGAAAGAAATAACCCTTCCGAAAGACAACAGTCTAAGCTTCTAATCAGACAATGTCTACATTACTCCAGTAGTCTGGACACACTCCTCTAACGAATATAACATATAGACCCTTCAGTCTCTCATCAAGAATTTTAAAAGCAATATTCCAATCACGAGTCAAGAGAAACATTATTTCATTCAAACTCAATAATTTAAGTAAAAACGTGTAATATTGGATTCGCTAAAAAAATTAGAGTTATACTAGCATGAAGGTAATTAACCATGGTGAACTTACCTGGAGATTTCTCACTTGGAAAGGGCATCCTGCAGGGACAAATACAGCTTGCCCCAAATGCTGTTCAAATGACCATGGCTCAACTCCTGAGGAAGAGGAAAGCTCTTTATATTTTAAACAAGCATTCAACATCAACACACAAATTGCATGAAAGGGGAGCTGTTATAGAGGGAAAAGATTCTAGAAAGAATCCAAAAAAAAAAAAGCCAGCTTGGTTTTAAATGCAAAATTAGTGTTCTCCTAATTTATTTATTTTTATAAGTTTTTAGTGAAAGGATACAAGAATTTCATTAAACTCCCTAGAAAGTACTTATGATTCAACATCAGCACACAAATTGGATGAAAGGGCAGCTGTTACATAGAAAAATGATTTTAGCAAGAATCCCAAAAAAGAAAAAAAAATGCCAGCTTAGTTTTAAATGCAAGATTGGTGTTACTGCAAATTTTTCAAACCAAAGGCTTCTTCCTTTTGTCAAATTTGGTTTGAACAAAACTCATTCTTAGTGGTTAGCTTTTCCATAACTTTGTCTGTGCCATATACATTTCAAAAACAACCAACATGCTTAGTTGGAAATGACGTGAAATATATCAGAATATTAGACAAACATAAAACCAGTATTACATTTAACTTTTTTTCTTTTCAGGGAAAATTCCTCAGAGAAATACAGTTAATAGCAGGAAAAATTCCCCCAAATAATCCAGTAAATAATCCAGCAAAGTTCTACAGTTAGGTCAAAAGAAGTATTCTGTCTCCAAAGCTTGATCAATAATTAGGAACATCAATTGTTACTTATCCTTACCAAATTCTTCCTTTAGCTTTCTTTTATGACGCCCATTCAGGAATACCGTTTCTTCATAAAGATGCCTTTTCACCTGAAAACCCAAAAGTTATTAGGAGCACACATTAAGCAAGCCAATTACGGTATATTCAATTAAAAAAAAAAACTACATTTACTAAGATTATAAGATAAAAACTTACTAAATCATTTGATACTCCATCAGGCTTCCCAAATTCTTTCCAGTGAATTCTTAAATAATCAGTCACCTTTGGGACATCCTGCCGGCGAAAAACATCCCATAGAACTCCAGGATCACTCCTTTCAGGGACATCTTCACCCTCTCTGTTTGATGTTTCACAATTGACATTATTCTCTTTAACATCAGCAGTTTCAATCCCCTGATCCACCATTGACTCATTTTCATTTTCATCCACTTTTGCACCACATTCATTCTGCACAGTTTGACTACCAAGCAATATATCAGGGGACCCTTCCTCATCCAAATCTGCTTGTGGATCCTCCAGTGATTCTTTCATCTCAGAATCGTCAAAGGATTTTTGTATCTTTTCAATCTTTACACTCTGCTGGCCTTGTAGATTCACATTACAAGTATGCACCAATAGGTATACCTGACCATAGTTCAATGATGTCAATTCGATTTGACTCATCACTTTGTTGGTTTACATCAGATGACAGAATGGGTGATAAAAATAAGATAAAAGCTCATGATGTTAGACTCCAGCAACAAACAGATTAAGGGTTTTCAACCCATACAGCATTGTAGATTATATTATGACATATTTATTACAGTTGAAGCAACCTAAATTAAATAAGAATAACAATCAGGTTCTATGGTTATTAAGTGCTTGTTTATAATACTGGATGTATAATACAGTATTATTATATACAATTTGAGAACCATGAAATTAGAGGTTAAAACTTGAGATGCATACATGATTAACAATTGTGCAAAGAAATATTTTAGCGTTTTTTCTAATTTGATATGCTTAATATTTTTAGGGGGGGAGTATACAGAAAATACAGCTTACATAAATTTTCAAACACAAACTGCTGCCAATCAAATGCAACAGTTTGGTACAAAAAAAGTATATCTAAAAAGTTAACATCATCAACAATAGGTCAATGAGAAGGGGGAAGAATAATAACTTACCATGTCACGCATATTGAAATGAAGATTGGTCACTGGATCACCTCTACCAAGTTCTTCATAGGTCCCATAAGAAATAAAAATTTTAGGTCCTACATCATTCTGCAAGGAATAATGAGGCAATTTTGCAGCAACATTTAGAAGACCCCACTTGGAGTGGATATACTCAAGTAAGGGCAGTTTACTGATAAAATCAGGTCTCTGGTACAATAAGAACTCTTCAGATGCACTGGGGGAAGGCCAATCCTTCAACTTCAACATTTCTGGCTGACCATTTTCAAGAATTCGTCCATCAGAATATCCTTTGATGAACTGACCAAGTTCAATGTCAACCTGCCATCATGTCAAACCACAGAAAGCAAATATAAAATTAATTAATTGAGTTTTAACCAAGTAATAATTTACTCAATATAAAATTATTCATTGCAATCAATAGAGACATGAGAGAACACAGAAAAGCCTTAGAAAAAATAAGCAATAGCTAGTAGAGCTTACCTCGGAACAGTCAAAGCAATCTATGGCCTTCACCACTCGGTTCTCATCTTTTGTTTTCTCATCTGCTGTCTCCTGAATCCCTCTCCATATAACCATCGGATCCAGCTTGAAGTTGATGGGCTATCAAACACCTGTTTGACAATAATAGGTTCACCCCTGGCCCAGTGCTTTCTAAAATTTCCAATCCCATCAGATTTAATATCTTGAGTTGCAGGGCAGTACAAGAAATTATCATCACTGTCTTCTCTATGAGCATATTGGCAGAGTCTGGGATCATCCAACCCAGTATTTTCTAGGCTGCCAGCATCATAATCCTACACCCACTAACCATTTCCTCCACATTTTTACCAGCTTTGCAACCCAATTCATCTTAAAAATGCGGCTTAAATTTAATGATGAGTGACCACCGCCACCAAACTCTGGTGGGGGGCATGGAATACTCCCATCACTATGGGCTTGCCAACCAGGAAACTTTTCCGGTAAAATTAGTTTTAGGTTGATACTTCACTTGCCCTGTCGTAGTTGCTTTGTCTTGACTTTTGCCACGGATCTGATTATCTGTCAATTCTCCTTTAACATCATTTTGAGATGCTTCCCGAAGATCTTGACAGCAGCTAAGGCACAGATCATACGTGCAACTGGCACAACGCCGATGATAATCTGTAATGGGTATCCTACAGAAATTGCTACAAGGAAAAACAGAGAATGAAGGCAAATCAGAAATCAACAGCAAATAGAGAAGCCAGAAATAAACATAATAAACTAATCAGAAAATCTTATCCTTTTCTAGTGAAGATAAATCACAAAAAATGAGATGCAATGAATCATGTTGTTTCATTACTACTTTTTGAGACTCTAATGACATCTATTATAAACTAAGTGACTTTAATACAATAGCTTAATAGTGTTCCTCAATTACCAGCACATCTGCTCATCTGCATTCACTTTTGTCCTGGCAAGAAATAGTTCTTTCCCTGATGACAAACATTATGTAAATATTGGTCACATAATGTATAAATGGTACATACCCAAAAAATTAAAATAAAGAGAGAGAGAGAGAGTATTTTAAATGTCACTGGGAGCATGAACAAACGACATCTTACCATTCAACTTTTTTTGTAGTTCTACTTCAGAAGCCTGCTCATGATGGATTTGCTTAACTACTGGAAGCACCGAAGATAATAAGCAGTGAAGATATTTCAACTTGTCTAGAACAGGTATTTCACGTATTCTAACCTGAAACTCAAAAAAAATTATAATAATAGAGATCAAAGAACCATGCCCAGTGAAACTTGGTAAGCATATTTCACAATATTATGAAACTTAATCATGTAAACAATGGTGGCCTCTTCAACCCATATATGAATACCTTATTGAATTATCTGAACGCAAGCACACTTTGCAACTACAGTACCCCGGCATGCAGGGCAACTTCTCTGAATTTCTTCCAATGAAATATCTGAGTACCTAAGGTAGTGAAGCATGAAAATCAGGTCATAAAAGAAGCATAATGACCAAGTTGTAAAAATTAAAACAAAAATACCATCTCACATCTAAAGTGATAAAATACTAACCATGAGGAGATACAGCTATCACAATATCCTCTCCTATCACATTTAAGGCACCAAGTAACTTTATCTCTATCATTCCTCCGGCATTGGTGGCAAGGTTGCCCACCGGCTTCTTCAGAGGAATCTGTACTTCCATCAGAGTCCTCCTGGAAAAAAAAAACTTGTAAACCCCGGCATCAGATAACATAGAAGTGGTAGAGAAAGGGTTCCTAAATATTAATAAAGGGTAGAAATACAAAGTGATAGACCCACCCAGAAAACTCTTGAAACAAAATCAAATATCAACGTTGAATTTTGAATTAGTCATTCTTAAGGATAAGGCTCCACTTCATTGATAAAGGGATTAGAGGACCAAACAACAATGATGTATCTCTCACACCATATGGCTTATACGGTATGTTTCCATCTTCAGTCCATATATCCTTTTTGTGTGTGTGTGTGATATTAATAGGCAGTATCAAAGATCATTAACAATAACTTCCTTATAATATTCTTTAGTCTAGCTTTGAAGTTTGCAGGAGAAGCAAGGTATCAAAAGGATTGAAAGGGAACAAGGTAATCAAGTTTCATTTGTTTCATAGTCTGCTCCAGCTAGAATGGCAGTAAAATAGCTGGGGCCAAGGTCTTTTGTTATTTAGGTAATAATAATTTCAAAAGTAACGGCTGTAAAAACCATTTGAGAATTCACCCATGCCATTAAAAAGATGTGCTATTCTATCCCAGATATAAGCCTCTTGTTCTCATACTGGCAAGTGCAGCTAAAAGTAAGACATACTTTATTAACACAGAGTTATAATGAAGAAAACTTCATCCTTGTATCAACATTCTACAAGTATAAGAGACACCTTCTCGGACACTCTTCTAACAGTCAATTTACTCTAGGATCCTTCCAGGACTTCATTTTCTCCCTCTTCCTTTTTTTGTGTTTTTTTTTTTTTTTTTTCGGAGGAGGGGGAAGTGTTTGGATAAGTGATAATTCTGTCCATAACTGGAAGAACTTATGCATACAGGAATGATACTTATTACTTAAGGTCCCCCTAGAGAGTTACAATCAAAAAGAGTAATAATATTTCAATTACTGGTTTCTATTCAATCTGAGAAAAAGAATTTCTATTACCAACAAAAAAAACAAATCTCAAGAGATGCAGCCAAATATTTTAAAACAAAACTCACCGTCATAGCTTCATTAGCATCAAAGCTCCTTTGTGATCTACTCTTAGATGAGTCCATGCCTGAAGTTGGTGGTGTCTTGTGAGACCTCCAGTTTTCTTCAAAATGTCCAGCATCTCTTTGTGAGTTTTCATTTGTCTTTGGAGGATTACGTGAGGCCAAACTCCTCATCGCTGCTGTCTCAGGTGAATAGCGAAACTGATTCTTAGATACCTTCTCAAACAACATTTTCCCTGAGGCTGGAACAGGATAATCTTCAACTTTTGTGTTCACAGGCGGTGTATCATATTCATCACTCTTACTCTCCAAGTAAATATCACTTTCACCTAACGACTTCCTCTTGGCTTTCTTTAAGTTAGCTCTCATTGCAGAATTAGCTGCCCTCTTCTTTGCCTGGATGTAGTGCTTCTCACATACTGTCTTATCTGGCATCGACATGGCAGTGCATCTCCATTGTTTCCCATCCGACCTCTTGCAACGCAAATCATCTGGAATTCCAACATTATCTTCAGCATTTGCAGAGGATGATCGTGGATGATCCATCGTACTCATGCTATGGTAAACTCCAACCGTGATATAACATGCAGAGCATTAGACTGATAAGAGCAACCTGCAAATAATCCTTTAACACCTACCACACACAGAAAAAATTAATATAATTCCATCAAACAATGCTGTACATACAAAGGAAACCAAGAACCAGAGAACCAACAAACAATGACTAATTCTTAAGTAACACAAGCCTGAATGAACAGATGAAGAACGAACGCATCCAAAACCAGTCATAACACAACGAGATAAAACAAAAACAAAACAAAAAAAAGTTACATGCAGCAAGGCGGTTCAACTGGCAAACATATTAAACTATAATTTGTGCAAGGAAACAGAAAATAAATATCTTCACCAGTTGGGGCCAATATCAGAAGGGTTTAACAGTAGTTTCTCTTTCAATCATTCATGATACAGCAAAGCACAGAAATTAGAATGTTGAAGTTCAACGCAAATTGATGAATATACTAGTCCAAACCTCAATTTCCAAGAAAACTTAAGTCTCATTAGCTGGTGAATTTATTTTTTTTTCCTAAATTTAGACCATGTAGATTGCTAATTACAAATTTACAAATCCTCCAAGTCTTCACTCTCTACAATTAAATCTTATACATACAACAAATTCTTTTGAAGCCGAACGTGTTACACAAATAGGTGTGTGCCAACATAAAAAAGCAAGAATTCACGTTCAAGCAACCTGCAACCACCTTCATAATGCACGAAACAAATCAATTAAGAAACCCATATGGCACGCACAAAAAATACTTCACAACAATAATAATCACATGGGTCACGAAAAAATCAAAAATTTACAGCAACCCAGATTAAAACAAACTGCATTTGTCCCAAAAAAAAATTTATACCCACACATAAAACGAAAAAGAAAGATTCAATCTTGAAGAAGCACGAACCTGTCAAAGGCATAGAGTTTTAAGAAAACACACATACAGAGATATAAACAAACACATATATATTATGTATGAGCAAAAAGTAAAGAAAGAAATACAATATGGAAGAGAAGAGTACCTGAAACTAGGGTTTGACGAGAAGAAAGTACTAATACGAGGAACCCTTTTTAAGGAAAAGGGGCAAAAGGAAATTTGGGAATTTTAAGAATTGTGTAATTCTTCTGTTTTTTGTGGCTAATCAGTCCAAATAAGCTATAAGCCTATGACCCTTTTGGTCTCCGCCTTGTTTTGTTTTCTTTGTTTTTTTTGTTTTCTGTTTTTTTTAATTTGCTTTTCATGTTTTCTGCTCTCTTTTTAACTTCTCTGCCTCTGGGTTTTCCAGACACTGTGTTAGTGCAGCAACCAGGTCGGTACCAGCAAAATTCTAAAACAAACTCTTTTGTTTTGTTTTTTTTTTTTTTTCCTCCTCTATTTGCATTTTTTACAATTTGCTGAAGTGGCAGCAGTAGCACTTCTCTAAAAAAACGAGTCAATGACCTGATTAGTTTTTTTTTTTTTTAACTATATTAAAATTTTAGCTTATTTTGCTATTTAGCTTATCTTACTATTTAACTTATTTGTTACTATTATTTATGACCTCATTGCACTTTTTGATACTATTTTAACCAATTTTTATCTTTATCCATAATACTTTTAATAAAAAAAATTCAGTTTTAATAAAATAAACGGATCTCAAACGGACCTTTAATTATGATAAAATAGAGACTGAATAAGTGTCATGAATAATAAGGTTGAGAATGTTGAGGCAATTTTTATTGAGAAATTACTTTTTTTATAATATTTTCACAATAAATTTTAAAAGGCAAATGGTTGTTGACTGATATAGATGAGGGAAAAAAAATTAAGAAAAAAAAATTTAGAAACAATACCTCACTTTATTATTCAAAGACATTAGGTAAAGTCGTTAACAACAAAATCTAAAATGTATGGAGCAAGTATGAGCTCTAAACAAGCTCGACATGGACTAAAGTCTTTTACAAAGTGCTATGTAAACAATGAAAGAATCCCCTTGGAAAATGACCTGGTTAAGGCCAAGTTTAGCTACACATGTTGCAGCCCTCCTGCCAGCCAGGATTTCCACCAGTTCCAATGACGAAGGCATAGAGATTTTTTCTGATAACACGGCCATCACTGCCCTATTTCCATTCCTAATGACAATTGACAATACCTATTGCAGCTTCACGTGTGTCCATAAACATGGCCCCGTCATGATTAATCTTCAAGAAATTACCTTCACGAGGCAAAAAAATCATTTAATTTGTGAATTTAAATCAAAACCAAACTCTTATCCATAATGTTATTTCTATTTCTTAATTAATAAAGGTTTTAGTTTTTTATTAAAAAAAATTAGAACCAATAATAACTTACTACATATGATTTGTTGTAAAAATATTGTAAAAGTAGTACTTCTCATTCTTATTACTCATTTTGATTTGACTCGTTTATTACAGTCAAATTTTAGAGAATATAATATGATAATTGGGACAAAGGAGATTTGAACCCAGTCAATTTCTATTATTAGAAATATTAGGGGTGCAAACTAATTTAGTTACAAGATAATTGGGAGGAAACTATTATATTCATTGTATAATCTATTACATATTAAAACCAAAAAAACCCATTATTTAGGATTATTATTGTCAGTTATAATATGACACTTGCTAGAAAATAAAAAGCCATTCACATCCCAGTTTGTAAAATATATATATATATATATATATATATATATATCTATTTTACCACCAAAAAAGTTACTTTATCTATTTTATCAATCCATTTTACAATCTACACAACATCTCAATTTTTATTTTTAAACAAAAATAGAGGTATGTGTGGACCTTGGGGGGCTATGGACCCTCTAGATTTTTTTTTTTTATTGTAGAATATATATATATATATATATATATATATATTATGGGAGGACGAGAATCCGAGAATATGGACCAATGGGCCAAGGACAATGTCAAGAGTACGGACCTCAGGAAAATATAAGCAACCTTTTACAGGTACAGGGAGACCATAACGCCTGAGGACCTTGAGGATACCAACATGTCCTCAAAGGGTCGAGAACCAATGCTAAGGATCGTCGAGCACAAATTGAGGATGAGAAGGACGATTTTTCATCAAACTATGAAGGGAAGAAGGCAGATAAAACATCTATCACCTCTGCATTCAAAACTCTGCATTCACTTAACTGGCAACATTAATGAGAAAATAACTCATGAATAGTGTCAGCACAGCTCATAGTTTAATGTAGAAGCCTTCTAGTAAGGCCTTGATGGGACAAGTATTAAGGGAATTGAACCCTGACCCTCCAAATGTAGGGCTAAGATACACCTTAGTTGATTATATAAGGCAAAGAAGCCCTTAGAGGATGAGAATTCATTTTTTTTACTTCAAATCAATTGTAATCACTACCTCAGACTAAACTTAAGGAGCTCAATACAAGCCCTTTGAGGCTATTTCTCATCCATACTCACATAATTACACTTAAAGTTAATTCTATCAACTCCAGTTAATTCTTTCCATCTAATTTAGGGTATTAAAGTATCCCATCTTTTCAAATTAATTGTGTGAGCAAAAGTAACAAGTTTTGACACGTTTTTTACCTGTCTTATTCCCCCCCCCCCCCCTTCTCCCAACACACACACACATGTTAAAAAGATTAGATACATAAAATATATATTTGGCCCCCAAAATATAAAATTAATCATTTCAAATTGAAAATTGACCCACAAATTTTAAATCTAAAATAATCATTGGACTTATATTTGTTTAATATTTTTAATTTGCTTGTTTAATGTTTGGGACCTAAAGATCAAAGTTTGAGACTTTGAGTTTTGAGTGATGTGTTATATTTTGACCTAAAGGATTGTTTGAGTGTTTGTTATCTTTTGTCTATGTGTTCGTATGTCTTAATTGTTTACATAACAACACTAATTGAAATTTTCACCAAGAAGAACATTATACAAAACAGTTGTGCTTCTATCTAGTTTTTCAATTTTTATTATAATTATGAAACAATAATTTTTAGTCATATATATTGTCAAAACTAGGTTCACAACAAAATAAAAGATGTTTTTTTTTATAGTAGATTCTTTGATTTTGTACATTGAAAGAGAAATCACACCGATACTAAGTACAATTTTTGGCTCTCCCAAAGCAATAATCTTAGTTCCGTTATTGTTTTTACATATAACTCATTAAAATAATATAAACTACCCTATCAACTCATTCTCTCTCATCTATCTCTTCCATCTTTTTTGTACTTTTATATTTATTTTTATGTTTAGAAACCATGAATAATAGGTTGTATACAGTGGCGAAGCTAGGATTTTAGTCTAGAGGGAGCAAAATTAAAAGTCAATATTAAAAGTGAAATTTATCTAAAAAATATTAATCAACAATAATAACAAAATAAATAAAAAATTGTAAGCAAATATGAATATATTTCATATTATTAAAATAAATAAATAAAAACAACAATTTCATAGCTACTAAAAAATTTACAAACTGATGGAGTAAAAAAATTATTAGTGTTACTTAAAAAATATAATGAATAAATGTTTGAAATTATTTTTTGTGATTGGTAACATGTCAATTTGTAAGACATAAGTAGTAAAATTTGTAATATCTCTAGCATTATTTAAAGATAAAATGCTATAAAAAGTATCATAAATAGTAAAAATGGTGTAAATAATGGTATAAAATAATAAAAAATAGTGAAATAGGAGCAAGTTGCACATAGGACAAGACAAAATCAATGATTTGATCACTT
The DNA here is from genome assembly GCA_020976635.1 of Castanea crenata. Taxonomy (NCBI): domain Eukaryota; kingdom Viridiplantae; phylum Streptophyta; class Magnoliopsida; order Fagales; family Fagaceae; genus Castanea; species Castanea crenata. Next base: position 79,374 of record JAGHPS010000310.1, read on the forward strand.
TCAACAAGTAGAAGTTTTTTTTTTTTTTTTCATGTGACTACTAATACAATAAAAAAAAATTTGGGAGTCGGGGGGGCAGGTGCCCCCCCTCGCCCCCTTCTGGCTCCGCCAGTGGTTGTATATACACAAACTTACTATTCATGGTTGCCAAAAATTTGTAGCAACCCACAACCGAGTAAAGCTCAATTTGCGCAGGTGTATTGCTAAAATAACAATTTGGAGGATTTTACACCCCAATGCTAATGTATAATATCACTTTTTATTTTTCCTTTCTTTTGATAGATAGTTCAAGGACCCAAGTGCCTACAGCCCAGACATTAAAACATAGAATAATATAAATGATGGAAATTTTTATATTAAATTCCATAACTTCATGGTGTAACAAATTAAATTCAATAGTTTTAAAAATAATAAATTAAATCATAAAGTTTCAAAATGTAATAAACTAAACTCTACCATTTCAAAAATAGCAAATTAAACTCTAAATTAAAAAAAAGTAACAAATTAAATACACAATGAGTCAATGAGTGTTTTATTTGTAATCTTTTTTTAAAAAAAAATCAAGGTTTAATTATATGACTTAATTATTTACTTTTTTAAACCTTGAGATTCAAGTTGTTATCTTTGAAATTATAGGGATTAATTTGTTACACCTTATAAAGTATAGAGTTTAAAATGAATATTTCGCTAAAAATTGTCATTGATTGGGCAGGTGGGTTGGACTACTTGGGCAGGTGGGTTGGACTACTGGATCAGATTAAGGTACTAGTAATTTGAAGTGTGAAGAGTGAATACACGCCCTTTGTTTTTTTGTTTTGTTTTGTTTTTTTTTTTTTTTTTTTTGTCCAAGTGTAAAGACATAACCTTATTTCCTTGACAGGTACTATGTCCCAGTCCCACCTCCCTAGTCTGCTGGGTCATTTTTACTTTTGAAATCAAACAGTTCCTAGAGAGAGAGAGAGAGACCTCGATCCTACCGACAATGTGCATGGATCATGTTTGGTTTTAAGACATCTAATTAATACAATTACAGATTTTTTTTTAAAATAAATCTAAGTGGAGGTTAGTGTAACTTCTCAAATATTTGTGGTACAATCTTCATAATCACAACATGAGTTAAATACTATTTTATTTATATTCCTTCTTCTCCTTCTTCTTTTATTTCTTTATTTTTTCTGTCATAGATATGCGGTTAAAGGAGAAAAATGTGTTTATATTTGAGAGAAAGAGAGACTTGAGCTTCCTTAAATATAAAATTGAAATGAGAGGGAGAGAGATAGTGAGTTTTTTTTTTTATATTATAATTTTATAGTAATGACGAAGGGAGGGAGAGTTTGAACCTAGATGTCTTTAAAATATCAGAAAATATCAACCAGTTTAACTACAATACTCTTGATGTGAGAGAGAGAGAGTTAAAACTAATTATTAGTGGGTTCCAATTAACTTAACTTGCAATTTCTAACCACCGCTTACCTTTGATGCAATGGTCATTTCATAGGTATAAGTGCTTGTGAGGTATGGGGAGTAAGAGCCGGGGTTCAAGTCTCTAAGAGAGAGCTTCACACACATATACATTTAGATTAAGTTAGAATAGAAATTCTATCTCGTATAAAAAAATTTAAAAAAATTTTTAAAAAAAAAAAAAACCTCAACTTGTATTGTGAGAGACTTATGTTTGAATTATGGCTACATAAAAAAAAGAAATTAATTAGTATCTTAACTTAATAATGTATTGGCACAACAATCAACAGTTTCGATTTCTATCATAAACATATAAAGATAAATAAAAGGAAAAGGGAACCTCATTTTCAGGCTCTACATAATTTTCTTGTAATTGAATTTATTTTCCACCTTGAAACGGTGCTTTCTTAGTGGATAATAAGAACTATTTATTGAGTGCTTGTCTACTAGTGCGTTAGCACAACCTTACTAAAAAAAATGCCACATGTTTGGTAATTTTGTTAAGTAGAGAAGGACACCCTTAAAAACTGGAAACCTACTTAAAGATAAAGCTCGAGTAGTATTAGCTTTTTTGTATTAGAAATTTAACTGAAAAGGCCTTTAGCATTTTGAATATTTGGTAAATTACAATGCTTAAAAGTTAAGAATTATGAATAATGAATATAAGACCTTTCTTTTTTTAATAAAAGCTCTGAATTTCAACTTTTGTATTGAAGATGTCTTCAGTCTTACCCTTAAAATTGTTTTCAATTTAGATGCCTTTGAGAGAGCAGGGCGGCCGCATTGTGATGGTGCTCGTGTTCTGTTGTGGGCACATAGAAATCTCAATTCCTTTCTTTCATTTCATGTATATATGTATATATATTTGGCATATATAGTACTATATATAAGAAAGGTTTTGTACATCATTTTCGTTTTTTTTTTTTGGCCTAGGAGGGGTGGCCTAGTTGGTATAGGATCCCGCATGCATGCACGAGGTCCGTCGTTCGAATTGTGACAGGTACCATGTGGGGGGTGGGTTCCTAGCATGCATTGCGCCTATCCGCTGGCTTTCTTGGGGTGCTAGGGTGAGGTCTGTAGCACCCCGGTCACAGTAGTTATGACTTAGTCCAACATTCCCTAGCGGGAGGTGCCCCTATTAGGTCACGCCCTAGGGGGTAAGCCACATATGGTCGCTCTTGCTCCCTCCCTTTCGTCCATCAAAAAAATTGTTTTCAAATTTAAATGATCTCTTAAAGCTCTTTAATGCAAATGTTTTGACAATTTTTGCTAACAAAATTTAAGCTTCTTAAAACAGGATTGAGATCTTCTAGATTTTTTAGGGTACTTACCAAATAGATTTGTTTAAATTTTAACCATTTTTTAATGATGTAATGGTCTAGATTTTGCCATGCTAGCATTTTATTAACAATAATCTTAATTATTTTGTTTGCAACAATATTTTAAGAGTACTGTTAGTGAAATACTAACATAGTAAAATCTAGACCCTTAAATCATTAAAGAGTGATTAGAATTTAAAGAAATTTATTGGTAGAGTATCTTAGGAAATCTAGAGGATTTGAATTCCTTAAAACATTAGTTAATAACCACTGCACACTTATAACCGATTGATGTTTTGGTCTGATAATAAATAATCATTATCAGGAGTAGACATTATAAGTCAAAACTCTCTAAAAAAAAAAACCACGAATATTTGATGTGATAGTCACCTCACGAGTATAAGTGTTTGTGGAGGGTGGGGGGTAAAGACCGAAATTCAAGTCTCTAAGATGAAGTTTTACATATATATACACTTAGACTATACTAGAATAAAATTCTATTAAAAAAATGGTTAATAGAATTTTTAGGGTGGTAACAATGGCAACGATGTAGTTATGGTGACAATTGGTGGAATTTTGGTGTAGTTGTGGTGGGTGGTTGCTTTAATAGGTAATAACATACAAGGGCGAAGAGCTTGTAGTTTAGCTAGTTAGTATATCCTATTGCTTTCAACAGATATATTCATAGCTCAAATTTTCTTATTTTTAACTATTGAATTATTTTAAAAAAAAGTATTAAATACATGGGTTATTTATTTTTTATTTTTTGAGAATTAAATACATGGGTTATAATTTCAAACCATTTTATTATTGCAATTTACCCAATGCTCGCTGTAACTTAAAAAAGAAGAAGGAGACAAAACTCTATTGATACTTAGATGGTGCTAAACTCTAGATGGATCATTAAAAGTTGAGAGGTTACGTACTGTTATTTCAAGATAATTTTTAATAATTTGTTTGAAAATTTTAAACTAAAGTACACTTTTAACCTTTAAAATTTTTATTTTTTACTTTTATTTTGACCATTTACGTTTCATATATTTTTTCATTTTAAGTTTCCATATTTGATTTAGTTCCCCGTTTGGCTATTATATTTCAAAATTTTATTTTGACCATTCATTTTCGTACATCATGAAGATGAAAGTTTTGAAATATAAAGGGTAAATGAAACATTGTCACTTTTGGTTTACAAAAGTTTATTTTAATAAAAATCAAATATCTATATCACATACTTTGTCTGGTTCATTACATATCGGCCATTTCATCCATTACTATTTATATACATAATACGTCGTAGTTTTATTGAACGGGTAAAATTTAAGTTAATTCATTAGGTGTATGCATTAGACTTTTCAATTAAATTTAAATATATGAATGTAATTAATATAAAGCAAATAAGTATAACATTATCTTTTGAATTAAACTTAATTGGAAAGCGTTGTGCATTGCACCTTTGTTAGACCTAATGGTAAGTTTATAGATTTTTTATAGGATAAAGTTTAGTTACAAAATTGGATTACATTTTTTAAATATATTTCATATGTGCAAAATTTCTAGAAAATTAAAAATTAATAGCTATGCCATCAATAAATTGTTTAAATTACAAGTTTTTGAAATTTAAAATTATGCATAAAATATAAACTTATAGATCGTATAATAAATAATATTCAATTGACACAAAATTTGACACGTGTATTAAAAGCGTAAAGAACATGCAATCCAACGATTAGACTTCAAAATAGGTAGCAATGTTAATTTTTTTAAAGGAAGTTGTAACTATAGGCTACAACTAATTTTGTAACTAAACTTTGTTCTTCTTTTAATCTTCCGCGTTGGATTATGATATGAGACTACTTGGACATTAAGGCTGCGTTTGGTTCGACAAAAAATAACTTTCAGAAAATGTTTTATGCGTTTGCATGTGTTTGGAAACAACTGAAATCTTGGTCAAACGGAAAATCACTAACATTAACCGTAAAATACTCCCTCCCCACCCATAAAACATTTTCCATTTTTATTTTACCTTCAAATATAAATTTTCTAGAAAACAGAGAGACAGAGCACGAAGAGAGAGAGAGAGAAAGAGAGAGAGAGAGCACGAAGAGAGAGTGAGATCGTGTTTATGTGCCTGCGCCGGCGAGATCGCGCCCCAACCCGCATTAGCGAGATCATGCCCTAACTCGCACCGACGAGATCGCCTTCGCCATCGCCGCGCAATCTCGCCTTCGTCATTGCCGCGCCGTGCAATCTCCCCTTCGCCATCACCGCGTGATCTCCCCTTCGCCATCGCCGCGCGATCTCTCTCTCTCTCTGTCTTCGTTCTTCTCTGACCGGATTTGATGATTTTTTTTTTTGTTGGGTTTTGTTGTTCTGTATTGAGAAATCTCTCTTCGTTCTTCTCTGACTAGATTTGGGTTTTGTTGTTCTGTATTGAGAAAATTTGATGATGAGTTTTTTTTTTTTTGGGTTTTGTTGTTCTGTATTGGGAAATGATATTTGTTTGGAAGTTGAGAAAATGTGAGCAACAAGTTGAAAATGTATTTTCTATAATATTTTCAAGATCACAACCAAACACCTGAAAATATTTTTCAAAGTATTTTTTAAAATGTTACCAAACACTTAAAAATATTTTCTTTTTCCGAAAATATTTTCAGCTGAAATTATTTTACACTTGAAAAATATTTTATACCCAACCAAACGCAGCCTAATAGAACATATTACTGCTCGAATTCACAACCTTTAGACTTGCAATTGTAATGGGTCACAATAACATCTTACCACTAACTTCTACCAATGGTAATTTTTAATAGATTACAATAGACAAAAGACGAACTTGATACAAATATTAAAATATAAGTACTAAAATAATAACATTCTAAAAAAAAATTACTAAAATAATAATAACTTCAACGGCGAAAAATAACAATTCTCCAAACTTTTTGGATATAATTTTTATTTTGACTTAAAGAAATGTAAGTCAATATTAAAATCGATCTCAATCCTCAATCACAATCATAGGAAAGAAATTGTGAAGGAAGATATGACTCACATTCCTCGAAAAACATATTATATATACTAGTCTCATCACTCGCGCTTCGCGCGTACGATAAGATTTTTCTTTTTTAGTGGTCCTATTTTGTAAGAAAAAACTATATTTAAAAATCTAATTTATAAGTGAATAAATAAATTTAAAAATTAATAAAAGAGTGGTCCTATTTTTTAGACAATATTTTAGTGAGAGTTGGAGTTGCATTTTTACTGGATTGTCCTTTAGTTTTGTCTCTACTTAAACATAAGACTGTTAGGGCATCTTTGAACTAAAAAATAAGTTTTTACCAGATTGTCCTTTAGTTTTGTCTTTATTTAAAAATAAGACTGTATGAATATTTTTGAACTAAAAAAATAAAAATTCAAACAGGAGAAACCCTTTAAATAGTAGTATAGATAGATACACGTTAAAAAACTTGCCAAAAGTAAAACAAAAATTTATAAATACTAGTAAGAATTCCCAACATAAAACTGTCGTGTCGGTCTGTAACGAAATGTTAACGTAGTTTAACTCGCAAAACATGTTTCCCATCCCACCCAATCAGAAACTGACACGTTTCCCATTTTCCTTAGAAAAAAAAAAAAAAAACCAGATCCAATCTTAGAGAGAGAAGCACCAGACAGCTACGACTTACCAAAACAAAAAACAACATAAACAAAAACAATACCCCAACCCACGTCCCATAATTAAAAACCAAAAAAAAAAAAAAAAAACATATTTCATATTCTATCACCTGAGTCTACAAAAATTGCAGAAACGAAGAGAATCAGAGTCTGATCGATCTGATTGATTGATTGAGAGAGAGAGAGAGAGAGAGAGAGAGATGGCTATGGCTCGAGCGAGCTCTGGGCTGCAATACCCGGAGCGGTTCTATGCGGCGGCTTCATACGCCGGTTTCGACGGCGACACCAACTCGACCTTAAAATCTCTCACCTCTAAGTTCTCTAAAGAGTCCGCTGCTCTCCTTTACGGCTTGTACCAACAGGTATTGCCTCCCACTCTCTCTTCGATCCGCTGCGTTTTTATTTCGTTTCCAATCAAATTCCCTTTTTTTTTTTTTGCATTGCGCGAATTTGATTTGTGCTGAGTGAGATCAATGGGAAATTGCTGCTGCTGTTGCTGTGTGCAATGTGTTGTAGGTAGTTCGTGGTTAAATGGTTGCGTTTTGGGTGTTGATTTAGGTAGATCTGGGGTTTTGGGGTGTTGGGAATGGTTGATCTGGGGTTGTGTTTGGTTGCTGGGAAAATGTGGGATGAGAATTTTAGACTTTTGTGAATGAGAATTCCCTTTTTTTTTGGGGTGGGGGGGGACTAGAATTGAGCTTCTTGATGACCAAATAATAGTTGGTTGTAATGAATTGAGGTTAATCTTTGTGTCAAATTGAGTATCAGTGTGTGTGGAATGTTTGATTGGTGAATATTCTTAGTGTTTTATTATTATTATTATTTTTTTCTAATGAAGAATTGTTTGTTTGATTTGCAATTGTGGCGAACAAACTTGATTCGTGAATTCAAGTATCTGTTTGATGAGTATCAGTGTGCGTCAGAGTGATTGCTTGGTGAATCTTCTTAGTGTTTTTTTTTTTAAATTTTTTTAATGAGGAATTGTTTATTTGATTCATAATTGTGGTGAACAAACTTGATTCGTGAATTCAAGCATCTGTATGATGAGTATTTGATTGGTGAATCTTTGGAATTAATTTATGAGGAATTGATTTTTTGACTTTGAAATTCTGGCGAACAAACTTGAATCATGAATTCTAGTTTTAATGAGAAATTTTAAGTTTGATTTGAGATGCTCAAAAATGAATTTGTTGTTTTCTTTATCAGTGGGATTAAGCTACATGTCAAATTAAGTATTTATGTGTGGAGTATTTGATTCGTGAATTTATTTGTAGAGAGTACTTGTTTGATTTGAGATTTTTGTTAAAAAGAATTTCATTGCTGAATTTGCTCTTCGTTTCTGTTGCAGGCGACAGTCGGAGCTTGTAACATACCGGAACCTAATTCTTGGAAAGTTTTTGAGCATACCAAATGGAAGAGGTTTGTGCCCTTAAGCTCTCCTGCGCTGTCATTTCATATGCTAATGTGTATGTGTTAAACACAAATATGTGCATATATTTGCACTTGTAGCATAATATTTTGATTTGAGTATCCTAAAATGAGTTGGTGATATTTGGAAATGGCATAAAGGATTGTCAGACCTTAGAACACATACATGAGTTGATGAGCCTAGGTTTTGAGCTTTGCTTAGGGAATTCATTGCTTTAGTCATCTAGTTGCTTGGGAATGGGAATTTTGAGAGTTATCTTGTTGAACACCCTTTTTTTTTTGTAGCTTCTTATAATGAACACATGCTATTAGGAAAAAAGTGGTCTTGAAGCCTTGGGATGGGGAAAGCTGAAAAGTGATTGAGGGAGAAGTTTGAAATGTTAGCATTTAAATTAACAAATCATTTTATATTTTCTGTGGCGAGTTGGATATGAGTTTGCTGGATGTGGAGGAATTTGGTTAAATAAGATGATGATGATGTTATTAATGAATGGGATCCTTGTTACATCATTGGTGATATGGCACATGGTATACTTGTGGACTTTATTTGATATCTGCAACCTTTGCTGGATTTGGTTTTCTAAAGGGTTTTATTATTTATGCAGCTGGAGCGGGCTTGGAAACACGTCTCCCACAGAAGCTATGCGTCTCTTTGTGAAAATACTGGATGCAATTAAGATTTTTAGGGCCATTTTCTTGTAATCTCGTGTAGAAACTTGGGTAATTGATTTTTTTTAATTTTCCTTTTGGGTAGGAAGATGATCCAAGTTGGTATTCAAGAGCTTCTAATTTTGTTGCAGAGCCTGTAGTAGATGTGCAAATGAATGTGAGTATCATGGAACTTGTTTATGTTGTAGTTCCTTCTTCTTCTTCCTCTATTTTTGATTGACTTTATCAATGTCAGTTAAGAATTTCATCTTCATATTTTGTCATAATAGATAACTGTACAGAATAATGTGAAAAATATCTCTGCCGATAACCATATAACCACTCTGATTTCTGCTCCACCATTACCATTTATGCTTCATCAGTACCACTGCTGTTACCCATCACTATTACTTCTAATCTGCTGCTGTTGCTGGCACTGTATTATGGCAAATACACCATCTTTTTTACACTGATGCTACTAGCAAGGCACCATAAATTTACAAAAAAGCATTGCGACCAAAGTGATGATGTCTCGCTTAAACTCCATTATCATACCACTGTCACTATACCACTGCCTATCCAATACTGCTGTTGCACTGGCATCCCCTGATTTCGACCCTCCTACCACCACCACCACACAGTTATCTTGAATTACATAACCAACATCACATTTCATCTATTTTTAATCCTCTGCCTTATTTTTTGTTGGTAAATTATCTATGCATTAAGTGGATCACTCAATACATTCATGTTTCTCCTGCTTTTGAAAATGCCACTAAAAAAAGAAAATATTCTTGTTCTCTAATATATCTGTTCTTGTATGCTCTCACACTCCACTACTTACCAAAGAATAAAATAAAGTGCTCTCATACTCCACTATGGGTCTGTTTTTACAATTGGGATTGGAAAAGAGGGAGCTCTAAGTGATCAAAGTATTGTGTTGTTGAGAGCCATAGTTGTAGTAATTATACCTTAATTCTGCAAGTATAGCATGGGCTATAAATCTAGCTCTTTTTCATCTTTGTTCTTACTATGATTATTGTGTTTTTCACTTTTTCTTTGTCTTTTTGTGTAATTTTTTGGATGGTCCATAGCATAATTCAAAAGTTGAGCCAGTGGTTGAGAATGGGAATTCTTTTCCTGAGACAAAGACTATTTCCACTGAAAATGGGAGCCTGACAGAAACTCAGGATAAAGATATTGTTGTGGAAGGCCTTGGCTCAGTTGCTGTGTATGATCAATGGATTGCACCTCCAATATCTGGTCAGCGCCCAAAAGCCCGATATGAGGTATTGTTATTTTTTATAGTATGAATTTGTTTCTGGCCTTTTCTTCTTTTCTCTGAACAAAGCATTGGTCAAATATTTTCAGCATGGTGCAGCAGTTGTGCAAGACAAGATGTACGTATATGGCGGAAACCACAATGGTCGTTACCTTAATGATATTCATGTAAGAAAATTTTCTTTACATATACATATGTTGATGGCCTCATGCGATATATAAATAACATCTCCCATTTTGTTTTGTTCCTTGGGCTATCGCTAAGGCACTGCCTTTTTGGTTGTTGTCTCCTGTTTACTTGGTATTTGAATTGGTCTCCTTTGCTTTCATTAGTTCTCTGTTTTTCTTTTAATACGTTCAATAAGTTGCTACTCATTCACAACAAACAAAGGAACAATAAATAGCAAGAAAAAGTAAAAGAGTTATTCTGGGCAATTTTAATATTTAGCTTTGTGCTTTTGTGATTCTGAGCTTTATTTTCTTGTGTGTTCATTTTTTAGATGGAATCTTGGTTTACATTTAAACTCTTTTGCCTTTTGCCTTTGCATTGATATGGTTACAGATTTTTCCACCTTCCCTAACTTGAATAATAATGCAGGTACTGGATTTGAGAAGTTGGACTTGGTCAAAGATTGAGGCAAAGGCTGGTGCTGAGTCCCTGGAGTCACCGTCTCCAGTAACGTTTGCTCCTTGTGCTGGTCATTCCTTGGTTAGTAAAGAGTAGTTTTATGTTTCATTACGTGGGCTTATTGAAGAAAGCTTTTCTCAGTAATATTATCTATTTGTTTCTACTGGCATATGTTGTAAGTTGTAACATATTTTGTATCGGTAATGAATTCTTTTAACTGGTGATGAAATTATCATCTTGTGTTATTTCTGTAGATACCATGGGAGAATAAGCTTCTGTCTATTGCTGGACATACAAAGGATCCAGCTGAAAGTATACAAGGTATAAGTCAATATCATTTACCTATCAAAAAAGTCAATATCAATTACTGCCTTTTGATTCATTTGAGTTTGTGAACTTTGTGGAAATATCATACTCATAAAAGTGGAAAACTGTGGAAAGTTTTAAGTTAGAGAATCATTTATGACCAGAAAATGGAACATTCTGCCATTTCTGACCTAATTCTATTGCGATGCATGATTCACCTTTAAAAAGAGGTATGGATTACTGAGATTCATGATGGTTAAAGTAATATGAAATTTTTAATCATTGGCATGTGTGATACACAGATTGATCAAAAGTCATATGTAGATAAAGAAAATACTTCAAAAATATAATTTAAATTACACAATAAAATAATTAGTAAAAATGAAATTATAAAATAAAATTTAAGTTACTTGGTGAAAGCACAGTGTTAGACTGAGTTTTTGTCAAAACAAAAACTATAATAATTTTTTAAAAATAAATTAAAATAAACAATAAAATGCCTTTTAGATCTCTCGACGCCTTTAATTATTGAATTTTATTCATGAAAATTTTTAAATTTCTGAAAACTTTGTCAATAATGAAACTCCTTATCGAGTAGTAAACTATGTTATAGTTTTTATATACTTGTAGTCTCACGTTACAAAATCACTTCGACTGTGTGTAATGCTTACATTGAAACACATGGTAAAAGTACAATGTATAAAACCCAACTTTATTATTAAAAAAGATTATGGTAGATTATTAAATAATATAACACAAAAAGTGAGTTTTAAATAAAAAAAAAATTCTAATTTGCTGTAGTACTTTTAAACCTCTTATAACTTTGGAAATAAAGTTTCATTTAGAGGAAACTATATTAATAGTTTTGATGTGCTCAAAATGTGCCACATTGCAAGGAAAAAAAAAAGAAAACATAATAATGCAACTTTTATTATATAGTATATGATGTAAAAACTCAAAACTTATGCAAGCCATTCAGTACAATAATACTGAAGACGCACTATTGTTCTCCTCATCATACCATGTTTAAACAATTCTTTGTTCTCATGACAGTGAGGGCATTTGATCTGCAATCTAATACTTGGTCACCACTAAAGACTTATGGCAAAGCTCCGTAAGTATCTGTTTTTCTTTTCCAATCTTTGATAATTTTCTGAAAACAATTATGAAATCACTTGCTGTAGTTCAAAATCTCAAATTGGAAGTTGCTGATTGGCTGCTGTTTGCTATTCGTTTTCTCCTCAAGGATTAAAATCAGCTTATGGTTTTTGGATAGTCCCAAACCAGTTGGAAATTCAATAATTCAAGGCTTCTTGTCCATTTCAGAATTGATTGTTTATAAAGAAACTATGAAATAAAATTTCTAATTTTCATTTTGGTTTTAACAAGATTGGTTGGCATTTTGAAACTGGTATGATGAAGTGTTGGATTGTACTTGTAATTCCTTATTGTAAATCACAAGAATGTGCTTGGAAGTTTTTGAAACTATGGTGCTCTCTTTATGTGTTGCAAATATTGTCTAACTTCTATTTATGCTTTCAGGTATCACGTGGAGGTCAGTCGGTGACTCTTTTTGGGACCAGCTTAGTGATTTTGGTGGACAAGATGCGAAGAGAACTCTCTTAAATGATCTTCATATTCTTGACCTAGAAACTTTGACCTGGATGAAATAGATGCTGTGTAAGACAATTCAATTTATGGCAATTGCATAACCAATTTTTTCCTTCCAGTTTTTTATTTTTTTGAAGGGATGGAAGGGTGTTTTTTGTTTTCTTTGTCTGGGTTGAAATAGATGCAGTGTAAGATGATTCAATTTCTGGAAATTTCATAACCAATTTTTTCCTTGTTTTCTAGAAGGCAGTGGAGGTTTTTTTTTTGGTTTGTTAATGGCAACCATACAAAAGGCAAATTGTGATCATAATCATTTGATTTTAGAACAATTAAAATGATAGCTGTTCCATTCTCAGACAAACACACTCCCAGTGTTGGTTAAATAGTCAAGCACACTTAAGCACATAGGCCTCTTGAATTGTAGGCACAAAGCTTAAAGCACAAGCATTTGCCTGATTGAAGTGAAGCACACATGTTTCAAATGTAATATAACATCTTCTAATAGAAATATTCATAATATAATAAAAATAAAATAAAAACTCTAAATAGTTATATATTTCCACCTATTAGGTAAGTGGAATTGTCTAAAGTGCGAAAGTTCAAATTTTCTTAAATTCTTTCAATTGGACGGGTTTGTTGATAGAGTAGATTCATGGTGGAATGCCATTCTTTCGGGTACTCTTAGTTAGTTTGCTAAAAAATTGAAAGCTTTGAAAGAAGACATTATTCAATGGAATTGCCAAGAGTTTGGCAATGTTGGGCGCAGGAAGAAAGAATTAATGGGGGCTCTAGAGTTACTAGACGCTAAGGAAGGGGTTCTTGGACTCACTGAGATGGAGAGAAATGAGAAGGTTGAAGTGAGATCGCAAGTAGAGCATCTTCTTTCCCTTGAGGAGATTTCATGGAGACAAAAATCAAGGATGCTATGCATTAAGGAGGGAGATAATAATACGAAGTTCTTCCACAAGATGACCAATTCTCATAGAAGGTATAACCATTTGAGGATCTTAGAAGTGGATGGGGTGATTTATGAGGATGGAGCTAAAGTGGCTGCTCAGGTAGTTCAATTTTATAAAACCCTATATTAGGAGTTTGAGGAGTAGATTCTGTAGAGTCATCTTTGATTTGGCAAGGGGCAGGGGATAGGAGAATTTGGGATGTTCGTTTCAATTGTGGTCCTAATGATTGGGAGGCAGATGAGGTGGACGAGTTCCTTCGTCTCTTGGCATCCAATTTACCTTCAAGGACTGATGGTGATCATGTGAAATGGAGGTTGACAAAAAAGGGGATTTTACCATTTGTTCATATTATCATAAGTTACGTGGTTCTTCTTCTGTTGTTTTTCCTTGGAAAGACATTTGGAAGGTTAAGACACCCGTCATGTCTCTTTCTTTGTCTAGACAGCTGCATGGGATAGGATCCTCACAGGAGATAACCTGCGGCTTTGGGATTTTGACTTTGTCGACTGATGCATTATGTGTCATTGTTGTGGTGAGATAGTGGATCATTTGTTGTTACATTGTGGAAAAGCTCATCGGCTGTGGTGCTTTGTCTTTAGGATTTTTGGGATTTCATGGATTCCCTCACGTATGGTGTCAGATTTTCTTTTTAGTTGGTGGAATTGGCTGGGGAAGCATTATTCTTATATCTGGAACTTAGTTCCATTGTGTTTGATGTGGTGTATTTGGAAGGAACGCAATCGGTGGACGTTTGAGGATTTGGATAGATCCGAGGACCAAATGCTTGCTCTCTTTTCTGGCTCCCGTTTTGATTGGGTTAGGGCTTGGGGACTCACATCTAGTGATTCTCTTCCTCTTTTCCTTAGCTCTCTTTCTTTGTAATTTATGTTTTTGCTTTCCCTTCCTTTTTGTTCTTCTGATATGCTGATGCTATTTTGCATCTAGCAGTTTTCTTGAATATAATTTTTCTTACCTATCAAAAAAAAATTTATCTTTTTCCCCATGCATTATTCATCTTGTTTCATAGTTTATCTTCTGCGTACTGTTCTCTAGATTGAAATAGAATATAAAAGTATAGATTTATTTAGATAAAATTTTGGGCTTATCAATATCTAATTTTTATGCAGGGGGGTGCCTCCTTCTCCGAGGTCTGATCATGCTGCTGCAGTACATGCTGAGCGTTACCTTCTGATCTTTGGTGGTGGTTCACATGCCACTTGCTTCAATGATCTGCATGTCCTTGATTTGCAAGCTGTAAGATGGCTGTCCTTCCCTTGTCTCTATCTTGTTGTCTACTGAGACTATATCTTCATATATTCAACTGTGTAGATGGAATGGTCCTAGACCCACACAACAGGGTGAGATACCTACTCCACGGGCTGGACATGCAGGTGTGACAGTTGGGGAGAATTGGTTCATTGTTGGTGGTGGTGACAATAAGAGTGGTATGCATTCTATTAGTTAACATTTTGACATAAAACTTGATTGAAATCTGATTATTGTTATGGAGCACAATTTGAATGAGTTAGCTTAGATACTTGAAAATTATCAGCCTAATTAGACAAGCATTCAATGTGGGATAAGATTTTTAAATTAATGGCCTAAGCATTGAAGAATTTGGAAGAGCATCTGAGCGTTGAATCTTTCATGTCCCTGATAATAGTTTGTATTTGTTTCCCCAGCATCAGAAAAATTACTGATTGTACTTGTTCCATTGAATGATGGTTGCCTTCTTTTTTTTTTTTCCGTGGGGGGGGGGGGGGGGGGGGGGGAGCAAATGGGTTTAAATTGATTATATGTTATATCTGGTTGGTCTGAAATGTATCGATGTTTTAGTTTCTAATTAAAGTAGAGAATAAAATCTGTGGTTTTTGCGGAAGTGCCCCTTATTACCATTCACTTTAATTGGCTATTTGCAGGAGTCTCTGAAACTGTGTCCTCAACATGTCTACACTTGTTTGGTCAGTAGTAACAACTGTTCAAGGACGAGTTCCAGTGCTAGTGAGGTACTTTGCTTTGCGCTCATTACTTAAGCTGAAGAGCATGTTGTTCTACATGTGTTGACATTAAATAATTTGAACGGGTTTTGACAAAAATCTTAGCCTGTTGGAGGGAAGTCATCCTGACCCTTTTGCTTTATAATTGCCTTCTATTGCAGGGTTTGAGTTTGCTGTAAGCTCCTTCAATGGCGAAGACGTACTTGTTTCTTTTGGAGGATATAATGGTCGTTACAACAGTGAGGTGAAGGCAGTTTTAAGTTGTAGCTGTGGCTTCTTCTGCACTTGCTCAATTTTCTTTCTGATTTTGCTTTTTTCTGTTAGGTTAATGTTCTTAAACCAAGCCACAAATCAACCTTGCAATCGAAGATAATAGAAACTCCTATCCCAGACAGTGTTGCTGTGCATAATGCTACAAATGCTACAAGAGATCTGGAGTCTGAGTTTGAGGCAGGCCAAGAAGGGAAAATTAGGGAAATTGTTATGGACAATGTTGATTCAGAGCCTGTGGTATGTAATCTAGCAAATTATGTTGATTTTTTGGCCTTTGTTTTAGTATATTGAAAATATGCTGGTATGCTATCTGCCATGTTTTTGGCAACATGGAGAATATATCCTACCAGATATGGGGATTACAAACTTGCATAAAGGATACACACTTATACATATCACTGTTTCCACTGAATTTAGATATGATGCATTCTGTCAATTAGTGCTTCTTGACTATAATCAGGATAAGTCTAATTAATATGGCAAACTAATTCTGAAACATAGTGAAATTATTGCATTGTCTATTTTTCCAAATAAGATTTATCAAAAAAATAAAAAAAAAATCCAAATAAGAGCTGAAATTAATTGCTCCATGATACTGCAGATCCAATCTTGAATATTTAACAATTTGCTAGATACATTTCTCATGAGCACTGGCTTATCATTTCCTTTCTAATCCTGCAAAGTACACATAATTATATGCCACTCTTGAATTCCAAACAATTCCTAATATTCATTTATGTGTACCTTGTAGTAACTTTTTTTTTTAGAAAGGGGCTTTGGGGGGGGGGGGGGGGGGGGGAGCTTAGGAACCATGTATTGCTTGCAATGCTTTCATGTTACCACTTTTGATACAAACTTGTGTTTTCATGCAGAAATCCAATGGTGAGCAAAGCAATATACATCTTGTGGCAACCCTCAAGTCAGAGAAAGAGGAATTAGAATCATTGCTCAGCAAAGAGAATATGCACTCTCTTCAATTAAAGCAAGAGTTATCAGAGGCTGAGAATCGTAACACTGAACTATACAAGGTATCTAGCACTTAACTGCTTATATAATTTCTCACTCTGTCTATTATTAAGTTTCTTCTTTGACAAATGCAGAATCTTTAAGGAGATTTTTTTAATGCAGTATGATGCACACTTAGTATCATTTGTTTTTTCAAAATTGCCCTTTGAAAATGTGAGGAAAGAGTAGTGTAGGAATGGTGGTCTATGAAGCCTGATGATAAATTTTTTTGAACTTTTGGTGGAAATGCATTTGGAGGCTCTGACTGTGTGAAATGGATCCCATTAGCAATAATGAATTTCGTTTTGGTATGTGATATAAAGATTTTTTTTTGAGGGAAAGGATTTTTTGGGGGCTGGTGCACTTTTCCTTGTAGCTTGCAGCTCTAATTGCTGTCTGACAGGAATCATTATCCTTTATTAAATATGGAAGAAGATAGCATGGAGAATGCTTGAACCCAGTTAGTTTCCACTTTGATGATGGATGGTTGCACTAGTTATGCTGAATTTAACAATCAAGCTGTGTTTTGTGGTGAAAATCCTTTCAAAATGAACGTATAATTGGGATTATTGTATTGAAAATGCTGGAGCTTTTAGTCAAATTGTTTGATTCTAATGGTGGTAGCAATCCAGTGAATTTCATTATACTTTTTCACTTTACGCATTTTGCTAAGATAAGGCAAGAGAAAACACGTGAAACACTAGCTAGCAACTATACCATGGCATTTAGTTTTATAACGGGAAATATTTCTGAAATTTGTCTTTTATCAAGGAGGGCAAATCATGGCCTTCGCAGGTTACTAGGAATCTTAGGCAAAAAAAAAAAAAAAAACCCTATAAACTAAAACTTTTTGCTAATGCTGTATGGGTGCGCATCTTGTTTTTTCCTACTAAAAAAAAATAAAATTGCTCCTATTTGTTTTACAATACCATTTCCCGTTGTCAGTATAATGTCGTAATCTTTTGCCCCTTCCCTAATTATGCCTTCTATTCATTGTGTTTGCATTGTAGGAGCTCCAATCTGTGCGTGGTCAACTTGCAGCTGAGCAGTCTAGATGTTTCAAACTAGAGGTATGCATGCCTTTAGTTGTTTCAGTTGCACTAGATTATCCCTATAAATCCTGTAAAGAATATTGTCTTTTACTTGTTTGTTAGGAGTTTGATCACTTTGCTAGTTGCATTGGCATTCTACCTAATCTAATTTGCTATTTATTGAGGGAAATAAATTTTTCTGAAAGAATATTATATTACTGGAAATTGTAAATATAAAAATGAGTAGAACATGCAGACATGCTTTATTTTAGAAAAAAATGAAACAGTAAAAATAATGTTTCAATTAACAGATTGTTGTTTGAGCCCCTCTAGCATGGACATTTAATTATTAAGTGGATTAAGTCATAGATATAATAAGTGTGAAAAGGTAGGGAGTATGATTGTTCAGTTCAAATTCCGGAATTCGTTCATCTGCTAATTTACTCTTTGAACCAACAGGTTGATGTTGCAGAGCTACGGCAGAAGCTCCAAACAATGGAGACATTGCAGAAGGAACTGGAACTCCTTCGGCGACAAAAAGCTGCATCTGAACAAGCTGCCTTGAATGCAAAACAGAAGCAGGGCTCAGGTGGCATGTGGGGTTGGCTTGCTGGAACGCCTTCAAGCGAAAACACTGATGATGCCTGAAAATTTGCAAAGGCCTAGTTGGATAGTGATTACTTAGATTTGGTTTTCCTTGATCCATATTTGTTTCACATATTTTTGTTCCTTCCCCATATTTTCCCATTTTATACTATAAAAACACCCTCGATTCTTTCCTGTGATAGAAATAAGATATCAGGTTTTTGTTGGTCCGGAGGAAAACCCCTTGGGGTTTCATGAATACATGTACTGAAATTCAATTATCTAGTTCTATATGGCTGTTAGTGCAATATTGCTCTTGTAACCAAAATTTTGGAGTTTGTACTTTGTACCTGTGAGGTAAGTGTATTATTCGAGTGAAGTATAGGTTTTCATTGTTTATTAACTTTCTCATCTTATGAGATATATATTTTAGTGGCTTCTCTAACTGCTCAATGCATCATTGATCATTTCATGCATGAAAGCTGGTGGACTAAGGGTCCGTTTGGATAGAACTTTTTGCTGAAAACTAAAAACTGAAAACACTGTAACAAAATAATTTTTAAAGAGGTAAAAATCACTGTTCATTCCAAAATTTACTGTTCATTGGCCTAAAATCACTGTTAATGGCCAATGAACAGTAACAAACACGCGTTGAAAAAAAAAAAATAAAGAAGAAGCAAAACTTGGACGTGGAC
Organism: Castanea crenata; assembly: GCA_020976635.1. NCBI lineage: Eukaryota > Viridiplantae > Streptophyta > Magnoliopsida > Fagales > Fagaceae > Castanea > Castanea crenata. The sequence goes on from JAGHPS010000310.1 coordinate 98,273, forward strand.
GGGCTTTCCAAACGTCCTCTAAATCAGAGACGGACCTACGTTGGGGCTGAGGGGGGCCATGCCCCTACAGTACTGTTTGCCCTAAAGGGCATAGGCAAACACTATGGTGGACTAAATCAGAGACGGACTTACGTTGGGGCTGAGGGGGGCCATGCCCCTGCCCCCCCCCCAGATTATGAAAAAATATATAGAATAGTATATAATATATATATATATATATATATATATATATATATATATTTAACCAGAAAAATAAAATTTACCTCAAAATATATATTTTGGCCCCCCCCCCAAAATATTTACATATTAACCCATGAAAACCAAAAAAAAAAAAAAAATCTGCTCCAGCCTTCTGCCCGTTGGATATTGATCCAAGAATAGCTAGAAAATCCTCTAGTTTAAACAAAAGAAATTGCCTCAAGAACAACATTAATAACCTTTAGACAAACTAAAATTAACTACAAAGTAAATCATAAATCCAGTCCAAACATAAACAAAACAATCAAAAACTCCAACTTACCCATTTAATTTCTCTCTCTCTGTCTCGTTTCTCTCAATCTTCCTCCATTCCTCACTGCCTTTGACATCAGATCCACAAACCAGTCACCAAGCTCACTGCTGCAGGTTCTCAGCTTGGTCTACTTTTCACACTCACACATGAGTTGAGTTGGCTAAGGTATGGTCTTCTCTTCTCGATCAGTTGATTTATCTTCACTGATCTTGCTATGTTTGTAGAGCACGTGCATGCCCAGGGAACAAATAATACAAATTAGAAGTAGCTGAAGATAAATGTCTCAAGTGTTTGTTAGGATTCAGATATGTTGGAATTAAGGGATAGTTTGTATTTGAATAATTTGGATTAGGATGTTGTTCGGTTGTTGTTATCATTTAAACTTCATAGAGATATGATTCATTCTGTTTCCTAGGTAGGATAAATGATAAGGTTGATTGTTTTCTATTCATTTGGATTAGTCCTGATGTATTTAAACCATGAACGGTGAAATAAGAGGCAAGAAAATTTTATTCCTAAAAATCCTTTCCTTTCTACTTGTTCACGGAGGGTTGTCGCCTCGAATAGGACTAATTGTTTCCATTCAATTGATCGGTTCATAGCATTTGGTATCAGAGCCAGATGACTTCCAACCCACCACCATCCACACGATCAACTACCAACAATGATTGACTGTCTGCTCTAGAAGTCAGTAGCCATTCACTTCGAAGGCAGGTCGATGGCCAGTGGGAAAAATTGACAGGAATACATGAGAGTATAGATGCCCTCTCCAATTCTGTAGCAAAGATGGGACGATAGCTCGAAGCAAGGGGTGAGCAGGCCAATGAAACCAACCAGAATGACAACTGTGGGGATGGTTTCGTCAATTGAAATTGTGGAGAAGGTAGTATTGGAGGACCTACGGGAGGCATACAATCTCGATTCTCTCGATTAGATTTTCCTCACTTCAATGGGGAAGACTCGACTGGGTGGATTTACAAGGCCGAACAATTTTTTCACTATCAAAGAACAACAGTCGAGGAGAGGGTGGTGTTGGCTTCATTCCACTTGCAAGATGATGCCTTGCAATGGTGTTAATGGTATGAAAAGACACAGCCTAACGTGCAATGGGAGGAATTTAAGCGAGCTTTATGTGTCCGCTTTGGACCATTTGACTATGAAGATTTTGATGAAGCTCTACCCAAAGTGCGACAAACTGGGACTGTGCGTGAATATCAAACACAGTTTGAACGATTAGTTGCAAGGGTACAAGATTGGCCTCAATGCGCGTTGGTTGGAAGTTACATCAGCGGACTTAAGAAGGAAATTCGTTCAGAAGTCAAACTTTTCCAATCAACCACCCTTCTCCACACCACCAGTTTAGCCAATTTGCAATTGCACATTCTCATCGATAGTGGAAGTACTCACAATTTTGTAGGGCGGAAGTTCACTAGACGAATGGAATGTTGGAAGGCACTGACGACAGCTTTCCAAGTGATGGTTGCTAATGGAGAGAAACTGCAGTGCGAAGAAGTTACCTTGCAGTACCTGTGGAAATCTCAGGCTTCCAGTTTCAAACCAACATGTATCTGTTGGATTTATCAAGGTTCAGATGTTGTTTTGGGAATGCAATGGCTACAAAGCCTTGGAAAAGTTTTGCATGACCGGAGTAATCTCACTATGGAGTTTTGGAAGGAAGACAAAAAGTTTGTGTTGCAAGGAGACAATACACGGAAGGTGACACACGACACTATTCAATCCATCCAAAAGCTTCCAGCCAGTGGATTGGAAACCTACATGATGACTATCAATGGGACTATCTATGATACTAAGGTGGACTTGGCCTAAGCCCAAACCAAAGAACTTGAGGTATTATTAAAACAATTCTAGCCCATATTTTGCATTCCTAACACTCTGCCTCCCCCACGAAGCCATGACCATTAAATAATCTTGGAACAAGGCAGGGGACCTATTAATGTTCGGGCTGTGAAGGAGATGCTTTCCGCTGGGATTATACAACCATGCTCTTGTCCATTCTCCTCCGCTGTTCTATTAGTGAAAAGGAAGGATGGCTCATGGCGATTTTGTGTCGACTAAAGAGCTTTAAATTGTGTGACTGTTAAGGATTGATATCCGATTCTTGCCATAGATGAATTATTTGATGAACTGCACGGTGCGTCATATTTCACCAAATTGGATCTTCAGTCTGGGTACCACCAGATTTGGGTTCAACATGAGGATGTTCACAAGATTGCTATTCGCACTCATGAGGTCACTACGAATTTCTTGTCATGCCGTTTGGACTCACCAATGCTCTAGCCATGTTCCAATCATTGACGAATGACAGATTTCGAGCCTTACTACGGAGGCATGAACTAGTATTTTTTGACAGCATTTTGGTTTATAGTAAAAATTGGGTTGAACATTTATCTCATCTTAAGGAAGTTTTTACCATCTTGTTGCATAACCAATTGTATGTCAACCAATCTAAGTGCCTAATTGGGCAACGAGAAGTGGAGCACCTAGGCCATATCATTAGTGCAGCAGGAGTCTCTGTGGATCCTAAAAAAATAGCAGTATGAAGGCTTGGCCTATTCCGACAAACACCACCGCTTCCGTGGATTCCTTGGATTGACCGGTTATTATCAGAAATTTATTCAAGGATACAGCACCATTGCGGTCTCTTTTACCAAGCTCTTGACAAAGGATGGTTTCCAGTGGTCAAAATAAGCAGAGGAGTCTTTTCTCAATCTCAAGTGCGCCATGACACAAGCTCCAGTGCTCTCTTTACCGGATTTCTCGATGCAATTTATTGTTGAAAAGGATGCCTTAGGAAGTGGTTTAGGTGTGGTTCTCATGCAAGAAGACAAACCTGTGGCTTACTTCAGTAAGACCATCATGGGTAAAGCCTTAAGACGATCTACATACGAGAAAGAGCTCATGGCAATTGTTCATTTAGTCCATCAATGGCGTAATTATTTGTTGGGGTGTCACTTTGGCATTCGAACTGATCATAGCACCTTGAAATATATCTTAGAACAGCGGATAGCCATTATGGACCAGCAAAGGTGGATTGCAAAGCTCATGGGATACGATTATGAAATCAAATATTGACCTGGGTGAGAGAATAAAGCAGTAGATGCTCTCTCCAGGATGCATGGAGAGGTGAGTGCTATCACCTATCAACAACCAACGTGGCTTGAAGAGATCCACAACAAAGCACACCACGACCCCAAATTATCAAGCATTAAGGAGGCTATGCAAAAAGGGACTCAGTGTGCCGGGGTTGGTAGAAAGAGATGGGTTATTATGGAATAAAGACCGTTTAGTTTTGCTGCCAAACTCTTCTTAGAAAAAGGTAGTGATCCATGAGTTTCATGACACACCCATGGGAGGACACTCTGGTATGTTCAGAACTTATAAGAGAATTGCATCCAATTTCTATTGGGTTGGTATGAAAAAGGATATTCAAGATTACATTCGGGGTTGTGATACTTGCCAGCGCAATAAGAGTGACACACTTTCTCCTGCAGGGCTGTTGTAGCCACTGCCAATACCTGACCGTATTTGGGAGGATGTTTCCATGGACTTCATCGACGGCCTGCCAACGTTCAATGGATTCTCAGTTATTCTGGTGGTGGTGGACCGATTGTCTAAATATGGACACTTTATCACCTTGAAGCATCCTTATTTGGCAAAAACAGTAGCTGTAGTGTTTGTTAAGGAAGTTGTGCACCTTCGTGGCATGCAACACTCAATTGTATCGGATATAGACCTGGTTTTCATGAGCCAATTCTGGGCAGAGTACTTTTGGTTGCAAGGGTCTTAATTGCGTATAAGCTCGACGTACCATACGCAAAGCGATGGCCAAATTGAGGTACTTAACTGCTGCCTTGAGACCTACCTTTGTTGTTTTGTAGGTACCAAGCAAAAGTAGTGGTTCAAATGGCTACCATGGGCGGAGTATTGTTATAACACTTCTTATAACACTGCCACTCACATGACTCCGTTCGAAGCGGTTTATGGAAGAGCACCTGCCATTGTTCACAGTTATGAACACGGATTCACTATAGTAGCTTAGGTTAAGCAATCCATGAAGGAAAGAGATGAAATACTGAAACTCTTGAAGGAAAATTTGGTGATGGCACAAAATCAAATGAAGATTAATGAGGATCGACATCATCGTGAATTGGAGTTTGAACTAGGTGACTTTGTTTAGCTCAGATTAAAATCCTTTCATTAAATCACCATTTGCGCCAGGAGTAATATGAAGCTTTTGCCTCGTTTCTACGGGCTTTACCAGGTGTTGGAGCGGCTCGGGAAGGTGGCTTACAGGTTGGCCTTGCCTCAGCAATCACAAATGCATCCTGTTTTTCATGTGTCCCAGCTGAAGAAGAAATTAGGAAGCTTTGACCGCGTTGTGCCGGAGTTACCACCAATCAAATAGGATGGTAGGGTGCTGCTTGAACCTAAAAGAATTATGGATTTTCGCTAGATTAAAGTCAGGCAAGAAGATTTTGCAGGAAGCGCTGGTGTAGTGGACTGGCCTTGTTGAAGAGGTTTCCTTACCTGAATCTTGAGGACAAGATTTAATTTTTAAGGGAAGGGAATGCTATGTTTGTAGAGCACGTGCATACCAAAGTGAACAAATAATACAACCTAGTAGCAGTTGAAGATAAATGCCTCAAGTGTTTGTTAGGATTCAGATATATTGGAATTAAGTGATAGTTCGTATTTGAATAATTTGGATTAGGATGTTGTTAGGTTGTTGTTATCATTTAAACTTCCTAGAGATAGGATTCATTCTGTTTCCTGGGTAGGATAAGTGATAAGGTTGATTGTTATCTTTTCATTTGGATTAATCCTGTTGATGTATTTAAACCACGAACAGCGAAATAAGTGTTGGAAAATATGGCTAAATAAATAAGTTTCGATTCAACAATACAAATCCTAAAAATTTAGCAATTACAAAAATAAATAGATAGAGTTAGAAAAATCTCACAAATTATAGAATCATGCAAAATGCCTTGTCTTTAAAGGTTGATTCGTGCCATCCGGAGTAGAACTTGGTGTGAATGGCTCTCTTGGCCGAACAAACTCCCAAGATTAGACTATAGTAATTTCTTCAAGTTGATCACACACTCAAGCAAGAAGAATTAGGAACAACCTTACTTGCCTTTCCTTTCCTTAAAAAAATGAAATTGAAATTTCTGTGCTGAAATTTCTGTGTAGCAAAAAAAAACAGAGGAAAACAAAGAGATATGGCTGGAGAAGAAGAGAGAAAATGTACATGTTGAATAGTGTGATTTTTATGGTTTATAAGCTATATGATGTGAGGGCTGAGGGCTACACCAACGACTATTGTGCATGCCAACGGGCTGCACATTAAATGCCCCAACGGGCTGAATATTTAATGCCCAACGGGCAGAACCAAAATGGGCTGAAGCAAACGAAAGGGAAGAGGAATGAGGCCCAAGAGATAAAGACAAGCTTAAGCCTAACCCAAGCCCAACTCTAACCCTTAACCCATTATCTTTCAATCTACCACTTAAGATGTTCTATGCTTTATAAACCTACATGAGAACTCATCTCTAACCAATATGGGACACAATCATAGTTTAAGGGTTTGAAACACATATACTCCAACAATCCCCCACATGTTACAAACACTAAACTAGGAAAGGGAATAAACTCAAGAAGACATGCATCAATATGGTACCATAAGGTTTTAACCATACTTAGGATAAATAAGTAGGAACTACTAGACAATGGTAGAGTTAAACTCTTTTAACCAAGCTATTAGATAGCCAAACTTATCACCCACATACCTTTCTTTACTAAGGTTGTTCCATAAGCGGGTTGGCGCCTTATACAGACCATGCACCACTGGGTTTCATGAGAGCTCTAGAGACCTACCTAAGGCTCATAGGAAGCGGCACAACTTCCACTTCCACATAGGTGGCATCCATCAAGAGTGTGTGCAATACACCCCATCCCAACAGGTAGGGACTATGGATCCATTAAGATCTAGAGCTCAACCTCCAACAATCTGCAACTTAGCACTGTCTCACACCATAGGGATGGACTCATCACTGATCTCCTCAATGAGAGAGCGGAACACATAAAACTGACAGTCCCTATATGGACCATAAATGACTTCTACCCATTTAACCCCTTGCGTGGAATCACCCATCATAGAGGTTGGGCATTGGCCATAGTGTCACAATTTGGGTATCAGTCTTATCGCCCTCGATGTCTCACTCACCAGCCTTCTTGCTAGTGGCTTGGTCAAAGGATCGGCCAAAGTCCTTTCTGACCTCGCAAAGTCCAAGGACATTACACCATTATCAATGAGCTGCCTCACAATATAGTGCCTCCATCGGATATGTTGACTTTTCTCATTATAGATTTTGTTCTCGGCACGTACTATGGCAGCCTGACAATCACAATGCATGCAAATAGAGGCAATAGAGTTAGTATACAATGATATATCAATTTACAAACTCCTAAGCCACTCGGCTTCGGACCCAGCCTTTTCTAAGGCAACTAACTCTAATTCCATGGTGGATCTTCCTATGCAAGTCTGCTTGGATGATTTCCAAGAGACAGCCCCTCCAGCTAGTGTTAACACATATCCTCTAGTGGATTTTACCTCATCTGTATCAGAAATCCAATTAGCATCACAATATCTTTCTAATATAGCAGGATAACCACAATATGATAAACCATAATCAAAAGTACCCTTTAAATATCTCAACAGTCTAGATATTGCATCCCAATGTTCAATACTAGGATTATGAGTATATCTACTCAATCTACCAACAACATATGCAATATCAGGGTGAGTACAGTTTATCAAAAGCATCAAACTACCAATGATTTGTGCATATTTATTTTGTGAGACACTATCACCATGATTTTTAAACAAGTGAACCTTTGAGTCAAAAGGAGTAGACATAGGTGACATATCAAGTTGTTTAAACTTTTTAAGAATTTTCTCTACATAGTGAGATTGTGATAGTGTAATGCAATCATTATCCCTAAGGATCTTGATACTCAAGATTAAATTTGCCTCACCCAAATCTTTCATATCAAAATTAGAGGCAAGAAAGTGTTTAGCATCATGCACAACATCAAAGCTAATTCCAAATATAAGTAAGTCATCAACATATAAACATGTAATTACATCTTCATTATTGATAAACTTGCTATATATGCATTTATCGGCACCATTGATCACATACCCATGTGTAAGCATAATATTATCAAATTTTTCATGTCATTGTTTAGGTGCTTGTTTTAAACCATATAAAGAATTAACCAATTTACAAACTTTATGTTCTTGTCCAAGAACTACAAAATCCTCGTGTTGCTCCATATAAATTTCTTCTTCTAAATGATAATTTAGAAAAGCAGTTTTAACATCCATTTGATGTACTACAAGTTTGTAAATAGAAGTAATGACAAATAAAATTCTAATAGATGCAATTCTAGTAACTGGAGAATAAGTATCAAAATAATCCACATTATGTTTTTGCTTATAGCCCTTGGCTACTAAGCGAGCTTTAAACTTATCAATTGTACCATCCAATTTTAATTTCCTTTTAAACACCTAGTTGCAACCAATAGGTTTAACCTTGGTGGAAGCTCAACTAATTCCCAAGTATGATTAGACATAATAGATTTTAATTCATTATTAATTGCTTTCAACCAAAAAGGTGCATCTACGGATTTAATTGCATCATAGTAACTTACAGGTTCATCTTCAACAACATAGGCAAGGAAATCGTTACCGTAATCATTTTCCTTCCTAGCTCGCTTGCTCCTTATTTCTTGCACATCATCAACAAAGTCATTATAAATTTCAATAGAATCATGCAATACTTTTTCCTTATTTTTCAAAGGAAACACATGCTCAAAGAATATGGCATTTTCGGATTCAATAATAATGTATGATTCTAATAAATCACTTTTGATGACAAGAAATCTATAGCATGAACTATTGCAAGCATAACCAATAAACACACAATCACATGTTTTAGAACCAAGCTTTCTCCTTTTAGGTTCAGGTAGCATGACCTTAGCCAAGCACCCCCACACTTTGAGGTATTCCAAATTACGCTTACGCCCTTCCCAAAGTTCATAAGGAGTTTTACCGGTTTTCTTATGGGTACCTTATTTTGAATATGACAAGCCGAAAAAATGACCTCCCCCCACATGTTGGAAGATAGCCCAGAATTAACAAGCATAGCATTCATTATCTTTTTAAGAGTTCCATTTTTCCTTTCGGCTATTCCATTAGATTCTGGTGAATAAGGTGAAGTTACCTTATGTATTATGCCATTTTGTTCGCAAAATTCCTTAAAAGGATTAGACTCATATTCACCACCTCTATCGGTTCTAAGTCTTTTAATTCTTTTATTCTTTTGGTCCTCAACTTCACTTTTATATTTTATAAACATCTCCAAAACTTCATCTTTGGTTCTTAGTAAATAAAGTTTAGTGAATCTAGAGTGGTCATCAACAAAGATCACATAAAATCTTTTACCACCTCTAGTCATTATGTGTTTTAAATCACCAAAGTCACTATGTACCATTCCAAGAAACTCGGTTTCTCTAGTTATGGATTTACAAGGTTTCTTGGTGATTTTAGTTTCGGTACAAATTTCACATTTGTCTATATAAGCTTCATTTAGTGAGTTAATAATTCCACATTCTTTCATTTTCTTTATATAGCCAAAATTAACATGTCCAAGTCTACCATGCTAAACGTCAATGGAATCAACTAAGTAAACACAAGAAGATGAACCACTTTCATTAATAACTTGATCAACATTAAGTACAAAAAGACCTTCATCATCATAGCCCTTACCAACAAAGACTTCATTTTTAGTTAAGGTAACTATGCCACCATAAAACTTTAACACCGGCCTTACCAAGTAAATGTACCGAAATGAGATTGTGTCGAAAGTAAGGCACATGAAGGGCATTATTGAGTGAAAGAGTTTTATTGGAAGTTAGCTTAAAGAGTACTTTTCCTTTACCACTTATCGGCACAGACCTATTGTCCCCAACATAGACACATTCGATGCCTTCCGCCGTAGGAGTGTAGGAACTAAACTCCTCTTTGAATGCACCAATGTGTCTTGTGCAAGCCGAGTCAACTACCCATCCCTTCACTTTTGTCACCAAGTGTGCCTCACACACCACCGCCACAATGATCTCTTCGGTTTGCACCACATTTGCCTTATTTGATGTAGAGCTTTTGTTGTTGTTCTTATTGTTGTTGAAGTTGCCTCTTGCCCTATATGTTGTCGCATAATGACCTACTTTGCCACAAATAAAAAAATTACCCTTTTTCTTTTGGATTTGATGATTTGGGCCATTTTTATTATGAAATTTTCTTTTTCCCTTGAAATCATGTTTCTTATTATGTTGTGGAGGTCTAGAGAGTCCTCCCTCTACAACATTAGCCTTGGAAGTAAATTCCTTAGTTCTAGAAACCTTTTCCGACATCCTATTTGTTTCTTCAATTTGAATATCAACGATAGTTAGTTGAAGATTCAACTAGGTTCTATGGTGGCTATACCGGTGTTTATACTCTTTCCAAGAGTCCGACAACTTAAACACAAGGCCATGAGCCACAAACCTCTCGGGTAAGACATCACCCTCTTTAGCTAAGACGGATACTAATTTTTGAAAATCTTTAATTTGGCTAGAAACACTTTTTTCCTCAACCATTTGAAATGACATAAATTTAGCTGTAGCAAACTTTTTAGCACCCTCATCCTCAAACCCATAACGACCATTAAGTTCATCCCATAAATTTTTAACACAAATAAAATGACAATAATTATCAAACAACTTGTTAGATAAACCACACTTAATAGTATGAACACATAATTTATTTGTTTTTTCCCATTTTGCTATATTTTTAGGATCATCTTCGAGTTTAGGCTCATAAAGAACCCGATCAATTTCAGTAAATTCCAAGATGGGCAAAACCCTTTCTTTGCAACGCTTAAAATTATTTCTATCAAAAGCCTCAAGCTTTGTAATTTTTGAAATGACCTTAAGAGAATCAACAACTTGTTTCTTCATTTTTAAAACACACTAATCAACCTTTAAAATTTTTCGAAAATATGGCTAAATAAATAAGTTTTGATTCAACAATAAAAATCCTAAAAATTTAGCAATGACAAAAATAAATAGATAGAGTTAGAAAGATCTCACAAATTATAGAATAACGCAAAATGCGTTGTCTTTAAAGATTGATTTGTGCCACCCGGAGTAGAACTCGGTGAATGACTCTCTTGGCCAAACAACCTCCCAAGATTAGACTATAGTAATTTCTTCAAGTTGATCACACACTCAAGCAAGAAGAACTAGGAACAACCTTACTTGCCTTTTCTTTCCTTAAAAAAATGAAGTTGAAATTTCTGTGCAGCAAAAAAAATAGAGGAAAACAGAGAGATAAGGCTGGAGAAGAAGAGAGAAAATGTGTATGTTGAATAGTGGGCTGAGGGCTGCACCAACGACTATTATCCTTAGCCCAACTCAAGCCCAACTCTAACCCTTAGCCCATTATCTTTCAATTTACCACTTAAGAGGTTCTATGCTTTATAAACCTACATGAGAACTCATCTCTAACCAATGTGGGACACAAGCATAGTTTAAGAGTTTGAAACACACATACTCCAACAATAAGAGGCAAGCAAATATTATTCCTAACATTCATTTCCTTTCTACTTGTTCTTGGAGAGTTGTTGCCTCGAATATGACTAATTGTTTCCATTCAATTGATCGGATCATAGCAGATTTGAGTTTATTTTTTAATCTGTGATGTCTCGTCTCTCTAATGGTTGCGTGCCTCTTTTTTGTTGTTGTTGATGGAACTGGTGTCTCTTTGTTTTTTCTTTATCCTTTTTTTAAAAAAGTTTTTTTTTCTTGCTTGATACACGCACTCTTCTTTTAATAAAATAATAAAAATTTGGATTTTTCAACGCTTGTTCAACAATCTAATTCATGTAAAAAATATTTAAGTGTGGCCTGGACCTCATAAGGACCGTGCTCCCAACTTAATAAACATTAATAATTGATAATGTCTTTTCTTTAGGTAAATATTCAACAATGTGTTTTTTTTTTTCTTTAACATTTGTTTAGTTAATCCAATAAATTATCATTAGTAATTTTTTTGTGACTTGTGTGATATGTTTGGCCTTGTTTTAGACTAACTTATGACATAATAGAACTATTCAATATAGAATAATCAACATTTATTTGATTTGTATTTGTAGATTATGAGAAAATTAATTGCAATGTTTGTTTTTTTTCAAAAGAAAAATTATTTGCAAGCCGATGTTGATGTTCAAACATTGCCAAACTCTATTCTTAATGTTTCAATTTTTTAAAAATTCTTCAAAGAAAATTGAAAAATCACCACAACGCCAGGTCTTAGGGTGAGTTTGGTTGGGCTTTTTAAAAAAGTGCATAATGAAAAAGTTGAGTTTTGAAAAAGTGCATAATGAAAAAGTGATTTTTCAAAAAGCTGAGTGTTTGGTAAAAGCTGTTAAAAAGTGCTTTTTGAAAAAGCTGAGTGTTTGGCTAAAACTATAAAAGTTGCAGTTTGAGGGACAAATTACCAAAAAGGACAATGTATATATAAGGGAGTTTATTTCATACTTATAATTCAACTACTTCATATACTTACTAAATAATAATAATAATAATAAATTTATATTATTGGTATTATTTTAATAATGTTTGGGCAATTATTCTTTTTTAGTAGCATAATTATTTGTTATTACCATTAATGACTTCTTATTAATATTAATTAAATCTAAACAATTTTCATCATCATGAAGCACAAAATGAAAATGTAAAAAGATGATAAAATATACACCAATAATCCAAGTTTAAATTGTGCTATATAAAAATGTAAAAAGATATAAAATACATACCAATAATCCAAATATAAATTGTACTACATGATATTATACAAAAAAAAATAAAAATACAACTACTAATTATTACCCCCCCAAATAGAATTTGCAATGGAATCACGAAGAACCACCATTGCAGGATCTATTAAAGATCCTGAGTTTTGCTCATAATTGCTACATGCTTCACTATTACGTTCTCTTCTAGAAATTGAATCTTCATTGGCATTTATGAACTCCCTATCATCTCTATCATTTAGTCTAACAAAATTATGAAGAGCCATAGTAGCAGATACAATAAGTATTTGGATATGGAATGGAAAAGATGGCATGTTTCTAATAATTCTCCATTTATTCTTCCACACACCAAAAGTGCGCTCAATCACACATCGAAGAGATGAGTGAGCATGATTAAATTTTTCATGTCTAGTTCTAGGGCCTTCACCTCTCCTTCGAAAGTCCTGAAGATGGTATGATATCCCTTTGTATGGTGCCAAATAGCCTTGCATCATTGGGTATCTAGAATCAACTACATAATATTTCCCTAAACAAAGAAATTCAATTGTATTAACACACACACAATATGTCATTATAATGAACAATTGATTAACCAATTACAAACCTGGTGGTGGGTGCGGAAAGTTGTTACTTTGTGTACGAATAGTATCAAGAAAAATGTGGGTGTCGTGTGCTGCACCTTCCCATCCAGGCAAAACAAATGTGAATAACATATCAAAGTCACATGCAGCCATCACATTTTGGGTTGGATATCCCTTTCTTCCAAAGTATGGAATGGACTTCTCAGTAGGTACAATCGCTATCACATGTGTGCCATCAATCGCACCGATGCAATCCTAATAAAAACATTAATAGTTTTCAGTTCCACATGCATTAATTGTATTATCTTATAGACAATAACACTTATTCAAATATACAATAGTACACATACTTTGAAATGTGGCCAATAAATTGGATGGTCTTGTATTTTGGTTGGAACTTCACTAAAAGTTGGATCCGAAGGCTTTACATATGCTTCTGCAAAGCGAGCACCTAACAGAGTGATCATCTTCTCAAAATGTCTACTTATGGTTTCACCCGAATGCTGAAATAATTCTTGAACCATTCGGTTACATGTTCCATGACCAAGTATCACTAAACAGATTGCCACTAACTCTTCTAACCTTATATTCCTTGAATGTTGAAGTCCAAAGTCACGTTGTAAAACTTGACACAAATTATCAAACACCTCCCTTCTCATTCTAAACATATTGTAACACAAAGTCTCATTACCTTCCATACAGCGTCTCAGCCAATCCCACCCCATTTGTTCAGAATCATGACAAAGAGTCTTATTAATGTACTTATTGAAATATGTCACAACTGCTTCACAGGTAACTGTCACAAGTTGGTAAAACTCCTCGTTAGAATTGTCATTACTATCATCACTGTCAGAATCACTATCACTGTCATCATCACTGTCACTACTTTCATCATCATCATCATCACCATCATTATTATTGTCAACATTGTTATAATCACTACCATCATGATCATCACAATAATTTCTGTAATCCCCATCCATTAATAGTTCCATAAAATGACCACTCTCATGAGTACCATTATAATCATCCATATTGGTTTCAGCTACACAACAAAATAACAAATATTCAATCAAGACAATTCACAACATACCAAGACAATTCACAACATCAAGTACAAAACACTGTAATGAAAATTTCAAATATGTTTGCATTACACATATATTAGTCCAAAGCTAATACTAAATATCACATAACTTAGTTTAAAGTTAATACAACATAGCAAATACAACATATTTCATACAACATAGCTAACTTAGTTTAAAGCTAATACAACATAGTTAATACCACATAAGGTTGGTCACTTCTGCTGCCTATAAATTATTGCTTGTAGTCACTGCAGCTGTGACCCTAGGTCCTTAAAAGTTAGGAACATCTCCCTACGTGACTTTTTTAGAAAGATAATGGAAGCTTCAACCACAAACGCAAAATCCACTCCAGGAAGTGCTTTCACAATCGCCATTACATTATCAATTGAACTTGGTGACTCTCGAGAAGTACCTTCAGACCTATTCTGACATACAGTTATTAACTGACTAATACGATTTTCCAACATTGCAGCTCCTCCTATCTTCTTCTTTTTCTTCTGTGAGGGTATTGATTCACTAGCTCGCTTTTGTCCTGAACTACGTGATTGACTAGTATGTCCTTGCTGCAAACTACCAATGTCTAAACTCATGTCACATTGGTTATCCTTAAATTCGGAGCTACCATCTGAATCACCAGCACCCTCTTTTGGCATTGTTGGAGGTAATGTACCTGAAGAAGGGGTCCATGTAGCTACCCCAGTTGCTGCAACATCCCTAAACATTATCTCAAGTTGTTCTAGATTCTGTGGACCTTTCTCTCGGAATTTTTTAGCTTTGGGTAATTCCTACAAAATGTAATTGTAATTTCACTCATATAAGAATAATATATATATATATATATATAAAAATATCTCCAACTAACTACATATTAATAAAATACTCAACTCACCTTCAACTTCAGGTTCCACCAACAATCAGGAGCGTCAATCGTTCCCTTCACTGCATCCCAACCTAAACCTGTGTCAAGATTCCTCAATTTTTCCCACACTCTCCAATCACCTTTTAATACATCCCACCTACTTTTTAATTGGTCCTTATCATAGTTTTGACTGGTCTCCTCACAAAATTTGGTCACCAAATTGAACCAACCTTCGGTACTAAAGGCAGCATCTTTTGTTCTATTCCCGGCTTGAATTTGTTCCACACAAAGGTTACAAAAAGTAGTTGTCCACGATGAATTAATATCCCAATCTGCTCTAGCCTTTTTTACCTCGGGGTTGGAAGTGGTATTTTTTCCCATCTATAAAGTTAACAAACCATAAGAAATGCAAAAAATAGAAGATTGTAAAAAATGCAAAAAACGCACAATCAATAACATAAAAAATTAGTTTACACGTAAATGAGTGAAAATAATTAAATATGTGTCAATTTGTTCAAGTAACTAGTTCATATTTTTTATTATGCAGTGCATTCCTAGAGTATATATGAAGTATATTATGCAGTGCATTTAGCAGCAGGCTGCTGCTGCTGCTGATGGGTCATGCCCAGCAGCAGCAGCTAATGAGCAGCTGCTGTTGGGCATGCCCCAGCAGCTGATGCAGCTGATGCTGCTGCTAATGGGTCATGCCCAGCAGCAGCAGCTGATGCAGCAGCTGCTGCTGCTGCTGGGGCATGATGGGGCATGCCCAGCAGCAGCAGCTGATGAGAGCACTATATAAACTTCAATGAGAGCACTATATGGCTACAATGAGAGCACTCTATAAACTTCAATTAACATTGAGTTTATTTAATTACTCATGAAAAGTTGTTCTTACTTCTTACTTTTACATTGATGTATGGTGTTTTAACGAAAAAAAACCAAGTGATGCAGCTGCTGGGTTGTTCTTACTTCAATTTACACTGATGTAGCTGTTGCTGTTGCTGATGGGGCATGCCCCAGCGGCAGCAGCCACTGCATCAGCTGCTGCCAAACAACAATTTTTGGTAAAAGTAGATCAAATACACCTTGTTTGTTCAGATCTAAAATTTTTTTTTCCACACGACGTAACTTCACAATGATAATTCTCCTAAATGCAATACAAACCAACTCAAATATAACAAACTCAAAATAGAGTGACTAAACTGTTACCCAAACCCTCTTTTTTCCAGGTTATGAACAAAACATTTGACACACTAAGCTAAGCACAGACACATGCAGAGTTTCATAAACATTAAAAAAAAAAAATCAATAAATCATAATATGGTTTCATTTTGGCCAAACAAACAAATGGGGCTTTATTTCAAAACCATTTGCAACAATTTCTAAATCCGAAACAAATGGGGCTTTATTTCATTTTGGCCGAACACACTATCAACTAAAGAACCGAAACAAACAAACAAAGTTAGATCAAATACACCCAATCAACAAACAAATTTCAAAACCCAATCAACTAAAGAACCAAATGGGTTATCATTAAATCTCCAAACCCTCAAAAACTCAAAAAGGTACCAATAAAGTTAGATCAAATACACCCTGTTTCAGATCTTAAAAAAAAAAAAAAAAATTCGGATCACTGTTGGTACCTGGTGGATTTTGGTAGCAGATCAGTCTTGCTTGGTGCTTTTTTGATCAAATGCGTACCTTCAAAAAGACTGTCTCAGATCAGAAAAAAAAAAATTACAGATCAGAGAAAACGAAGAAAGCAGAAGAGGAAGAAGAAGAAGAGGACGAAGAAGAAGAGGAAGAAGAAAGCAGAAGAGGAAGAAGAAGAAGAAGTCACGGATGACTTACCACAGGGAGATCGGTAGCAGCACGGAGAAGGCAGAGCAGAGAAGAGATGAGAGGAATTACACATAAATTTCAGCGAAGCAGAGAGATGAGATGAGAGGGTGATTCGGTAATTTTAGGTCTCAGCTCAACGGATAGCTAAAAACGTTGATGGGCGTTTTGCTTATGGACCTCCAGACCACCATTTTAGAAATCAGCGTTTTTGCCTTTGCCTTAAAACGCAACTTTTATCTAAAAGTTGCGTTTAGGCTTCACCAAACGCCCAGTCACTGCTAACTTTATGTAAAAGCTGCGTTTTGGGTCCTAAAAGCCCAACCAAACGGGCACTTAATCTTCTGCTTCAGCTTAAGTACACACACACACATTTAGACACACTTCTTTTAATAAAATAGTAAAAATTAGACTTTTCAACGCTTGTTCAACAATCTAATTTATGTGAGAAATATCAAAGTGTGGCTTGGACCTCATAAGGACCGTGCACCCAACCTAATAAACATTAATAATTGATAATATGTTTTTTTCAGGTTAATAATTGACAATGTGTTTTTTTTCTTTAACATTTGTTTAATTAATCCAATAAATTATCATTAGTAATTTTATTGTGACTTGTGCGATTTGTTTGTCCTTTTTTTAGACTAACTTATGACACAATAGAACTATTCAATATAGAATAATTAACATTTATTTGATTTGTATTTGTAGATTATGAGAAAATTAATTGCAATGTTTGTTTTTTTTTTTTCAAAAGAATAAAGAAAAATTATTTGCATGTTGATGTTCAAATATTGCCAAACTCTATTAAACCACAGCACCAAGTCTTAATCTTCTCCTTCAGCTTAAGTTACAAGCACACTTCTTTTAATAAAATAATAAAAATTGGGCTTTTCAACGCTTGTTCAACAATCTAATTTATGTGAGAAATATTAAAGTGTGGCTTGGACCTCATAAAGACCGTGTACCCAACCTAATAAACATTAATAATCGATAATATGTTTTTTTTAGGTTAATAATTGACAATGTGTTTTTTTTAACATTTGTTTAATTAATCCAATAAATTATCATTAGTAATTTTATTGTGACTTGTGTGATTTGTTTGTCCTTTTTTTAGACTAACTTATGACACAATAGAACTATTCAATATAGAATAATCAACATTTATTTGATTTGTATAGCTTGTGACCTCTACAGCATATTACTTTTTAAGGACTCAAGCAAACTTATAAGTAAGAGAATGAAAATAATGATTCATTATAAATTATTTTTATAAAAGGGTGGCATTATATTAATATCAGGCGTACCGCTTAAGTTAATTAGGATCCTTACTGTAAAGCACCTGCTGCTTGTGGACTTGTAGGTCAACTAGGGAAGGATCCATGAAATTATATAAACTATTCTCGTCCACTGCTAAAGTCGTTGGAGCCAACCAGTCATCCAAGCAGTGATAATACCCAGAGACTTATAAAGTCACAGCTGAGAAAATTAATTGCAATGTTTGTTTTTTTTCAAAAGAAAAAATAAAAATTATTTGCAAGCCGATGTTGATGTTCAAACATCAACATCGACAGCGTAACTCTATATTGAGTGTTGTTACTATATTAAGTGATGAAGGCATTACAAATTATACTGCCAAAAAACTAAAACTAATAAATTGACGGAGCAATAAAATGATTGGTGCCAATTTATTAATATAATATAAATGAATGTTCTAATATATTTTTTTTGATTGGTAACAACTTTTTTTTTTTTAAAGAGAGTTTAAACTTATGACATCCGCTCCTGATGATAGCTTTTTATTATCAGACTAAGACACTAATCGGTTTTTAGTATAGACAGAGATTGAATCCAGATCTCTTATTCAACCATGAGAAACTTTACCAGTTGAGTTAATTAGAACCCGTTAATTGGTAACATCTTAGTTTGTAAGGTTTATATCATAAAATTTGTAGTATCTTTGCATTATTTAACTCATATTACTATTTCATAATCTCTCAAAAAAAATATTACTCTTTCATATAAATATAAACCCCATGACTCCACAACCCTAAGTTCTTTCACTTATTTGTAATTTCCTATGTAGCATCTTGGGGTCATTTTTAAAGGATTACTTCCAATAATTATCTTTTGTTTTGTTTTCTTTCTTTCTGTGAAATTATCTGTGTATGAGTAGATATGAGACTAGACACACCTGAACAAGTGTTCTATAGGCTTTGGACACCCACATTTTAAAAAAAAAGTTGTTCTTTTGAGTAACAAGCTCATAATTTACTATTCATAAGGTTACAAATGAGCTAAGTTTTGTTGAGTATTGAATGTTCAAATTTGGCTCGACAACAAAAGTAAAATGTTTAAACGTGGCTCAAGCTTGAACCAAGTTACCAAACAGTGTTCGAGATTGCGCTTGTCAAAAAGTTCAAAAACTTGAGAGCATGGCTTGGCTCTTGATTCATTAGCCAAGTTAAGCTTGAGCCAAATATCATGCTCAAACTTGAGCTCAATATTAAGCTCTTGATCTTGAGATCCAACACAAATATGATACCAAGCACATATTAAATATATCATCAAATCCATTTGGTTTGGATGAGTGTTCTTAACTCTTAACTCTCGACGCCTAATTAATTCAAGGCTTAGTGAGATATGAGTTTATTTTTCATGCCCATATCAAGTTTATATCAACCCTAGGCTAGACATGTTTTATTGAACCCTATTGTTTACAACTTGTTCATGATCAATTTTTTTTTTGCTTGAGCTCAGCTTGTTTATTAAACAAGTCTAAAATTGAGGCTCAAACTTGATTTTTTCATAAACAAACAAATATAATGTGCTTTAAGTACTGCTAAACATTTTACCCCATGACCACTGCCTTGAGTCGTTGCAGCCAGCACTCAATCTTTGAACCTAGGTGGGTTGACTCTGACTGTGAATGACTGAGGAAATGAGCTTCCAATGACATATTTTTGGAAGCTTTGGAGGTTATTTAGTTCATGATATAATGTTTTTCCCCAAACTTGAATGTGCGCTTGTTAGTTGTTTTATAGTTAATTGGTTGAAATTTGAGTTACTGGAGAACACACACCAGTCACCACATGTTTGATGGGAAGGCCATTTTTCATGTCGATCTTGTATTCCTCTCATTAGATATGCCTATTAAGTATTAGCAGCAACTCAAGATGCCATTTTGACGTTAATAAACAATTGTAATTTTGAGCATCATCCATGACAACCCTTTCACAGATAAGCTCCTTGACAATATGACAGTTTTTTGGCTTATGGGGAGTTGGTGCTTTGCCCAAAATATGCTAAGACGTGTTCAACTGTCTAAGGGGTTTGATGGCAGTTAACTTATGAAAGGTCTTGTTGTGGTTGAATGCAAATTCTGCGGATCATGGTTAGACAAGAGTGGAGATATGTTATATTTATTGATGTTGACAATATTAATAATAGATGAATGAAGTTCATGAAATTTCCTCCCTTCCCTAACAATTAAGTTAAAATATTGTTTTCGTCCATTATTTTTTATTTTCTTTTATAAAATTTAAAAAGATTCATTATTGTCTCTAAATTATTAAAAATGTTACACTTTCTGTCCTTAAACTATAATAAAATGAAATAAAAAATTTCATCCCAAAACTGTTGGAAAAAGTTATTTAAAATAAAGTGTAATGTTTTCAAAAGACTAGCACATAACATTTAAAAAAAAAAAAAAGAGTTTAGGGATGACAAATGAGCTTCATGCAAACTTTTAGGAACAGAAACAATATTTTAGCATAAAATTAATTATTGATTGGGTTTGTAATGATCAAATCTCAATTTCTTCATCAGAACACTGAGTTAAGTCAAAGTCTATTTATCATTTCCAATTTCATGTACGCGTAACTATGAATCTATGTACTTTTAAGTCAAAGTCTTAAATTAACATGTTCAATTTGAATTCTTCTCAAAAAAAAAAAAAAAAAAAAAAAAACGCCAAGCTAATATCATCCTCAGGACCTCAGATAACCATGATCACTGTAAAATCAACTACTCCCACAAAAACTCCATAAGAATGTTTCTCTCTCAAAAGATTCTCTTCCAACTCTCTCTTCTCTTACTTCTCCATTTCTCTGCACTTGTCCTTCTCTCATTAGCTTACACTGTTCCTGATAAGTATTTCATCAACTGTGGAGCAAGTTTCAACACCACCATCAATGATAGCAGGGTCTTTGTTGGTGACCAAAATTCCTGTTCTTTCTCAACTGGAAAAAGTGAAAATGTCACGAGCAGCAACTCATCAACAGCTCCAGTTCTCTATCAAACAGCAAGAATTTACAGGCAGCCATGTTCATATAAGTTTGAAATCAACCAGAATGGTATATACTTAGTACGCCTTCATTTCTTTGTTTTCTTGTCACCTGCTGCTAATCTATCTGATGCTCTATTCAATGTTTCGGCTTCTGGGTTTTCACTTTTAACCAATTTCAGCATCCGAAATAGTAGTAGTTCGCCATTGATTAAGGAATTCTTGCTGAACATCACAGAAGGAGAATTTGGAATCCACTTTATACCTTCTCAAGAGTCTTCTTTGGCTTTCATAAACGCCATAGAAGTCTTTCTTGCCCCTGAGAGCTTCATCCCTGATAGTTCTCCTCGCGTTACTTCTTCTGGAAGTAATGGCAATTTCAGTGCTCCCCACTCTCAGGTTCTACATACAATCTATAGGATCAACGTTGGAGGTCCCATCATTGAACATGATGAGTTGTGGAGGAAATGGATACCAGATGGTAGTTACTTATTCAATCCCCCAGAAGCTGCAACGAGTGTGTCTTATTTCGGAGCACTTAATTACCAGCCAGGACAGGTCACTATGTATATTGCCCCAGCTCTTGTGTATCAGACAGCCAGACTATTGAATATAGACAATAGCAGCAATTCTAGTTTCTTAAATTTAACTTGGGGTTTTCCTGTTACAAAGAATGCTACACACCTTGTTCGGGTCCATCTCTGTGACATAGTAACCAAATCAACTAATGGCTTGTGGTTCCCTACTGACTTGTGGTTTAATCTCTCAATCTATAGAAACTTTGGTAAGAGGATTGATCCATATTTAATATCTTATGAGCTGGATGCACCATTTCACTTTGATTTTGTGGTTGACTCAGATGATTCAGGATTTCTAAATGTTAGTATAGTCCCCCGGCAGGACTCTCCCATGCATTATGCCTTTTTGAATGGGTTGGAGATTATGGAGTTCATGAAGGAATCAGGTTCCATTCCCAAGGAATGTGAATCAAAGAACCACACATGTAAAATAGAAGAATCAAAGGAGAATCGCTCCGGTAAAATAGAAGAATCAAAGAACTGCCCCCCTTTAATCATTGCTCTTGTTAGTAGTGGGGCATTTGTCATTATGGTTATAGTAGTGGTGTTGGCTTTGAAATACAGGAAAGGAGTGTCTGATCAAAGTTCGGCAGTGCTTCTTTATGGAGGGACAAGTTTTAACAAGAAGTTAACTGAAAGAAGTGTTGATGCGACTCTCCCTCCTAATCTAAACCTCAGTCTAAGGACATCTTTTGCTGAGATAAAGTATGCCACTAAGAACTTCAATGCAAAGTTTTTGGTTGGTGAGGGTGGATTTGGGAAAGTATACAAAGGAACTCTTCGGAGTGGAATGAAAGTGGCTGTAAAAAGAAGTGAACCAGGCCATGGGCAGGGTCTTAAGGAATTCCAAACGGAGATCATAATCTTATCTCAAATCCGCCATCGCCATCTTGTTTCTTTGATAGGGTACTGTGATGAAGGGTCTGAGATGATATTGGTATATGACTTCATGGAAAAGGGGACTCTAAGAGATCAGCTCTATCATTCAAATGGCAATCCTGAGAGATCATCGTCACGATTTGAATTATCTTGGAAGCAAAGACTTGAAATTTGCATTGGAGCAGCGAAGGGGCTACATTATCTACACACTGGTCCAGCTGGAGGGATCATTCACCATGATTTGAAGTCATCAAACATTTTGCTTGATGAAGATTATGTGGCTAAAGTTGGCGACTTTGGCCTTTCAAAGTCAGGCGTTTCTGATACAGATCATTTCACCATGGGAATAAAGGGTAGTTTTGGTTATCTTGATCCAGAATACTTCAGGACACTACAGTTTTCAGAAAAATCAGATGTGTACTCATTTGGAGTAGTACTTTTTGAAGTTCTTTGCGCCAGACCAGCTGTTGACAACTCACTTCTGAGTGAGCAGGTGAACTTGGCTGAATGGGGGATGCTGTGGCAAAGGAAAGGCCAACTTGAGAAAATTATTGATCCATTGCTTGTTGGTAAAATCAAGCCTAGTTCGTTGAAAAAGTTTGGTGAAACTGCTGAGAAGTGTTTGAAGGCAAATGCTGCTGAGAGGCCTGTTATGCATGAAGTGTTATGGGACTTGACATTTGCACTGCAGCTTCAAGAAATTATAATTCACAGAGAGCCACATGAAGATAGTTCAACAAATACTTCATTGGAGTTACAATTGCCTGTTATTTGTCATTTGCCTTCCACTAGAACCCTGATTGAGGAGGATGATGATGCACAGATTAAAGAGGATGATGGTTCAAATACAACAGCTAGTGAGGTCTGAGCCCCAGTTGAGGAATGATGGTGCCAGATAGTCTCCACTAGTTTTAGGTACATTATAGTTCATAGGTTCTGTTTGTGGCTTCTCATCACCGTAAAATTGTAAAAATATTGATGTAGTACTTAATATGAGTTTCAATTTGTGTTATTTGTTAAAATTTTATATAAATTTCCGAATCTTAGATTTTAAGGATTTATTTTATAGTTTTCAATTGTTTACTTTAAGGTTTTCCTAGTCAAAATAGGGTCCTAATAAATTAGCTAATCATCATTACTCGGAATTGAGATTATTTGTAAAATGAAAATTATAACTCCTACTTTAAAAAAAAAAAAATTATTGATTTTATGGTTGTCTCTCCTCTCTCTCACCAACTCCCATGTGTTGTTCCTCCTTTCGCTTTGTTGGTGCCATAGCAAATTTCTATTTTCACCGAAATTCGAAATGGTGATCACCACAAATGAAATGTGAAACAGTGTGCTTTTCAAGTGTGAACAAGTGAGTTTTTGGCTCGCCAAAAAGACTGGACAACAAAACACTACTCAAAAGTCTTTCTAATATATGTAATAGAAATCTCAAATAGCATAACCGGCCGAATGAATCAACTCTCGCTTTCCTTCATTGTCCAGGTACTAATACAAAACACTTGAGGGATCAGAATTCAAAAAGTAAATAAAATTGTTAGGACTATTGATTCTGCTTATGATACGGTTTTGATGGTTCCAAAAAAATTTGAACTATAAAATTTAAGGAAAAAGTATACTTGAAACTTCCTCCAACACACTAAGTACGTTTAAAAAGACCAATAACATGACTTTTTAAATGAGTCTTGTGATATGTTTAAAAATATAAGTGAATAGTTTTATAAATCGTCATGTAGTGAGATAAAAGGAATTCTCCAAACTGGTTTGAAGGAAAACCATATCCAAAAATTAAAAATTATGGCTTCATTATATTTTAAGAGCTACTTAGCTATTAATAATACTAGCTGCGAACCCGTGCGTTGCGCGTGATAATCATTTTTATGGTGGTTTTATTAATTTCTTTTTTACAATTTAAACCAATTTAATAAAGAATAATGTATTTCATAATCATATTTTTATTTATTATAGGAACTGTGGGGGGTAGAAATGTTTGAACAAACGTTTGGGCTTTGGGCTTGATTGGTTAATACCAGTCTGTTTGTTCAAGGTCCATAGGCCCACATGTCAGTCTGCACTATAATGGTCCGAGGAGTTGTCCGAGGAGGAGTATATCCTCAGACAGGCCCAGTAAGATGGCCTTGGGACTTGCTAAACGGATTGGAGGCGGAATTTTGGAAGAACTGGTGGGTAAAAGTGTGATCCAAGCACCCTTTAGAAGCAAAAACATGTGAGAAATATTTGAGAAAAAAGCTGCTACCACCACATTAAAGGCCTTGCATCTACCTCCCTAGCCATATTAATGGGGAAGTGACCTCTGAACAGTAGAATTCAACATTCCTACTATTATTTAAAGACTTTAAGAAGGTGGTGGATGGGATAAGTATCTAAGGGGAATATTTGTGTGACACGTGGATGAAACAGAGAAAAATAATAAGTATATAAGAAGACAAGAGAGGAAAGAAAGGAGGACCGGCTAGTTAGCTGAAAAAGAACTAAGAATTGTAATATTTGGTAGAGAAAGAGAAGTATTATACAAATTGTCCTTGACTTACGTCCGAGGAGGTTTCTTTGTCACATTCATTTGTCATTTGTATAGATTGCGGCATTCTAGCCTGTTGATCAACTTCCAGCATACTAAACCTAGGTTTCAAACCCATACTCTACAAATTTCATTGTATAAGGCTTATTGGGCCTGAGCCCATCACTGGTATTTGGGTCCGGGTACAATTTATGCACTTACAATTGGCGCCGTTTGTGGGAAATCTAGAGTGGAAGGAATTGGAACATCATGGTGGGCTTAGGTTTGCATCATGTGGAATCTCAAGGATCCCAGTGCGAAGATCTTTTTGAGCGTCTTGAGCGTCAGAGGGATCGAGAGAGAAGTGTGCATACTGTACATCCTGGCGCGAGTTATACGTGTGGTGGAAGCAGTGCCACCCATGAGGATGATGCCAAGGCCATGCAGAAGGAGATTGACCACCTTAAGGAAAAGCTACGCCATATTAGACGAAGGCGGGCTTCACCCCCATTCAATCCTTCCTTAGGGGGGTCCCGGGGAAGCAGTTACAGTCCAAGGTCCAGGACTTCCCCCAATGAAACCTTCTCTTACGAAGGAGATGACCTACCAGGTCGAAAGCATAGGAAGCTTCCCTCTAGGGGCTTGGAGAACGATGCTATGAGCTGAGCGTTACACCAACTCTTTAAATCGCCTTTCTCAAGCAGGATCGAGAAGGGAAAGCTCCCCAGGCGGTTCACCCAGCCCACCTTCACCGTTTATAATGGCAGGACAGACCTGGTGGAACATGTAAGCCACTTTAATCAGAGGATGGCGGTGTATTCTCAGAATGAAACCTTGATGTGCAAAGTCTTTCCTTCTAGCCTGGGACCTGTTGCTATAAGATGGTTTAATGGACTAAAATCAGGGTCTGTCAATTCGTTCATGGAACTTACTAGGGCATTTGCATCTTGATTCATTACATGCAGCAGAGTTCCTCGACCGTTGGACTCGTTATTATTTATGGCCATGAGGGAGGGTGAGACATTGAAAGCATACTCCGACAAGTATTGGGAGATGTTTAATGAGATCGATGAAGATTTTAACGAGGTGGCGATTAATACTTTCAAAGTGGGCCTTCCCACTGATCATGATTTAAGGAAATCCTTGACCAAGAAGCCCATATGGAGCATACGTCGCCTCATGGATTGTATTGACGAGTACAAAAGGGTTAAGGAAAATCAACAACAAGGTAAGGGTAAGGCGAAGGTTATCCTGCAGGAGAGAAGGGATTTCAGGTCGGACATGTTCCATAACAATAAGTAGAGGAGAGATTACTCTAGGCAATCTGGCTTAGCCACTCCTCAAGCAGTTAATATTGTATTCCAAGAGCTAGTGCACCAACTGCTCGAGAAAGTCTGAAAGGAACCCTACTTCAAGTGGCCCAGTAAGATGGCCGGGGACCCCACGAAGCGGAATCAGAACCTCTTTTGTCAATATCATCAGGATATGGGTCATACCACCGAGAATTGTCAAACCCTCTGGAACCATTTGGAGCAACTTGTTAGCGAGGAAAAATTGAAGCAGCACCTGTATCAACCAAATGGGCAAGGCAGTCAGTCAGGTTCAAATAATCAGAAGAACAACTCATCTCAGCCCCCCTTGGGTACGATTAACGTCATCTTCGCTGCACCTGGCAAAACCAGTTCCTGTCCTACCAGGGAGATGGCAGTGTCACACTCCCAGACCGAGGAGTTAGGCTCGAAGCCGAAGAGGATCAGAGGGAATGTGCCTATTTTAGGATTCTCTGATGAAGATAAGGTAGGGACTATTCAACCCCATGATGATGCCCTGGTGGTCACGATGAGGATAGGAAATTACGACATCAAAAGGGTGATGATCGATCAAGGCAGTGGTGTGGATATTATGTACCCTGATTTATTCAAGGGGCTTAAGTTAAAACTGGAGGATCTCACTCCCTATAACTCACAATTGATAAGTTTTGAGGGGAAGACTGTTATACCAAAGGGATATATTCGATTGCCCGTGCAGTTTGGCTTGGAAACGGTTGAGGTGGATTTCATTATGGTTGACGCATATTCTCCATACACGGCCATCCTTGCCAGGCCTTGGCTGCATGCTTTGGGTGCCATCTCCTCGACGTTGCATGTCAAAGTAAAATTCCATTCGGGAAAATTCATCGAAGAAATTCTTGGCAGTCAATCAGTGGCACGGCAATGCATATCAGCTGCAGTGCTGTATCAAGCCAAATCAGAGCCCTCGACCTTAGCTATGGAAGACTTATAGTAATTAACAACTTTGGATGCACCTAGTACGATGACAGCAAAGGATGCCATATGTGAAGATTTGGAGAGATTTCTCATAACCGATGATCCTGAAAGGTTCTTCCAAGTGGGGATACAGCTACCACACCAGGAGAAGATGGAATTTGTGAAGTTTTCGAAAAACAATATCGATGTCTTTGCCTGGGATCCCTATGAGGCTCTGAGGGTTGACCCAAGCTTCATTTGCCATCATTTGAACGTCAACCATGTCGTTGTTCCTAGGAGGCAACCACCTTAGCGTTCTTCGAAAGAGCATTCCGAGGCTGTCAAAGAAGAGGTGCTCAAGCTCAAAAGGGCTGGTGCTATTAAAGAAGTTTTCTACCCGGAGTGGTTGGCGTACGTAGTTGTAGTGAAAAAGAAAAGCAAAAAGTGGAGAGTGTGTGTGGGCTTCATGGACTTGGCGTTGGGTGATCAGGAGAAGACTGTATTCATTACCCCTATGGGGAATTATCATTATAAAGTAATATCATTCGGTTTGAAGAATGTAGGGTCGACTTACCAAAAAATGATGATCAGGATGTTTGAATCGTAACTTAGAAAGATCATTGAGGTATATGTGGATGATATGGTAGTGAAGAGTAAGGCAGTACCTATGCATGTAAAAGATCTGGATGACACCTTTCAAATACTTAGAAAGTACAAGCTGCGCCTTAACGCCTCAAAATGTTCTTTTGGGGTGGGTTCTGGAAAGTTTCTAGGCTACATGGTGACTCATAAAGGAATAGAGGTGAATCCGGCACAGGTCAGAGCCATTCAGGGCTTGCAACCACTTTGGAATCCAAAGGAAGTTCAAAAATTGACCGGGATGACTGCTGCTCTTAGCAGATTTATCTCTCGGTCAGCTGACAGGTGTAGACCTTTTTTCCAACTATTAAATAAATGGAAAGGATTCCAATGGTCCGAGGAGTGTGCTTTAGCTTTCCAGCAACTTAAGGAGTATCTTTCCTGGCTACCCATTATGTCTCGGCCGAAGGTCAATGAAATACTGTTTGCATACTTGGCTGTAGCTATGCATGCAGTCAGCCTGGTTTTGATAAGGGACGAGGGTGAGGTACAAAGACCGGTTTATTATGTTAGAAAATCTTTGAATGAAGCTGAGGTGCGTTATTTGCCTTTAGAAAAGGCAATTCTGGCGGTAGTCCATGCCACACGAAAGCTTTCTCACTATTTCCAATCCCACATTGTTGTAGTTTTGACTCAACTGTCTCTCAAGTCAATGTTACGAAGTACTGACTATTCGGGAAGGGTAGCCAAGTGGGGAACTATTTTAGGAGTTTTTGATATTAAATACATGCCACGCACCTCAGTGAAGGGCCAGGTTCTCGCGGATTTGTTGTTCCCACCACTTTTCTCAAAACCAAATCTCCTAGTACTAAAAGTCTCGCCT
The DNA here is from genome assembly GCA_020976635.1 of Castanea crenata. Classification (NCBI taxonomy): domain Eukaryota; kingdom Viridiplantae; phylum Streptophyta; class Magnoliopsida; order Fagales; family Fagaceae; genus Castanea; species Castanea crenata. The sequence continues at coordinate 127,061 of JAGHPS010000310.1, forward strand.
TCACTCCTTTATCATACGTTTGCTTGAGTTTCTGTTGGTAGCTGCCCATCTTTACACTGACTACTTCTCTTCTTTCTTCAATAATATTCAAACTATCGCATAGCATGTTATGATTGCTCTCAACATTATACTGATCAGATCTCAAGGTGGGAAAGCCTGACTCCAACGGGATTACCGCCTCCATTCCATATGTCATTGAAAAGGGTGTCTCACCCGTTGACCTTTGGGGGGTAGTACGATAAGTCCACAACACATGAGGCAACTCCTCTACCCATCTTCCTTTAGCATTATCTAATCGCTTTTTTAACCCCACCAAAATGACCTTGTTTGTAGCCTCAGCTTGATCATTTCCTTGAGGGTAGGCTGGTGTTGAGTATCCATTCATTATTCCCAGATCCCCACAATACCTACAAAAAGCCTTGCTATCAAACTGAAGTCCATTGTCAGAAATCAGAGTATGCGGGACTCCAAAGCGAGTTACAATATTCTTCCAAATAAACTTCTTAGCATCTGCATCCCTGATGTTAGCTAATGGTTCGGCTTCCACCCACTTAGTAAAATAATCCCTGCCAACAAAGAGCCACCTTCTATTACCAGTTGCCCGAGGAAAAGGTCTGACGATATCCAAGCCCCACTTAGCAAAAGGCCATGGACTAGATAATGGATTTAAGACTCCCCCTGGTTGATGAATGTTTGGTGCAAACCTTTGACATTGGTTACACTTCCTTGCATACTCCTAGGAGGCCTTTTGCATATTTGGCCACCAATACCTTTGAGCCATGGCCCTGTGGGCTAACGATCTTCCCTCAGTATGACTTCCACATATTCCCTCATGCAACTCTTCCAATAAAGGCTCAACAGTTTCAGGATGAACGCAGAGTAGATATGGCCCCGAGTAGGAACGTTTGTACAACTTATGCCCTTCAGAAAGCCAGTAACTGGGGGCACTTCTCCGTACCTTCTCTACTTCCACTTTGTCCTCGGGTAACATACCATGTTTTAAGAAGGTCACAATTGGATCCATCCAGCTCGGGCCAATGTGAATGCTGTGAACCCCAACTGCCGGGATGCCAGTAAGACTAGAAGTCAACAAATCCTCTACCATCACCGTCAGTGGTAACTTCGAGCCCAAGGATGTGGCTAACATGGCCAACGAATCGGCATGAGCATTCTGCCCTTTTGGAATTTGTCTTACTTTGAAACTTTTAAACATGCCTAACACCCCTTTGACTCGGTTGAGATATTTTTTCATTCTTTCATCTCTTGCCTCAAATTCTCCGTTAACTTGTTCGACAATTAATCTGGAATCACAATAGAGTTCAATTATTTATTCTCCTAAATGCCTAACCATTTGAGCGCCAGCTAGGAGAGCTTCATACTCGGCCTCATTATTAGTGGCTACAAACCCTAGCCATAATGACTTTTCCATGACTAATTTCTCAGAGGTGATCAACACAATTCCAATCCTTGCTCCCTTTCGGTTAGATGCCTCATCCGTATAAACTTCCTAAAAAAGGACACTCCCAAACCCAATAGATATCACGGCTAGCATAACATCTTCCTACCTAATGCCACTCTCCGTAAATTCAGCCACGAAATCGGCAAGAACTTGTCCTTTAATAGCTGTCCGGGGCATATACTTAACATCATAAGCTCCAAGCCTTGTTCCTCACTTAGCCACGCGACCAGTGTAATCTGACTTCCTCATGAGAGCTTGCAAAGGCAATTGGGTAAGTACCACTATCGTATGGGTTTGAAAATAATGGAAAAGCTTCCTTGTTGCATGTACGATGGCTAGAAGAGCCTTTTCCAAAGGAAAATACCGCCTCTCAGCCTCTTGCAAAGATTTACTAATATAATACACCGGTTTTTGAATTCCATTATCATTCCGTACTAGGACAAGACTTATAGCATAATCTGTAACTGCCAAATAGGCATACAACACCCCTTCCTTCTCTAGCCGTGATAGTATTGGCAAATTCGTCAAATATTGCTTCAAATCCTCAAAAGCCAAATTACACTCATCCGTCCATTGAAAATCTCTTCATTTATGCAAAAGGTGATAAAAAGGTCGACACCTGTCCACAGATTGCGAGATAAACCGATTCAATTCTGCAAACATACCAGTCAGCTTCTGTACCTCCTTAGTATTCCGATGAAGATGCAACCCCAAAATAGCCTTAATCTGGTCAGGATTAACTTCAATTCCTTGGTGTGTTATCATATACCCAAGAAACTTTCCCGAACTCACGCCAAAAGAACACTTGAAAGCATTCAAATGCAATTTATACCTCCTAAGGACTGAGAAGGTTTCTTGCAAGTCCCTCAAATGGTCCCCTACTCTCGTACTTTTAATTACCATGTCATCAATATATGCTTCCATATTACGCCCCAACTGTAATTCAAACATTCTAGTTACCATTCTTTGATAAGTGGAGCCTGCATTCTTAAGACCAAAAGGCATTACTCGATAATGATAATTGCCATTAGGAGCATGAAAAGCTATCTTCTCCTGATCACTCAATGACAGAGGTATCTGATGATAACCTTGAAAAGCATCTAGGAAACTCATCCGAGGATGCCCAACAGTTGCATCCACCAATTGATCAATTCTCGAAATAGGGAAAGGGTCCTTTGGACATGCCTTATTCAGATCAGTGAAATCGACACAAACTCTTCACTTTTCGTTCTTCTTTTTAACCACAACAGTGTTAGCAAGCCACTCAGGATAAAAGATTTTCTTGATTACCCCAGCTTGTTTTAACTTATTAACCTCCTCTTTTACTGCCTTGGCATGCTCTTGGGACGCACGCCGAGGAGGCTGCTTACGGGGCACTACGTCGGGACTAACATTCAAATGGTGACAAATGAACTCTGGATCAATTCTTGGGACATCATAGGTCGTCCATGCAAAAACATCAATGTTATCCTTTAAGAACTTAACTAATTCCTCATTTTCTGATATTGGCAATTAGGATCCCACCTAAAAATATCTCTCCTTACCCTTTCCTATAAATATCTTGTCCAGTTCTTTAGCGGAACCTCCATCCACATTGATACCCATCCCCCGAGCAGGTTTCTTTAATTGCTATAAAGCTTTCAGAGTTGCCCCCGTTACTGAACCTTGCCCTGTTCTAACACTTGCAGATATTAGACACTGCCTGGCTACCGATTGACTGCCGTGTAATACTCCCACCCTTCCTTGGATAGGACATTTCACCATTACGTGTAAAGTTGAAGAAACTGCCCCCATTGCATGGAGCCAGCGCCTAGTTAAAATGGCCATGGAAGGTAAATATGCCCTGACTACTATGAAGTTAACCTAGACTTCCATCATCCACCAAGACTCATTTCACGTCATATCCCTCGATACGAATAGTTACTACCAATGCATCATCATGGGGTTGACATGTTCCCTCCTTATTTAACTCAGAAAAACTCAACACTGGCGTTGCCGAGAACCTCATCCTTTTAGTTAGTTGATTGCTTCCCTCCATGACTTCATTCCTAAAACTACTATGCACGGACATGATCCGAGAAGGATCCTCGGCTCCTCTTCTCGGTTGCGCCAAAATGACGTTAATGGTGCCTAATGCTGGCTGAGGAATATTTTCACGATACATTCTTCTACCTTGATGTCCAACTTGCCCGTCCGGCCTAGACAAGAAATGATTGAGCTTTCCCGCCTTGGCTAATTGGTTCAAATGGTCACGCAACATTTGACACTCTTCTATGGTATGTCCCTTGTCTTGATGATAATGACAATGAAGATTTTGATTCTTCAAAGATGCATCTTCACTCATTTTGTTAGGTTGTCTAAAGTATGGCTCATCTCGTATTTTCTCCAATATTTGATGTATAGGTTCCTTGAAAAGGGAATTAACCAAAGGAGTTCCAGCTGGCAATGGATGACTTGGAAAATCTCGCCTAGGCCGACTACCTTGATACCCCATTCCCCGAAGATCTTTCTTCTCCGGAAATAGCTTTGCTTTGAATCTGGTCCTCCTCAACCCGCTTATACTTGTCTATATGATCCATAAGCTGGCACATGTCTACAACTGCTTTCATTGTCAAGGACTTCCTCAATCCGTGCTCCGTAGGGAGCCCTACCTTAAAAGTTCTTACAGCCACATTTTCAACATCTCCATCAATTTCATTATACATTTACTAATACCGATCGGAATAAGTTTTAAGTGTTTCTCCTTCCCTCATTGCCATAGATAGCAATGCATCTAAGGGCTTTGGGACCCTACTACATGTTATGAACCGAGCCTCGAATGCCCTCATCAACTATTCAAAGGACTTTAGGGAACCTTCCTCCAAAGCATCGAACCATTGCATGACCATTGGTCCCAAACTAGAAGGAAAAACTTTACACATCAACGCTTCATTGATGTGTTCTACAGGATCAGTCCTGCCATTATAAATGGTAAATATAAGTTGAGAAAATCTGTGGGGGAGTTTTACCTTATTTATTCGGGCCACAAAAGGGGATTTAGAGATTTGCCTCAAGGCTTTACCCATTGCATCATTCCCTTCACCTTGGTATGACCCATCCTCACCTCGCATCTCCTCCCTCCTCTTTGCCCTGGCACCAAAAGAAGTAATCAAACGGGACTCACTAGGAAGAGACTCAGATGCTTGATGATCATTTTCTCCTTGTTTTTCCTCGGAGCTATTACTGGACGAGTAAGACGGGCTCCTCCTACCACGCTTCCTACGATCTAAGCGTTTGCGCAGATAATCTATCTTTGATTGCATTTGCTGTAACACATCATCACGAGAAATTTGTCTTTCAGTCTGTGATCGTCATCCAGCCACTTGATCACTACGATACGATTCCAACACCACACTTGGGGTGTTTTTCTTTCTATCACCGCGTTGCATGTTTATAGTTGGGTTTCCCCTTTGGGAACTTACTGATTCTTCCCTTTCCTAATTTGTCTCCGCCATTCACCTTCAAACCAGAACGTCCCACTTTATTGTTTCCACAGACGATGCCAATTGTAAGGACCAAAAATCATGCACAAGCCCAACAATAATAGCATTTAATAATTCAAGGCCCAAAATAATGAATTTGTAAAGAGGGTATCAACAACAAAGTTTATGGCCTTCTGATTCTCCCCCTTCCCTTTTTCTCTCCTTTCTTATTTATACTCATTGCCCTTACTATCTCAGCCATACACCTATCATCTACTCAACCCCATTTACTGGCATTTGTCCATTCCCTTGTAGTCGGTAATGGAGAAAAACTCTGGCTCTGTGCATTGTACAATTCAAGTCATTTTCACATTAATGCAACGGATAAAGCTGGTACTCCCTATTCAATGCGGCTAGAAAGCTTGGAGCAGAATATTCAATGCAACGTTCATAGTTATCTATCCCAACCTAGATATTTGCAATATACCCCATACATCACTAATCTACTTTTCGTACTTTTCCGGACCATCCCACTTCATCCTCGGGCCCTTGACTTTTATTCTTCTCTATTCCTTACGCTTCCTAGTATGCCTTCGGGTCTTTAGGTCTTCAAGTCCTCGGGTCCTCGGGTCCTCACATCAATCAAGGACCATATGGTTTGATGGATTATAGGCCAATGCACAATTGTAGATCATTTAAACAGAAGAGTTTGCATGTTTTCCCTCACTAAAAACAAACTCACCACACTAATATATAGGTTTTTGTTCAATTGGAATCATCATCATCATCATCATCATTCCTTTTGAAACTTCAACATCCTAATCCTTATTATCAATGGTGAAGTTGGGATCTGATTTTAGGGTGACACAATTTATAATTGACGCACACATATATATTAAAAGTCAAAGTTAGATAAGATCCAATTAGATTTTAATCAAATTCTCAATTTTGAGTCACATGTCCATTTAACTTTTGTGTCCATTTAACTTTTGTGTCAAGTAAATTACTGAGTGTAAAATATAAAAATCAAAGAGTCCAAATCCAATTAGATTTTAAATTAAATTTCAATTGGAGTTTAATTTTGCGTCAAATGATGAAGATGATAGGAACAATTGTGCAATAAAATATGCAATAATTTTTTTTTCTGCAACACAACATATTAAAAAGGTTACGGTAGTTGTTACTAGAGAAGCTATCAAATCATTTGTGGTAACTGTTTTTTTTTGGATAGAAAAAAGAGTAGGGGTCACCATCATGTGGAAGACCTCTTTATTTATATATATATATATATATATATATATATATATATATAAAGAGAGAGAGAGAGGTTCAAGTTACACATTTTTTAAACCATTGATTTTTATTAGATCCAATAGTTAAAAAGACACTAGCCATATGTCAAATCTAATATCATTAAGTCATAATTCTTTTCTAAATATAAACAAAGAGTCATTAAACTCTTTCAACCCCCACCTCTCTCTCTCACCATGAACTCCTCCAATGGACGCACATGCCTAAAATTATATTCAGTTTCTCAAATACAACTCGATTCATAACATTTTCAGTGGATTAAGTTTACTTTTTGACAGTGTAAAAGGGGTTTGGTCCGTTTGGAGTTGGAGTCGAAGTTTGTTGGTGTGAATGCTATATGAATAGTTGAACCTTAAGATGAATGTCTTATATTTCTTCCCTTTTGCTACTAAAGCAAGGCATAAGGGTCTAGTGATTTGTTAATTTTAATCTATGTAATGGCTATCTAATTTGCTTCACCACAATCTTTTGATAGTGCCATAGTAACACGAGTTATCATCTCAGATGACACTCATAGTGACACAACTCACGAGTTCAACCATGATTTACACAAAAAAAAATCCAATAGTACCCACTTAACATAGATTTGAAAGCTTCTGATAAAATAGATCCATATTTTAAGCTACGTTGGGGTGCTCTTTAGTAGATGAGCATAGATTGCAGATTGAAATAGAGGCACACAATAAATAAGGAGAGAGAAAATAAATGCTAGTATTAATGAGGTCATGAAGTGGAAAGTATTAATATTTAATAATTTTTTTTAACTGTTAGATCACTTAGAAATCTATGGTTTGAAAAATGTGTAACTTTACAAGAGTTACACCAGGTGTAACTTGAACCCATCTCATATATATATATATATATTAATGAGAGGAATAAAACTTCATTAAGAAATAAAAACAGTAAATATATCATGGAGAAGAACTTGTTTTAGAAAATAAGAACTCTTTTAAATTCAAACAAAATAGTTATCATTGCTTAAAGCATATTTTGCTAATATAGTTTGGATATGAAGATGGCAAACTCCTATATGCTAAGCTCTAAAAAACTAATGTTTGAGGAGTTTAATGGTTTGTTTGGACACCGCTTATTTCTAAAAATTGAAAACTGAAAATACTGTAGTAAAATAATTTTTAAATGTGTGAATAATATCGTGGGACTTAGTTTTGAAGAAAAAATTGTTGAATTAGACAACTTGTGGGTCCTGTGAACAGTGCACGGGACCCACTGTATTGGACGCAAATGCTGATTGAATTTCAGCGCAATCCAAACGGAGGCTAAGTTTGAAGTTAAGTTTGAAAACAATTTATTTAATTGAAACTGAAAACTTAGATTAATAGTATTTTTTTGCTAAAAGTATTGTAGATAAGAGCATTATCATTAGGTGTGTCAAATGCCAAATATTTGGCATTTGGCATTTGGCATTTGACACACCAAACACCAAAAACCACTCTTATGAGGTGTTCTAAATGTCAAAATATTTGGCATGATTGAATAGTGCCATCTCAAATATAGAAATGTACGGACAACCATTGTAAAATTTTTATTATTAACTTATTCTCCTTTCTCTCTCCTCTCTTATCACTTTATTCCTTTTTTATTCTTACTTTTCTCTTTCCTCTCTCACGTGTCTTTTCTCTCTCCCATCTGCCTTAGTCTCTCTTCCTCACTCATTCTCACTCTCAGCTTCTCCTTTCTTCCTTTCTTTAGAGCACACCGCCGACCACCAACACAGCCACAACAACCCATCTTGACCCACGAACTTGACCTACCACATCCATAGTAACCTATGGCTTGATCACCATGCCACATCGCCGAGCTTGCCGTGCCATCCACCACGTCATTGGAACCTCCCACCATTGGATCTCTCTCAATTGGCCTGCAATGGTGGGTTTTGCTCTTGGGTTTATTTGATTTAGGATGAGTTTTGAGGTTTGTGAATGTGGCGAGTTGTGGGTTAGTTGTGGTAGTGGTACTGTGGTTGTGGCAGTAATTTGGTGGTTGTGGTGGTGATTATTGGGTGGTTGTGGTGGTTATTTTTTGGGTTGTTATGGATTTTTTGTTTTGTTTTGTTTTTGTTTTTGTTTTGGTTGTGATTTTTTTTATAAGGTGGTGTTGGTGGATATAGGTTTGTGCTAGTGGTAGCTGTCGGTGTTGTTGCGGTAGTGGTTATTGGTGGCCATTGTTGCGACAGTGGTGGTTGTTGTTGTTGTTGTTGATGATGATGATGAGGAGGAGGAGGAGGAGGAGGAGTTAATATATTATTTTAATGTGTTGTAAATATTATTTTAATGTATAGAATTGAAGAATAAAACATGTGATGAATGAGTTATTGTAAAATGATGTGGTAAAATAATAAAGTAGACTTTTGATGTGTCAAAATGACATTTTTTATAGAAGAGCTTATGGTAATGCTCTAAAGATAAAAGTTAGCTGAATAGTATAGTGGAACTTATGAATAGTACCAAAGAGTGCAGTGATACCTATGAATAGTAATAAAAATAAATTGAAATTATAAATAAACTGAAATTTTCAACTTGTCCCAAGGCACACTAAATAGGAAAATGGGGGACAGCAAGCACTCCCTTAATTAAGTTTAACTATAGCTTAATCTCAATCCTATCGAAATCCCAATAATATTAGTCGCAAGACATCTTAAGAACCAACTTTGTAATTTTGTGAATTTAAACTCAAAAATCAAAATAATTCTACTTACTAATAAGACTATTTGAGTCCATTTACATGATACCCATCATTAAATGTACTCCACATTTTTCTTGTCAATGTCTTTGCCGTTTCACTCCATTTTACTCAAACTAAGCGTGCGTTTGGTTTGCAATTAAAATTAAAATTTATTTTACTATTAAACTTATTTTTGCTATTATTTATAAGTTTCATTGTACTTTTTGGTACTATTTATGAGCTCACTATACTATTTCAACTAATTTTTACCTTTATCTACAGTAGTTTCAGTAATCAGTTTTCAGCTTCAACAAAATAAGCGGTATTCAAACTGACCCTAACTCTAAATTTTTAATTTTTTTTTGCAAATATCATCTTTTAGTTATTTATAAGACACAAAATGTTACTTTTAATTTATTGAGTTTAATTATTTAAGTTTATGAGCATTAATCTTCATTATTGATAAGCATAACCCACTTTTTGAATCATAACGCTGAGAGCGCAAAAAAAAAAAAAAAAAAACTAAGATGATTACTAAAATTTATATTTTGAAAAAAAAAATTATGGCCAAAATATTGTTTATCTTTAATTTTTTTGGATGAAAAAAAAAAAACGCTCATTTTACAACGTGTCAGCACATAAGAGGCCCACGTAAACACTCACTAGTAACTGTTTATGTATTCTATAAAACCCAAAAGAGTGAGGCCCATTAATTTTTCTCGAAGCCCATAAAGAAAATCACAATCCCAGAGATTTTCTCGATATCCAAACGTCTTTCTTCTCTCTCTCTCTCTCTCTCTCTCTCTAGGGTTTTTGATTTTCGTAGATTCACACACTTTCTCTCTCATTTTCTCGGCAATGAATGCTTACTGACTAGAAGGTATGCGAGAAGGTACGCTTACTCTCATTCGACCCTCGAAGCGTTTCGTTCCCTTAGGGTTTCGGAGGTCACGGCTATGAGCACCGTGCTCCTCCAATGAACAGAGGTTCCTCAGGGTACAACAGGAATTCAGATTTGATCGAGGAGTCCGAAGCGAAACCGGCGGCTAGGGTTTTGGAAGAAGAAGGCGGCGTTGGCGGTGCCGATGGCTTGGATTTAGGAGCGGTTTCTGACGAGGCTAGGGTTTCATCGATGGAGCTCGATTCGGAAGCTCCTGAAAGCGCGAGATCCGAGGAGGCGAGGGTTAGGGCTTCTGAAGACGACGAAGATGAAGAGGAGGAAGCTAGGGTTTTTGATGAGAGAAATGAGAAAGGCAAGGCCTTTGAGTACAACTCATTGTTATCCGAATTCGACGAGTACGTAGCGAATGAGAAGAGTGGAGTTTCAGGAATGTCAAGGGCACTGAGTTTTGGGTTTGAAGTCGGTGACATGGTTTGGGGGAAAGTGAAATCTCACCCATGGTGGCCTGGGCATATATTCAATGAAGCTTTCGCTTCGCCCTCCGTGCGTCGAAGTCGTAGAGAAGGCTATGTATTGGTGGCATTCTTCGGTGATAGTAGTTATGGGTGGTTCGACCCGGCTGAACTCATCCCATTTGATCTATACTTCCCTGAGAAATCGCGGCAAACGAATTCGAGGAACTTCATTAAGGCCGTGGAGGAGGCTGTGGATGAGATGAGTAGACGGCGTGGTCTTGGTGTGGTTTGTAAATGTAGGAGCGCGTTTAATTTCCGGGGCACGGAAGTTCAAGGGTATTTTGAGGTTGATGTGCCGGATTATGAGCCCCGGGGGGTTTATTCGGTGAATCAGATTAAGAAGGCGAGAGATGGTTTTAAGCCGGGCGAGTTTCTTGCCTTTGTAAAGCAGTTAGCTTTGATGCCGAGAGGAGGTGACCCGAAAAACATTAGTTTTGTCAAGAATAAGGCTACTGTGTTCGCGTTGCGGAAGGCTCTGTTTGAGGAGTTTGATGAGACCTATGCTCAGGCATTTGGGGTCCCGGCAGGAGGTGCAGGACGCCCACCCCGTGAACCGGTTAATTTAGATCGGCCTCGAGGTATAAATTTCATGCGTTTCCCTCATACTTAGTAGTTATGATTATTCCTTGCACTCACATTGCATGCTCTTATATCAAAATCTGTTTATTTTAACATCAATCAGTTTGGTAGAATGTATTACAAAAATAATTTCAAAGTTGCTATCTTTTTTTGTTTCTGATAGTTTCTCTCAGCATGCAGTGCTCATTGGATGATGGTAGCTAGTTCAAATATTTTAATTATTAATGATGATTTTTAAACGTGATGTCACATGATTCCCGTTCATCCAACCACTCCAAAAAGATAGAAACTTTAAGATTTACTAAAAGGTAAAATCTTAAATGAATTAGTGATTGAGATAGTGGGCTCTCATTTTTCTGGTATTTTTTTTAGACTTCACTTATTGCAAATGAATTAGTAAAATAAGTGATTGAGCGTAACATGAGCAAAACATTAAAAAAAAAAATTGTATGATTAGAGATTGGAAAAAATGAAATTTACAATGGATTTCCTAAGAACAACAGGCAGTTGAATTGCTACAGGAGAAGGAACCAATCTCCCTTTCATTTTGTTTCAGAATCGATAATATGGGTTATAATGGATTCTTAAGAGCCCAGCAAAGTACTGTCTCATAGGTGTCATGTTTAAATTGGCTTCTTAGTGAGTCAATGTGACTACACTGAAAGTTGGAAAGAATTTTTTTTTTGAATTTCAATCTTGATGGCTTGGAGCAATTGGTTGCAATTTCCAATTTCCAAGAAGCTGATGGAGGAAAATAACATACACATTGTACTGAATCAGTTTGATAGTACACTGGTATTCCAAGCAGTGTTGGGCATGTGTGAGATCCTTTCTAATAAATAAGCTCTCATAAGTTTGACATGGTAATATATTGACGTTATGTGTTAGTTTAACCCATGCATTGGAGAAAAGTGCTCCTTTTAAAGATTGAGGAGTTGATTTTGGGATTTATTCAAATCATCTTTGAGAGCTATTGCTTAATGATTGAGGGTGATAACTGATCATAACTTTGTTTGAAATTTGGAATGAAGGTTGATTCGGACTACAGATGGTCTTTTTGCAAATAATTACGTAGAAAGCTTTGGTTGCTTTATTAGAATTTCTAAGTCTATGGTAGGTGTCTTCTGTTGATTTTTGTGGCATTAAATTGGTGCCTTATGATCTATTTGCTGCTGAAAATGTTAGGTTATGTTTGGTAACAGTTTTTGTTTTCTATTTTCAAAAACTTGTAGTGCCCATGTGCTTCCATTTCATAGAAATGTATGATGGATCACTTTGTAATCTTAGTTTGTTCCCCCCCACTATTCTGTTGTATACTTCTAATTTATGAGAATAGTGTTTTAAAGAATTTTACATTACTAATTTAAAATAAAAAAGAAAATATTAAAAAAGAAATCTTGCCGTACAAAGAAAATATCGCAGGTCTTTTTACTTCTGTACTTTTAGCAAATCCCTCACATCAAATTTCCCAATATAATTTTACCCTATATTTCTTCCAAAATTAGGCAACTGATTCTGATATTTGGTCCATATGTGTTTAACAACCAAGCATTTTCACTTAATTTGGTTTCCATTTATACCATTATACATTGATGTAGAATTGATGAGGCCTTTCTGACTTTCTTTCTCTTGGTATACCAATTTTACTAGCCAAACTTGTAGATTGTATCCTCATGTTGCTCAAGCCCCTCCCTGTGATTGGCTTTCATTTTGCATGAGAACAATGTCCAATTGCATCCCTGCCATACAAATTAATTACTTCATATGAGCACTTTACATTATTTGTTTTCTGATTGGTTTGTTGCCTTCTCCAGCTCCCTTGAGCGGTCCACTGGTGATTGCTGAAGCTCTTGGTGGTGGGAAGAGCTCTGCAAAAGCTATGAAAATCAAGGACCAGTCAAAGAAAGACAGATACCTTTTCAAGCGGAGAGATGAATCCATTAGCTTGAAGACCCATCCAATTACCCCAGGACAGGCAAGTTCCTCTGCCCCATCTGTTTACATGGATGGTTCTGTAACGACTGCAGCTGGGGATTTTGTCTTGCAAAAGAGGGATCCAGCAGTCCCTGTGAAGCAGATTCCTGCAAAAGATGAGGAGGTAGCATTTACCAGCAAGGATGGTGCAACCTCAAGTTTAGATGGACCTGGAAAAGAAGTTGTATCTGTAGACCTGGCTGCAGCATACAGCAGTACTCTTGGGCAGCAAAATATTTCTTTTGATACGAAGCCCGCTCTTGATAAGGGGAAGAGTTCTCTGCAGGAAATGAAAGAGAGGTCAGGACCAGGTGAATTTGCGGGTCCCACAAGCACAGGCTGGTCTGATTTGTCAGGGGAGGGGGCATCCCCACGTGTAAAAGATGGTGCATCGCTATCTTTTCATCAGGAAGGTGACGCAAAAATGTCAAAACCATACGAAAGTTCTCAACCATCTGAGCTGACCTTTCCAGCGAGACCCGAAGAGGACCATGGATTGGATCAAGTTAAGGATGGTCGTAGTGTTGTAGATTCTGTATCAATTGATGCAAAGCGTTCAAGTGGCATGAGTACTGATGGCGGAGTCAAGAAGAAGGCAAAAATTATTAAAAGAACTACTGGGGACTTAAACTCTGAGAACTCTGTTATGGGGGAGAAGAAGAAGAAAAAGAGGAAAGATGCTGGTACAGAAATGAGCTCTGAACATCAACTGAAACGTTTGGCTACTGGAAAAGTGGGGACCTCAGTGGGGAAATTAGCAGGAAAATCCACCCAGATTGGTTTGGCTCTGAGGGATGATTTTCGGGCAGAACAACAGAAGAAAAATGCTGGGGGAAGTAACTCCTCATTGGAATCTGTTGGGACTCTTCCAACAGTTGGTATGGGAAATGCTGAAATCGAACTTCCACAACTACTGAGTGATCTGCAGGCCCTTGCTCTTGATCCTTTTCATGGTGTGGAAAGAAACAGCCCTGCAATTGTACGACAGTTCTTTTTGAGATTCCGGTCCCTTGTTTACCAGAAAAGCTTGGCAATGTCACCACCAACAGAGACTGAATCTGTTGAAGTTCGTCCCACAAAATATTCATCTGGTGTTGGTGCCTCTGACAATTCTACTGGTGAGCATGTTAGGGATTTTCCATCCTCAAAGCCAGTAAAATCTATAGTCAGACCTGATGATCCAACAAGAGCTGGGCGGAAACGTGGCCCTTCTGATCGTCAAGAAGAAATTGCAGCAAAGAGGGTAAAGAAGATCAATGCTTTGAAATCATTGGCTGCTGAAAAGAAGGCGGGTCAAAAAATGCCTGAAAGTCAGCGGGGAGAGGGAAGAGAATCGGTGGCACCGGCCCCACCAAAGTCTTCCAGACCAGATCCTGTGAAGAAAGTGGAACCTTCAGCTAAGACAGTTGACCCCACCATGCTGGTGATGAAGTTCCCTCCCTTTACATCCCTTCCATCTGTTGCAGAGTTGAAGGCAAGGTTTGCTCGTTTTGGGCCAATAGATCAGTCAGGTCTCCGCGTCTTTTGGAAATCCTCCACATGCCGTGTTGTGTTCCTGCACAAGCTTGATGCTGAAGCAGCCTACAAATATGCTGTTGCAAACAATTCCTTATTTGGCAACGTGAATGTGAGGTGCCACATTCGAGAATTGGGAGGTGGTGCACCTGAAGGTGCTGAATCCGGCAAGGTCCGAGGAGATGACAATTCCAATGAGACTCCACGGGTGAAGGATCCTGCAGCAGCTGTACAAAGACCAACATCAGCACTTGTAAACCAGTCTCCTCTAAAGCCGGCAGTCCAGCTCAAATCATGTTTGAAGAAGGTGTCTGGTGACGAGTCAGGGCAGGTAACTGGTGGTGTTGGTGGTGGTAGTAGTAAAGGTACCCCTCGTGTAAAATTCATGTTGGGTGGGGAAGAAAGTAGTAGGGCAGAGCAATTGATGGTTGGTAATAGAAACAACTTCAACAACAATGCTAGTAATGCAGATGGTGGTGCACCTTCTTCTGTTGCAATGGATTTTAATAGTAAGAACTTTCAAAAGGTCATTCCTCCATCTCCATCGCCTATTCTTCCTCTCCCTCTTCCTCTTCCTCCTCCTCCTCAATATGCTAAAGTCCCACATAATAATATGCATCATTCAGAAACAGCAGCAGCAGCACCCAGAAATAGTCACAATCTTATTATTAACACTCCCACTGCACCACCCAATGCAAACACAGTTGACATCTCACAACAGTTCCTTAGCCTTTTGACAAGGTGCAATGACGTTGTCACCAATGTGACGGGCTTGTTAGGCTATGTGCCTTACCACCCGCTTTGATGAAACTGGTATTAAAATATCCCATCATCATCAAAAATTGGATAACATGGATTTTAGCATGAAATATGCGGGCAAAAATTTCACGTTGAGAGGGCTGCATTATTACACTCCAAAAGCTACTTACATTATTGATCGTTCATGGCCATGGGAGGGTGCAGCAATTGGTACCAAAAGAGACGTGGGGTCTTATCGAAGAGGCCAAATTCAAGAGCGTGTCTTGGGTATATAGATGATGTAATTCGAATAGTGGATACTCCAAATGTACTGATATTGATAGTGGCATCTTTGTGTTGTCTTTTTTTTTTTTTCCCCCTTTTTTTTTTCATATTTATTGTTGACATATGAGGTGTGGGCCATAGAATATCTGCTCACGGCATTTCAGTTTTTTTTTTTTTTTTTATTAGCTTTGTTTTAAACTCAAATAGTGATGGAAATTTGCTCATACATTTTGCATGGCCGGCATTGGCTTAACATGGTGCAACAAAGACTTGCATCTACCTTGCGTTGGGGTTCTGCGAGCAAAGCTTTTGAACCTTTTTCTTTGTCCTTACAAGATTTTAGTGCATTTATTGGAAAAGTTATTGAGGGCATTTCGGAATTTGCACCCAACTGTGGCTCTCAAGATATTGGGTTTTGGAAATCAAATTTGTTTTTCTAAAGAATGAATATTTTTAAGACAAATAAATGCCTACCCACATGTTGGAACTAAGCTTTTAATATAGGCTTCACGAGCCCAGTTAAACAAGCCTACTTAGAAAATCACTGACAAAGCTTGGACCCGTAGTTGATCCGCAGTGGAATTCAAGTATGTTCCAATTTCTAAAGTATGCCACTGTGTCTCTATCTATCAATAGCTTTCGCATGTACTCGGGAGGAATATGTGCGTCAATTAGTCGTCATTCTATACGATAAAACTCAACGGCTGAATCAGAGTCCACAGTCACTCTTCGACATTCCATTCCATGACAGTCCCTTTCCAAAAGCCACTGAAAAAAAAAAATGTCATTAGCGTCATGTAAGTTGAAAACCTAAATGCCTTTTTCCTATACCAACTAGCCCCACGTAACCAACGTTAGATACCACGCTGAAAGAGACGTCACATGATTTTTACCTTGACAGCCATATAAAAGAGTTTATATGAAGCAATGACTTTTTAATAGTAAATAATAGTGGATTGGTGTCTAATTAAACTATTCCGTTCTTTATTTATGATACTTTCTAAAATATATTCTTAAAACTTTTATGGATGAATAATGTGATTATGTGATAGATTTAACCTAAAATTTTTAGATTTATTTTGCGCAAACCAATGAGCCCACTATCCAAATATCACTACGGGAGTAAGAGCAATGTTAAGGATATATAATTCTTCATAACTTGGTGATAAATTTTAATTCGAGTAATATCATTTTGCACGAGTTCAATATAAACACATTATGTCAATAATTTTTGAAAAAATATTATGAAATTTATGTTACATTTTTCAAGGATTTGCTAAATTTCTACACTATAAAAAAATAAATTGATTAAAATAAGTTCATCTAAACCCAAACAAAGAACTTAAATTTATTTTTTTTACCTTTAATTACTTTAAAAAGAAAAAAAAAAAGGGAAAAGGAGAAGAAGAAAGGGTTTCTATATACCCACATAACTTGCACAATGCATATTGTTTTCTTTTAATGATTTTATAAATAATTATTACACTTTTTTAAAATATATAATTCAATAATTGATATTTTTTTATAAAAAAATACTAAATATTTTTAACATGCACACCGAAAGAGGAGAGAATGTTTTATAAAGAAACTTACAGTGACGTATATCAAAAAGTGTCTAACTCTTAGATATACAACACATACAATTATTGAGAGATAGAAGTTGAATGATACCAACCAATTAAATTACACACAAGGCTCTTGACATGTTAAGTGGTGAATGAAAAAGAATTTTCTTTATACTGTACAAAAATGCTAAGATTCAAAAGTAAAAATTAACTTTTTTTTTTTTTTTGAGAAAAGTAAAAGTTAACATTTTACCTAAACCCCTGAGATAAGAAAGTTATAAACGGTAATGTATCAGGTTAATTTTATGATTTTACTAAAGTATATAGCTTCCAAATAAAGAAAAGGGCCAGTAACACGCCTAAAACACGTCTTCTAATATACACGGCAATAAAGATACCTCACACCCTACGTAAAGGAAACATCCCAAAAAAATAAAAAATAAATCATCTTTTCTCACCCTATAGATATATCAAGATTTTTCATGAACAATTTTTAACACAAAAAAAAAAAAAAAAATCTTTTAAGCATTAATCAAAAACTCAAATATTTATCGTGACTTAACTCCTAATTCCTTAATAACTCTATCTATAAGTGTCAAAATTGATCCAAACCTCTCGTCTTCCAAATACTATTAAACAATTTAATTCAAAACGCTTATATTAAAATAAAAAATAACAAAAGCAAAAGTTACACATTTTTTTGATAAATACTAGAATCACAACACTTTATATATATTTTTACCATAATTTATTAAGTGATCCGTTGTGAATGGTTGAGAAAATTTTTTAGATTCACATAAGTCCACAACAACACCAATCACAACTCGCCACTTAACAACAATGGCGGCAAAAACTGCTTAAATTGTTGTGGTATTAATATTATTTTTTTCGCAATTTATTTATATATATATATATATATATATTTTTTTTTTTAAATTTGGATTCTTATCTAGAATAGAAACAGCTGTGTCGTCACCTCCATAAATACCTCTATTCGGTTCTCACACGGTCACGATACCTCCCGAAATTTCACCTCTCTTTCCTCCCACCACCTCTCTCTGACTCTCACTATATATAGCCAATTCTCATCCAAATTCCCATACCACCAATAACTACAACAACAACAATTTCTTGATTTTCTTTCGTCCCAACAAAAAAGAAAAGAAAAAAAAGAACACCGCCTCTTATATTTTATTTCTCATATCCAAATATTCTTTGTTCTTCTTTGATCCGAGAAAAACTTCAAAGAATGGAGTGCAGGCCTTTGGATATCACAGTGAATTCAGCGAAGGACTTGAAGGACGTGAATCTTTTCTCCAAGATGGACCTGTACGCCGTCGTTTCGATCCACGGCGATTACTTCAACAACAACAACAACAACAACGCCAGTCAGCAGAGAACGCACATCGACAAGGACTGCGGCCCGAACCCCAAGTGGAATTTCCCAATGAAATTCACAATAGACGTCAATGCGGCGGAGCAGAACCGCCTGGCGCTCGTCGTGAAGATCAAGGCGGAGAAGAAACTCGCCGGCGACAAAGAAGTCGGCGAAGTCCACGTGCCCATCAAAGAACTCCTCGAGAGCTACGGCGAGGAATCGAAAGACGAGAGGCACGCGAGCTACAGCGTCAGAACCCCATCTGGAAAAGCCAAAGGGGTGTTGGATTTCACGTACAAGTTTGGCGAAAAGTTTACCGCGACTCAACAGAAGGCAAAGAACGTGGACACGGACACGCCCGTTACGGCGTATCCGGTTGGATACGGTGCGGCGGGGCCCAGCGGTGGACCTGCTCCCGCTTATCCTCCGCCGGGAATGCTGGCTGCCGGCACGGTGGCGGCTGCTTATCCGTACGCGCACCAGCCGCCGCCGCCGCACGGTGGGTATCCGCCACCGCCTATGTACGGAGGGTACCCGCCTCAACCGGCTTATAACGGTGGTTACCCGCAGTATCCTCACCAACCCGCCCCGTATCCGCAAGCCGGGTACGGCGGGTACGGCGCCAAGCCGCCTAAGAAGAGTGGTGGCAGCGGTGGGAAGATGGCGTTGGGACTAGGTGCTGGATTGCTTGGTGGGTTGCTGGTTGGAGATATGATCTCTGATGTGTCTGAGATGGGCGCTTATGATTCTGGATATGATGCTGGGTTTGATGATGCTGGTGGTGATTTCTAAAATTCTTACGGTGGTTTCTTGGGGTTTGATTTTTGATGTTTTTTTGGTTCAGTTTCGTTTTAGGTAGATATACTGGCTGTGAAATGTAAATGGCAGTATGAGGATTTGATATCGTAATAAATAAATTGCCGGATTTAAATCTGTATTTTGTTTTGGATGATTTTTTGGTTATTCTACATAGATTTTTTTCTTAAATCATGTGTTGGCTATTGGATTCCTGATCTGATTTGTGAAGGGGAACGTTTTTGTCTAGTTCTCACCCTATATTGTTAACAAATTCATGGAAAAATATTTTAATTTTGTTGGGTTTATGATAGTTATTTGAATTTCTCTCAAGTTTTGATGGGAAATATTGAGAGTTTTTTTTTTTCTTCTAAAATTTAGATTTTAGTTGGATTGGTTTTGCTTTTGCACACTATTCATTCATGTTGCAAATTTTAATGGTCTTTAATTTAGTGTTTGCTATTGAATCCTTGATCTGGGAAGCATGATTATCTTGTTTCTCACCCTATAAAACTGTAAAAACTTCATGGAGGGGATATTGGATTTTGTTGGTTTTATCATTAGTGTTGGGTATTTGTTTCTCTTTTCTGGGTGTGATGTGAATTGGGGGTGAGGAGTTGGGGGTTGGGAAACAAAAGGCTTTATCTCAGCACTATTCTATTCAAATTCCGTCACCTTTGCCAATTCAATTCATGTAGGCATGGATCTTTCTTGTGTTCTGTATTCATAGTCAAGTTTTGATGTGGGAATATCATGAGTTTTTTTTTTTTTACCAAATTCCTTGAGTTTTTTTGTCTACTTGAATTCTTGATTGCTTGGGGGTGATTGTCAACTCATTGTGTTTGGAATATTTACTGGCATGCAAGATGGGGAAAGGAGGGGACCTTAAAATTGGTTTTAGAATATCACTCTGGTGTGAGTTGGTGCTAACAATTAGTATTACTATTAACGGAGTGATTTATTTGATTTTCACTATTTTGACATGAATGATAGAGAGAGGTGACACTCCTAATATTTTTTTAGAAACAAAAAATTAAAGGTATAAACTCCTAATCCTAATAGTACTGTAGTAATTATCAAAATTAATGTATATAAATATATATATATATATATGATAGGATTTGAAGGATATACACATGATGGATAGTTATGGTAGCAGAATAGTTGCGGATTGGATAAAATGAAATAACCAGCAGTATTTGCGGATCAGGATTGCATTTTATTTTTTCTTTTCAAATATATTCAGTTTGTTATTTTCAATTTGAATTCAAATCTAGACAGGAGTTGGGTCCTATGTTTTAGGATTAGATTGTGACGACAATATCTCGTCTTAGAATTGGCTATTTATGTACTCAAGAAAAGATCAATGAAGCTAAGCACAGATAATTCCAACTCTGAATTTGTCTCTCAATTCTAGGAGGGAATGGCCTCCCTTCCACATTACTGCATATTCAGCCCCTCACTTGCTTTAACACCAAATCCACCCCACTCATCCTAGTTCATAACAAGCATATATAGCCATTAAACCCAGAAAGGGTTGGACAAAGTGAAAGTCCTCACTACCAATAGTGGATCTTGTTGCCTATATTCCTCAACTGAAGAGTCACCAGCACCACCATTAGTGGATGTCGCTGCCTATTCCTCTTTTGATCATTTAGGTGTAATGATGCTTAGACAGAACTTTAAGGCTGGTGTGGAGAGCATTTATTCTATTTGGGGTTGTATTTTTATGCGTTTGGTACCCCTTGATGATTGTGTAAACTTCCAATTCGGTTCC
The DNA here is from genome assembly GCA_020976635.1 of Castanea crenata. Lineage (NCBI taxonomy): Eukaryota > Viridiplantae > Streptophyta > Magnoliopsida > Fagales > Fagaceae > Castanea > Castanea crenata. Next base: position 147,996 of record JAGHPS010000310.1, read on the forward strand.
ACTCTCCACTAAATCAAGAAAGATAAAAAGAAAGAAAGAGGTAAAATTATTTAGGGCATGGTGTTTGTATTTGTCAGTGTACTTCTATCTGTGAGTCAAGTATATGAGACACTTAATTTTTTTTTTTGTTTTAAAGTATATGAGACCCATTCATATGTGAGAGAGAAATGCAACACACTTGGGGTACGGAACCAATTGAAACTTTCAAATCTAAAAAGGAATGATGTTTTAAAATCCATTTCCTTTTGATGTTTATCTTTGTGTAAATATTGAAATTTAGTATGGCTACTTGTACATTCCTTCTATTTGAAGATGGATGAGTTGCAAACATGAAGTAATGGCATGTTTTCGTAACTTCTTGATTTTTTGTCTTTTGATAAATTTGATAATTACTTCTTGAATATTGAATTTAATAATAAAAAAATAAAGGTGCCAAGATCTTCATTCTACACTTCCAAAGTTTGAGCATAATTTGGAATTAAAAATTATGCAATAATAAATAAAATCAATTAAAAAGGATAGGAAAATTTTAGAAAGAAAAAGTAACTAGTAATTGTCATGCTGAGTGATTCATAGTCGGCAATTCAAAAGTACTAATATTTTACTTTTACTTTGATGGTCCACAGATGATTCTTGCACAACGGCCATGATTATTTGAGATAGATTTGGTATCATTTGCAAATTACAACTTTTTGCATTAGAATTGGTAGGCTTTAGAAAAATTTGTCTTTGAATTGCTTTTCTCTAGAGCATGCTAGCAATGAGAATCCTCTTTGAAATCTTATTCTCTAGGTAAAATATCATAGTTTGAAAGAATATGATTGGGAATCGTCTTTTAGAGATTATTCTACTGAATTGAATTTCACTATCGCATGGATATTTATATAAAATTTTACGCATCACAGAAGAAGGATGGAAAATAGATAACTATTCATATGAGTATTTCAAACAGTGGAGAGGATTACGTCACCTTTGCCAATTCAATTCATGTAGGCATGGCTAATTCTGAATCTTCCTTGTGTTCTGTATTCATAGTCAAGTTTTGATGTGGGAATATCATTAGTTTTTTTTTTACCAAATTCCTTGAGTTTTTTTGTCTACTTGAATTCTTGATTGCTTGGGGGTGATTGTCAACTCATTGTGTTTGGAATATTTACTGGCATGCAAGATGGGGAAAGGAGGGGACCTTAAAATTGGTTTTAGAATATCACTCTGGTGTGAGTTGGTGCTAACAATTAGTATTACTTTTAAAGGAGTGATTTATTAGATTTTCACTATTTTGACATGAATGATAGAGAGAGGTGATACTCCTAAAATTTTTTTAGAAACAAAAAAATTAAAGGTATAAACTCCTAATCCTAATAGTACTGTAGTAATTATCAAAATTAAAAAAAAAAAAAAAAAAAATATATATATATATATATATATATATATATATATATATATATATATATATATGATAGGATTGAAGGATATACACATGATGGATAGTTATGGTAGCAGAATAGTTGCGGATTGGATAAAATGAAATAACAAGCAGTATTTGCGGATCAGGATTGCATTTTATTTTTTCTTTTCAAATATATTCAGTTTGTTATTTTCAATTTGTATTCAAATCTAGACAGGAGTTGGGTCCTATGTTTTAGGATTAGATTGTGACGACAATATCTCGTCTTAGAATTGGCTATTTATGTACTCAAGAAAAGATCAATGAAGCTAAGCACAGATAATTCCAACTCTGAATTTGTCTCTCAATTCTAGGAGGGAATGGCCTCCCTTCCACATTACTGCATATTCAGCCCCTCACTTGCTTTAACACCAAATCCACCCCACTCATCCTAGTTCATAACAAGCATATATAGCCATTAAACCCAGAAAGGGTTGGACAAAGTGAAAGTCCTCACTACCAATAGTGGATCTTGTTGCCTATATTCCTCAACTGAAGAGTCACCAGTCACCACCATTAGTGGATGTCGCTGCCTATTCCTCTTTTGATCATTTAGGTGTAATGATGCTTAGACAGAACTTTAAGGCTGGTGTGGAGAGCATTTATTCGATTTGGGGTTGTATTTTTATGTGTTTGGTACCCCTTGATGATTGTGTAAACTTCCAATTCGGTTCCAGTCTCTACTAAATCATGAAAGAAAAAAAGAAAGAAAGAGGTAAAATTATTTAGGACATGGTATGTATTTGTCTTCCTTATATACTGAGTCAAGTATATGAGACACTTACATTAAAAAAAAAAAGTATATGAGACCCATTCATATGTGAGAGAGGAATGCAACACACTTGGGGTACGGAACCAATAGAAACTTTCAAATCTAAAAAGGAATGATGTTTTAAATCCATTTCCTTTTGATGTTTATCTTTGTGTAAATATTGGAATTTAGCATGGCTACTTGTACATTCCTTCTATTTGAAGATGGATGAGTTGCAAACATGAAGTAATGGCATGTTTTCTTAACTTCTTGATTTTTTGTCTTTTGATAAATTTGATAATTACTTCTTGAATGTTGAATTTAATAATAAAAAAATAAAGGTGCCAAGATCTTCATTCTACACTTCCTAAGTTTGAGCATAATTTGGAATTAAAAATTATGCAATAATTAATAAAATCAATTAAAAAGGATAGGAAAATTTTAGGAAGAAAAAGTAACTAGTAATTGTCGTGCTGAGTGATTCATAGTCGACAATTGAAAAGTACTAATATTTTACTTTTACTTGATGGTCCACATATGATTCTTGCACAACGGCCATGATTATTTGAGATAGATTTTGTATCATTTGCAAATTACAACTTTTTGCATTAGACTTGGTCGACTTTAGAAAATTTTGTCTTTGAATTGCTTTTCTCTAGAGAATGCTAGCAATGAGAATCCTCTTTAAAATCTTATTCTCTAGGTAAAATATCATAGTTTGAAAGAAAATGATTGAGAATTGTTTTTTAGAGATTATTCTACTGAAATTGAATTTCACTATCGCATGGATATTTATATAAGATTTTATGCATCACAGAAGAATGATGGAAAATAGATAACTATTCATATGAGCATTTCAAAGGAATCAATATATTAGAATAAAATAATGAAAACTATTCATCTGTTTGGCGATAAGATGACAACGTTTTGATAACATTATAAAACAATAGAATGTAATCATATTTTAGTCAAATTTTTCTAAAATGTCCTTATTTATAATTTATATTTATACTTTTTTGTGAGTCAAGCTTAGCATCGTATTATATACAAAATTAAAAAAATTATAATTAAAAAAAATTGTCTATTCGAAATTAATATTTTATATAAAAAATTATACCATCTTCTAAGAACATTTTCTTTATACGATTTTTATAAACATAAAGTTTAAATTTACCTACATGAATATCATGATGTCATACAAAACAAATTTGAAATTAAAAAAATATATGTTTTTTTTTTTTTTGGTAGACTAGGTAGAACTAAACTACATTATTTAAAAGGGTCTTTGAAATTAAAACAGTCGTTGAAACCTATTTTAAGTAAGAAAATCATATGAAATTATTGAAAATAGGAAGAAAAAATATCTGTGGAATCCAAAAAAGCACTTCTAAGAAAAACACAATCAAACAATATAATAACTATTCATTAGGAATCAAACACAATCAAGTTTTCACTATATTAAGAATTATAGTAACTCTTATAATATATAAATATATATATATATATATATATATATATATATATTTTTTTTATTGGGTTTTACTAACCTAACCACTTTTAATAGTGTGAATAAGCATCTTTTTTACTTCACCTTAGTTTCATTGATTTTGCGCGACTCAATATCATAAAAAGGGTGATATATCTCCTATCAAAAAAAAAAGAAAAAGGGTGATTTATCTAATGTACAAGCCCATTTCTTAGCCCAATGGGCAGCTCTTTTGCATTGGACTGGGCATCCAAACTTTTTAAAAGGGATGGACCCAGCGGGCTCCTTCCGTCACGTAACTCATCTTCAACAAAGTGATGCGTGTGCATGTGTTCTATTCTCTAGGAAGAAAAGAAAAATGCATTTACTCCAACGAATAGTAATACAATTACAAGATACAAATATTATTTCCCAAAACTAAGTGAAATGAATTTACGAAAAATTAGGGACGGTTTGGTTTCAAAAAGTGTTGTATTTGGGTTTTATATTTTTTAGTGTGCGTTTGAATAAGAATGAAAAATTAAAATTATTTCACTATTCAGTTTATTTTTGTTACTATTCATGGGCCTCACTGCACTTTTTGACACTATTTATGGGCTCTACTGTACTATTTCAACTAACTTTTACTTTTATTTACAGTACTTTCAGTAATAATTTTTTAGTTTCAGCAAAATAAGTAGTATTCAAATATACCCTTATTTTATATTCAAATCCTAAACCTGAATATAAAAAAATAATAATAATAATAATAAAAAAAACTAATTTTTTATTTGGTAGTATTTGGTAAGTTGTTTTGGATACATATTTTGGATATAAAATACATTATACTCGTGTTTGGTCATTGTTTTATATTAGCATTATGCCCGTGCGAGGCACGACTTAATTAAAATTTTTATGTAAATAGTTTTTATTTAATAATTTACTTTGGAAGAAGTTTAATCTTTCTGAAGAGGAAAAAGGTGTTTTGTCAGTTAACTCTCAGGATGTAGCTCTATCAAAAGTACAAGCTTAGTTCAGCGTTTTACTCAGGTTGCAAAGCAACAGGGATTTTAACAAGGAGGCTTTCAAGTCCACCATGCAACAACTGTGGAGAGGCTCTCATCGGGTAACTATCAAAGAAGTGGGGAACAATTTATTGCTGGCAATCTTTGTCATGGAGGAACATATAAATGATATTTTAGACAGGAGTCCGTTGTCATTTGATAAGAGATTGATTCTGTTGAAGCGGTTCATGGTGATGTTAGCTTAGAAAATGTCAATTTTCAACGGTCTCCCTTTTGAATTCAGGTTTTCAACATCCCAATCAAAAGTATGTAACTGTACTAAATCATGAAAGATAAAAAGAAAGAGGTAATGAAATTATTTAGTGCATAGTGTGTGTATTTTGTCTTCCTTTATATAACTGTACTTTATCTGTGAGTCTAGTATACGAGACATTCATATGTGAGAGAGAAATGCAACATGATGTTTTAAAAAGGAACCAATAGAAACTTTCAAATTTAAAAAGGAATGATGTTTAAAATCCTTTTCCTTTTGATGTTTATCTTGAGTAAATATTGAAATTTAGCATGGCTACTTGTACAGCCCTTCTATTGGAAGATTGATGAGTTGCAAACATTAAATATAGCTTGTTGGCATGTTTTCAAAACTTCTTGATTTTTTTTTTTTTGGGGTAAATTTGATAGTTACTTCTTGAATATTGAATTTAGTAATAAACAAATGAAGGTAACAAGATTTACATTCTACACTTCTCAAGTTTGAGCATAATTTGAAAGTGAAAATTATGCGACAACACATGAAATCAATTAAAAACAACATGAAAATTTTTGGGATAATACCTAAAATCAATTAAAAAGCACACTAAAATTTTAGGGAAAAAAGTAACATGTAATTGTTGTGTTGACTAGTGAATGACTCAAAGTCGACAATTTAAAAGTACTAATATTTTACTTTGATGATCCACAAATGATTCTTGTACAAAGGCCATGATTATTTGAGATAGGTTTGGTATCATTTGCAAATTACAATTTTTTGCACTAGACCTAGTCGATTTTAGAAAATTTTGCCTTTGAATTCCTTTTTCTCTAAAACGTGCTAGCAATGAGAATCCCCTTTGAAATCTCATTCTCTAGGTAAAATATCATAGTTTGAAAGAAAATGATTGAGAATTGTCTTTTAGAGATTATTCTACTAAAATTGAATTTCACTATCGCATGTGATGGGAATGATTTTTTGCCAATTCCAGTATCGTCCATGGAGGTCGTCCTGGAGAAAACCAGGAATGCAAGATTAGAAATCTCATCCATACAGGAAAGTGCTTGGATGAGATTAACATGGTCATGTTTGACAAAACCACTGTCTCATCCAAGATCCATCCACCTCGATCTGAATAAGGTCGTCCATGGAGGGGATGACCTTCCATGGAAGTAATATTCTCGACTAAAGGATCTCTGGACGAGGATCCCTGGACAACCCTTGACACTTAGGAAAATCATTGAGTATGTACAACAACTTTGTATCACACGCATAATTTCTATGGACCGTTATGTGAGAAAAATGTAACTCCTAAACAGTTGTAGAAGTTATCCCTGAACCCTCACACCTCCTCAAATTCAAGGAGGTTACAAGTTTAATAACTGCTCTCAAGACACTATAAAAGCGCTCATTCAAACCGGATAAAGGGACGTTTTTACCATTCCCAAAAAGTTGGAACTCCAAAAATATAAAGAGAAAACTAACTTTGTTATCGGAGGGTTCTTGGCCGGCGACCTCAGTCATCTTTGATTTCTTTTGTTTCTTTTTCAAGCCATCGAGAGAGCAAGTAGTCTTTTCAAATTCGGAGCATCCAGCCTACTGATTTTTTTCGCATCATCAGCATGAATAACTATATAAAATTTTACGTGTCATAGAAGAAGGATAATTGAATTAGCTTAATGTGGAATTCTTCTACAGTGAATAATTTGTTAGATAATAGAAAAAAGTTTTCTTCCGAATTCTTATACATCGTATTAGTAATAATTAAAGTTATCGCAATTCTTTGACATTATATAAAGCTAGTTCATTTCTAGCGATAAGTTATTGCAATGACATTGTTCGTTGTAATAAATTATCCCAACAAAATTTTTAATAATAAAATTTCAAAAATAATAAGCTAAATTAAAATTAAAATCTTTGACTTTGATATATATATATATATATATATATTTTTTTTTTTTGCGTTTTGACTTTTAACTTTCTTTGTTTCTAATGTAGTCTCTCCATTCAATCCTTACCGTTAATTTCATCAGAACAACATTGTTTTGGAAAATAAAATTTGTTAAAATTAACATCCAGACTTAACAGAAGTAGATAAAGTTGCTAAATTGGATACATATTAAAATTCAAGGACTAAAATAAAATAAAATAGAATAAAAATTTGAATAAGAAGTTGTGATTTATAATTTAGGCAAAACACCCATATTATATAGTATTTGGAAGTTGCCAGATAGGTTTTGTATTGATCATAACTAGCGTGATAGTGATAGAGGACAAATTTTTTCATCTTATAATTTATGTATCATGTTGACACTCAAACTAAAGAAGCACTTCTAAGACAAGAATATAGAATCATAACCATTATTACTAGACATAATATTATTAGACTTTTTTTTTTTTTTAGAGAGTTTTAATATAGATCATAACCATTATTACTAGACATAATATTATTAGTCACGTTTTTTTTTTAGAGAGTTTTAATTTATGGCGTCTGCTCCTGAAAATAGCTTTTTATTATTGGACTAAGACATCAATCATAGTTTTTTATTATCAGACTAAGACACCAATCAGTTTTTGGTGTAGACAGTGATTAATTGAATCCCAGATCTCTTATTCAACCATCAGAAATTTTCTCAATTGAACTAACTAGAACTCACATTATTAGACACTGTAACAATAATTATATGAGTATTTCAAAGGAATACAATAAACTAGAATAAAATAACTATACCTATTCATCTGTTTTGTGATAAGATGACAGCACGATGAAACAGTAGAATGCAATCATATTTTAGTTAAATTTCCAAAAATGACTATTTATTATTTATATTTATACGTTTTTGTGAGTTTAGCTTAGCATCCTATTTCTTTCTTAAAAAAAGAAAAAGAAAAAGAAAAAGAAAAAGTCTCGCATCTTATTATATACTAGCCTCATTACACATGTTTTGCACGTCCAAGAATTCTCTGTTTTATTTTTTATTTTGAGTTTATTGTTTTATTGTTATTTAAAAATAAGATAAAGATAGTTCCCTAATTCTTAGGATTTTTCTCTAAGTGATTTTTTTTTAATAAGTTATTTGTACATGAGTAAGGAAAAAAAAAAACCTAAAATTTAGGAATTTAAAAAAAAAAAAACTCTTTCAACCCATTTGTATTTTAAATTTAAAATTATTTAATTAAAGATAGGCCTATTTTAGAAAGTTTAAGAATTTGAGTAAGGATATTTTAGTACACAAAATGATGAAACCCAAACAAAAAATCATGTTATTAGTAGTATAGATATAATTTAAATAATTTTATAGCTAAAACAATCGTCTAATCAAATTAATATTTACATTATTTTATATAAAAAACATTTATACATTATACCATCTATTATGAACATTTTCTTTGTACCATCTTTATGAACATAAATTCTAAAACAATCATAATTAGGAATTATTTGAAATAGGGAGAAAGAGTATATATGGAGTCCGACAATTTCTTATGGCTTACATAGAAGGAAAAGACAATCAAACAATATAATAACTATTAATTAGGAATCAAACACAATCAAGCAACAATTTTTAGTCCTATAAAAAAAAAAAAAAAGCAACAATTTTTAGCGTTTTATCTTTGAAATTTCTAAGGAACCATTTTAATTCAAATTTTTTTTATTGGTTTTACGATACTAACTACTTTTAATCATGTCCATAAGCATCTTTTTTTAGTTTACCTTAAGTTCATTGATTTTGGTTTCCTCAATATCATAAAAAAGGATAATTGAATGGGCAATTCTTTTGCATTGGACTGGGCCGGTGCCCAATTTTTGTCTGCCTTGTATCGTAATCCAAGCTTTTTGAAAGAGAGATAGACCCAGCAGGCTCCTTCTGTCACGAAACTCATCTTCAACGAACTGATATGTGCATGTGTTATTTTCTCTAGGAAGAAAAATGCATAAACTCCAAGTCCAAGGAATAGTAGTACAATTATCAGCTGCTAGAGCATCAAACAAGTTGAAGGGCATGGAAGAGAGAGCTCTATTCGATTCTATACATATATAGTACATACTCAAACAAAATTTACAAGATGCAAATATTATTTCCCAAAACTTAATGCATGCGTGTTTAGTTTTTTATTATTGCACTTTGTCTTTTGCCTTTTGTCTCAGCTTTTTGTCAAGTGGAATCATCCCTTATAATATTTGAGGCTTTGGCCGACCTGCTCTTCCTTCGGAGCACCTTCAAACAGTTAGTCTTCACGCGGAGTGATTATTTTATTTGTTACGCGGAATCAATCCTTATTTTATTTAGACCAGTTGAACTACTTTCAACAATACATGAGAAGAAAAAATAGGTTTAAAAAATATTTGTAAAAAGATAACAGGGCATATGTAGTCCTATTAGATAGTGTAAAAAAATATTTTATACCAAGTCCCAATTGAATTTAAACTCCGCGTGAAAGATAAAAGAATTTTTTTTTAGAGAAAAGAAAGACTAATAAAGAACATGGTAGATTAACTAACCATTTTTTTTCTTATTATTAAATAAATAATGCTAAAAACATATAAATTGTCACAATATTATGCCACAACTCGTCACATGATGAGCTGTGATTGGTAAGAATGTGATGGTGAGTCATGTGAAGACACTTAAAAAAAAATTAAGTATTGTTAGTGTATAAGGTGTCTAATTTCATTGACTTTTTTAATTGTTTTAATTCTATAAATACAAATAAGAATAAAGACATTCCTGGCATAAGAATAAACAATTTAAATCTTGAGAAGAGAATTGGGAATCAGGAGAATTAGATGGAACATTAAAATTTGAGGGACTGTTTTGCCAACGAATCAATCGGTGAGTTTATGTGTTCATCAAAAAGTTCATAAAAAAATGGTGAGTTTATGTTTTAGAGGCGATTTAGTAAGAGTATTTAAATATATTTTTTGTTTTGCAATCCATTAAAATAGTGGGTTCCACACTTAAATTTATCGTTTGGCTAATATTTTATAAATATAGTTTTCAAAAAACTGTATCCTATTTTTCTAATTTAAAATATGATTTTGAAAACAGCTTAGGATGTGTTTTCAAGATTTAGAAAATGTTTTTTATGACATATTTGTAAATATATTGAAAATAGTGATCCTGCATATTTGTTCAAACTCTTTTATCTCTTAGATTAGAAATTTATCTCTATCACAAAAAGAATTCTCACACTTCAAATTTGAAACTTATTATTAAAAAATATATATAATGAGCTTTATTCCCTTATCATTATTCACAATTTTTTTTTTACAGATTCTATATGTTACTTTTTGTAAATATATTTTTTCTAAATCTCAAAAAAAAAATAAAGATCTCCCAAATAATTATTTTTATTTTTAGTATTTTAAAAATTGTTCTTAAAAGTAGGAGCTAAACACATAAAATATAAAAATTATTATCTGAAAACTAGTTTCAAATCCAATTTTTTTAAAATTATTTTTATACTGTTTTAAAATCAAAAACAAAAACCTCCTTCCAAGCCCTTATTGTACAGAAAACTGATGTGGCATAGTACTATTGGGGGTGTAGAAAAATATTTCATACCTACTCATGATTGATTTTAATAATAAGAAAAAAGGTTAGTTAACCTACCATATTCTTTAGTCTTTTCTTCTCGAAACAAAAATGTTCTTTAAAGTTTAATATTTCGGGTGGAGTTAACTGGTGAAGCTTTTTCTCAGCCGGAATGCATTATCGGGCAGTGGGGTCCCCTTTAATGAAAACTTTTAAACCTGTGCAACTTCAAACCTTATTCCTTCTCTCACATTTGGCATTTCAACAACTTCAACTTGCTCTCTCTAGCTTTTTAGTTTTTACAGAGAAGACAACAAGAGATGGCTGAAGCAGTGGCTGTAGCAGTGGCCGGACAAATCCTAACTGGCATTGCTAAGAAGATCGGCGAAATGTTGGGTTCTAATGCTTTCAAAGAGATTGGATCCATCTGGGCTGTCAAAGATGAGTTCCAAAAATTGAAGGGTACTCTTTCCACTATTGAAGCTGTGCTTAAAGACGCAGAGAAGAAGCAGGAGCAGGACATGAACCATCAACTCAGGGACTGGCTCACAAAGCTCAGAGACGCAGTTTATGATGCGGATGACTTGCTGGCCGATTTCGTAACTGAAGATCTGCGGCGAAGGGCGATGGGGAAAATGGCAAAGAGGTACGTACTTTCAAACTTGCTTTTAGTCTTAGACGTAAGATGGCTAAAAAAATAAAAGTGATGAGGAAGAGATTAGATGCAATAGCAAAAGATAGGAACAATTTCCAGTTGGTAGAACAACGTCCTTCAGAGACTTTGACTAGGGATAGGGACCAAACTTCCTCACTTATACATGAAGAAGAAATTTTGGGAGAGAAAAGATAAGGAGATCCTCGTTGATCTACTATTGTACTCTGAAGTGAAAGAGAATGTCTCGTTTCTATCCATAGTGGGAATTGGAGGGATGGGAAGACCACACTTGCTCGGTATGTATACAATGACAGGAGAGTATTGGGTTATTTTAACTTGAAGATGTGGGTCTGTGTCTCTGATAACTTTGACGTGAAAAAAATAACTAAAAAGATATTTGAATCTGCCACTGGTAAGAAACCCGAAAACCTTGAAATGGATAATTTGCAAATTAAACTTTGCGAAGAACTCAACCAAAAGAAATACTTACTTGTGTTGGATGATGTGTGGAATGAGGATGAGGAAAAGTGGTCTATATTGAAAGGAATTTTGATGAGTGGCTTGAAGGGAAGTAAAGTTGTGATAACTACACGAACTAAATTGATTGCAAATATTACTAGCACAATCTCATCGTACGATCTACTGGGCTTGTCAGAAAAGCAGTCTTGGTCTTTATTTAAGCAAATGGCATTTAGAAATGGCGAAGAGACGATTAAACCTAACATTGAAGAAATTGGAATGGACATTGTACAAAAATGTTGTGGAGTGCCTCTTGCTATAAAGGCGATAGGAAGAATATTATACTTTAAAGAACAGAGAAAGAATGGTTAAATATCAAGAATAGAGAATTTACAAATGTAACTCAAGAAGAAAATAATAGTGGTATTTTACCGATTCTAAAATTGAGTTACGATTATCTCCCATCACATTTAAAATGTTGTTTTGCTTATTGTTCATTATTTCCTAAAAATCATGAGATTTCAAAGTCGAAATTGATAAATCTATGGATAGCACAAGGATTTATCCAGTCATCAAACGCAAAGCTACATATGGAAGATGTGGAGGATGTTGCTAATGAGTACTGTAAGGCCCTACTTTGGAGGTCCTTCTTCCAAGAAGCTAGAGAAGATAGTTTTGGGGATATAATTAGTTTTAAAATGCATGATTTAATCCATGATCTTGCACAATCAATTTCAAGAGTTGAGTGCACAAATATTGATTCAAATATAGAAAATGTCAATGAGAATGTTCGTCACCTATCAATTGCATCTTACAAGATGTTTAAAAAGGATTTAAGCTCATTATTCAAAGCAAAGAAGATACGTACGCTCATTTTAACAACTAAGGGAGTATCAAGTTGTCAACAATCAACTCTTGAAATACTTTTTTGTAGTTTAAGATGTTTGCGTACATTAGACCTCCATAGCTTAAATATTATGACGGTGCCAAAATCTATAGAAAAGTTAACATATTTAAAATACCTTGATCTTTCTAGGAATAACATTGAAGTTCTCCCTAGTTCTATTACTAGGTTGTTGAATTTGCAAACATTAAACCTCAGTTATTGTGAAAAGCTTAAAGAACTACCGGGAAACATTCAAAATTTGTTCAACCTCCGGAATCTTGAGTTAGAAGGTTGTAACAGTTTGACTCACATGCCACCTGGATTAGGGCAGTTGACTTCTCTTCAAGTGTTAAACAAGGAACTTACTTGCACTGGTTTTCCGATATTGAACAAGCTAAATAACTTGAGAGGAGAACTAAGAATTAGAATTAAGGTAGGGGTGAAAGATGCCGCCTCTAAAGCCAAGGCTGCGAATTTGAAGGACAAGCAGCATCTTAGAAAATTGGAATTAAGATGGGGTTCTGTGCTGGGTAACGACGTCGCAGGTGTTTGTGAAGATGAAAATTTAATGGAAGGCCTCCAGCCACACCGGAATTTAGAAATGTTGAAGGTGGAATGGTACCAAGGTGGGAGATTTCCGAGTTGGCTTCCTTCGCTGACTGGTCTTGTGATATTACAAATATCATGTTCGAAGTGCCAACATCTATCGCCAATGCATCAACTCCCAAATCTCCGAAATCTATCTCTACGTTTTATGTATGGTCTGGAATACATATCAGACCGAGAAATCACTGAAGAGATCTCTGCTTCATCAACATTTTCCCATCCCTAGAGTCACTCAATTTGCTGGTTTGCCCTAATCTAAAGGGATGGTGGAGGAGGGATACAGTGGGTGTGGCAACATCAAGTCATCAATACCAGCCGCATGTATCATTGCCTTCTTTTCCTCGTCTTTTACAGTTGCAAATTACTGATTGCAAAAACCTGACTTGCATGCCGTTGTTTCCAAATCTTGAAGAACCGCTAGAACTGAGGAAAACCAGTTGCAATCCATTGCAACAAACAATGAATATGAAAGCAATCTCTTCGGTTCCCTCTGCTTCGAACTCCTCCCTTCCTCTCTCCAAATTGAAGTTTCTATCTTTGTTTTGGATTGAGGATTTAGAGTTTCTGCCAGAGCAGGGGTTGCAAAACCTGGCTTCTCTCGAGGAGCTACTTATAGAAGGATGCAATAGACTAAAATCTCTATCTCTATCTCTATGCATGCAACATCTCACCTCCCTCAAGACGCTGTATATTAGCGACTGCAAGGAGGTTGATCTGTTCAGCGATGAAGACGCACAATCTGCTGGTGTCAGCCTTCTGCAACGCCTCAGAATTTCAAATGTTCACCTCTCACTTCCCGAAGGGATCGGTAACCTTACAGCACTTCAAAACTTTAAAATTAGGAATTGCCCCAATCTCAAATCACTTTCCGAAGGTATTGGTAACTTTACAGCACTTCAAAACCTTGAAATTGAGAATTGCCCCAATCTCATATCACTTCCGGAAGGGATCGGTAACCTTACAGCAGTTCAAAACCTTACAATTAGGAATTTCCCCAATCTCATATCAATTCCCGAAGGGATCGGTAACCTTACAGCACTTCAAAACCTTGAAATTGGGGATTGCTCCAATCTCAAATCACTTCCGGAAGGAATCGGTAACCTTACAGCACTTCAAAACCTTAAAATTAGGAATTTCCCCAACTCATATCACTTCCCGAAGGGATCGGTAACCTTACAGCACTTCAAAACCTTGAAATTGAGAATTGCCCCAATCTCATATCACTTCCTGAAGGAATCGGTAACCTTACAGCACTTCAAGACCTTGCAATTGGGAAATGCCCCAATCTCAAATCACTCCCCGAATGGATCGGCAACCTTACTGCACTTCAGAAACTTAAAATTTCGTGTTTGCCCAATCTGACATCACTTCCATCAGGAATGCATCGGCTCTCCTCTTTACAAGCCCTGATAATCATTGACTGTCCCCACTTGAAAGAAAGATACCATGAGGGAATTGGCGAGATGGCTCATGTCCCATATTTTCAATATGATCATGATGATGATTATTTTCTTGATCATCGTCATCACCACAGCTTGTTCGCCATCGAGTAAGAACTACAACTTGTACTATTTCTTTTCTTTTTGTGCCGACTTCTTTATCTTCTTCCAATTTATTTGCAATTTAATATGCAGATTTATTAAAACCTTGAAGAAACAACTGAAAGCCGAAAGGATGCCAAGGAAGCATGGGACGGTTGCCTAAAATTGCTCACTGATGAACCCAATTCTTGGTATGTCCAAAAGCATTTGCATTTATTTCATATGTCAATTTTATTATTTTATTTTTTTGGCTATGTGAAATATGAAGTATAAGGATTAATTAAACCCACCAGGAAGGGTGTGGATGCCACGGTACCACTGCTCTCATATGCAAAAGCAATTGAATCATAGACATTGCTCGTACTTTTTTTTGTTTAAAAACTTTTGGGCACAGCAATTGTGCGAAAAGTCAACAACTAGGAGGTGAGTACCTTCTTTTTCTTTTGTTTTCTTCTCTCACAAAATTTGTTTAAAAAACTTTTGGGCTCTGCAATTGTGTGAATAGTCAACAAATAGGTGGGTTGGTACCTTCTTTTTCCTCTATTTTCTTCTCTCTTAAAATTTGTCCTGAAAGTGTTGTACATAAACCTATCTTTTGCTTCTTCATCTAAATAATTTCTATTGTGTCTTATAAATAAGTTGTTAAGGTGATATACTTGGCTTATTGATTTAGATGCATAAGCAGATTGAAAAGTGCTGATATTGTTGTCGAAGATCAACTTAGATAACTAATCCAGAACCAGTATTTAGTTGCTGAAATTCATTTTTATGTATCAGCTTGTACCACGCCATGTTTTGCTCAAATTTTAAGATATTTTAACACAGATATTTCTATGCTTTCTTGAATTATTGTTGTGTAACTTGTGTAGTGTGATAGGATTAAAAGTACATCTTGAAGTTAGCATAGAAATGCACTAGATTTCAGATAGATTCCACTTTATGCATTTAATTACCACATAAAAAAGGATGACATGAAATACTAAATTTTGAATGATTTATTATTTGAAATTGGAGAGATCAAAACCCAAGTGAGTCAAACAAATAATCAGGAGTATTTTTCTGTAAATGGGTATAAAACATAGCATTAAAAACTTTCTAGTATTTTCTTCTCCTTGTCAGCTTGATGCTAGGTGGAAAAGGTGAGAACTGCTCCAAAAATGCTCAATTATCCTTGAGATTGGAATTGATTTTTGAAGAATCATACACTCCATCATTTCTAAAGGTTCATACTCATACATCTCCTTCAAAATTTAATCCTTTTGTGTTAATCAAATACCCAACTTTCTCCTCTTTTCTTTTGTTTAAATTCAGTTAAAGTCCTTAGCTTGTAATAGCTTTCATAAAAGTCAGGATTAAGAATCCTTATCTTGATTTCTTTCCTTTGGCAGATTTCGTTAATCAAAATACAAATATTTTTGAGAATAGCTTCAGTTTTAGGCAACTACTACTTGGGATGTTCTACCACTACCTAATGGAGCATCAGGTTTTTTGTAAATCAGAATATTACAAAGGTAATCACTTCAATTTTTCCTCCTTATATTTGTTTTGTGTGAAAACTGTGGAATGGGTTTCCTATGAGAGTCAATTTGATGCATTTTTCTCTTTAACTCTCTTCTACCTAAGAAAATAACAATATTCATAAAGCCTCTTGAATTTCTTGTCTTCACAGGGTGTGATAAGGAATTCCCCCAATTTGATGAAGGATTCACCGGCCCTAGATTATTCAAACCGTGGTAATGCTGTCAAAAATCACATTTCTGTTTGATGTCACTGAAATTTTTTCCCAAAACATATAAGGATAAGAGTAGAAGCTGATTGTTGACTTGTGTATTTGAATTAGTTCTATTCAATACAGAAAATTGAATTTTGAAGAATTTTGTGTGGCTGCCTTAAGTTTGCATCAGCTGGAAGGAATGGAGTGCTGGGAACAACATGCAAGGCATGCCTATGAGCTGTTTTAGAAGGATGTCGACAAGCCAATTATGTTTGAAGGAACTTGCCTTTGTATTCTTGTCAGTTTCTAATGGCAAATTGATTTCTGTTGTTTTTTAATGTCTGAAGATAAATTTTAATGATATGTGCATGTTTAAACATTAATGTTTTCATATTATTGTTATCTGCATTCAAAGTCGTAGTATCCAGTCAGTCATACACTCATACTACAAATTCGATGTAAACTACACCAAAAGAAGGGTTTGTCTTCTTTAACTCTGTCCTGCTGTGCTACTCAAACAATCCCGCCTATTGACAAACTCCATGTGCCTATACTAATTGTTGAACTTCAAATTCTCAACCCTATTTTCTTCCTTAACTGGAAACCAACCTCCTCTCATCTCTGTTAAATACCCTTATTATAACTCTAATCATCATGGCACATAAAGTATCTCAAAATCAAGTTGGTAAAGTGATATACTTGGTTTGTTTATTGATTAGGTGCATGAACAAATTCCAAAATCACACTTGCTGATATTGGAGTAACACCGTGTTCTTAGATCATTTCAAAAAGTAATCAGGTATTTTGTTGCGTAAATTATTTCTATTTGTTAGGGCTTCTACCAAGTTTTGTTAGATTTGTAGGAGATTTTTAATGCAGAAATCTCTAAGCTTTCTTAAATGGTCATTCTTTAGCTTCATTGATTAAAAGCACAACTTGAAATATAGAGTTTAGAAATGCACTCAATTTCAAATGCATTACGCATTATGTATTTAATTATAAAAAATGGATGAATTGAAGTATAAAATTTAAAATAACTGGGATTGGAGAAACCAAAAATAATCAGGAGTTTCTTTTTGTAAAGTAGCTTAAAACATGAAATTGGAAACTTTGTAGTATGTTCTTTCCCTTACTCTTTAATTTGATGCCAGGTGGAAATAGGTTGGGACTGCTCTAATTCTTCAGATTTGAATTGATTTTTTGAAGGATCATACAGTCCAGGATTTTGAAAGGTTACACAACTCATTTAAGATTCAATCCTTTTCTGTTAAGCAAATACCCATGTTTCTCTTGTTTTCTTTTGTTCAAATTTGGTTTAGTCTCTCAATGATTTGATTCTGTATGCAGATATGAGACAAGGTCAGAATTCTAAACCAGATAAAAGCAGAGTTTTCTTCCAAAAAAAAAAAAAAAATGGTACTACTTTGCATCTACAAGAAAAAATTTGAGTCTTACTTCTATCAATCCTTATATTGTTAAAGCCTTCCTAAAAATCAGAGTAAGAATCCTTTTTGTTATCTCTCCATTGGCAGATTTTGTTTAATACATGAAATATTCAATTTGCACCTAATATGCTACGTATGTCGCAAGTTTCATCTTCTACCGGTGCCTTTTTGAGGATATCTTCAGCTTTAGGGCAACTGGCCAACTGCTACTTGGGATGTTCTACCAGTATCTTTTGGTGCATTTGTATTTCATTCGTATCAGAATATTCAAAGGTAGTGACTTCACCCTTTCCTCCCTATAGTTGCTTTGCTATTGAAACAGATTGCCTATGAGAATCAGTTTGACGCATTTTCTCTATAATTTTTACCTATGAAAATAACAATATTCATAAAGCCTATATATGTTTGGAATTTCTTATTCACAACTACATTTTAGAAAAATATTTATCCAGATTAAATAGGTGACTTATTATATAACAGGTTGTAAAGTAAATTTATATTTTCTGTAGCTTTGGCTCTTTGTATATTCCAGAAAACGATGGATGCGTATTTGTAAACAAAATGATAAGGTTAATGGATCAAAAGCACAGATTGTTGATTCAACATACTAGGAAGAGTAAATGGATTATTACCAGTTTTATGTTTCATATATTGAGTAGCTTTAGTCCTGGACAAAATTGTGGATGGTACATTAGGATGGATCTTTAGAGTTAAGACTTCATTAAAGCCTTGGTTGAAATGTTTTGAACTTACATAACATGGATTTCCTTTCATCTTTGATGCAGTCTTGAAGTATAATCCAGATTTTGTTTGACATCTATAAAAATCACATAAATTTGGAATTTTGTAGGGTCTGGTCCACAAATTCATTTTAATGATAAATTAAAAAAAAATAAAATTGAGTGCTTGTTGGTAACTAATAAAATAACAATGGCTAGCAGTCAAAGCAATAAAATCAAGTTCTTTTGGTTTCTTCTAATTTCTTATTTTGATATCTGCTATTGCTAGGATTCAAAGTGCCGTAGGTAGAAAATATTGTTACTTTTAAGGAAATAGTTTGACAAGGAAGAACTTCACACCAAGGCTTTCTTGCAACGATCTTCTCTAGAAGAAGTTATTCAGGACTCAGCAAAAGATGCCCTCTTGGGTTCAAATAGAAGGTGACATTTCCATATTGCTGTCAGAATTTGGAATTGATCAACATTGATTTACTAGAGCATTGGAGAAAAGCTTCATTTTTCTTCTATTCCCCACAGAGACATATTCCATTGATCAGACTACTTAATTTTGTATAATTAAAATCTTAAGTGATTCAGTTTTTGTACTCACTATTCACTACTCATTGGGTCTGGAAATCATATTTCATATGGATGTTTGAGAACATATATATTCACCCATCGAAATTTTGAAATGTAACTTTTAAGTAAATTATGGTGAACATTACTAAGTTAAAGTTGGTATTTTGATGTGGTTTTAATGTTGCTTCAGTCCTTGTTTCTTTGTTTTGGATGGCTCTGTAATCCCTTTGCTTATAGTTTCTTTTCTATGAAATGGTGAAAAATGTGAAATGGTTTTTCATAACATCTTCAGCAGTACACCTACTGGCCGATTTTGAATTCCAATAGGTCTGGTCTAGTACAAAGCCAACTCCCTAATTTCACAACAGGAAATGACTTTCAAGGAGAGCTTCTCAATAAGCCAAATGTATGGGCTTTGACTATATATATATATGATTGTGCCTAGTGCTAGTCCCCTTTAAGGCTACCATGATGTGATAAGGAATTCCTTTCAATTCAATGAAGGATTCGCAGGCCCTAGATTATGCAACCATGGTAATGCAGTCAAAAATCACATTTCTGTTTGCTGTAACTGATTACCTTATTTGAAAATTTTCCTAACTCCTTGCGTAGCATGGGTCTTCAGCTAGTTAAGCATAGTCCCAAATCTGCCACATAAATGGTATTTTAATTAAGAATTAATTGTTAAAGTACGTCTCTCTCCCTGCATTATTCTAGTGTTAAGCATATAGCTTAACATATTATCATTCCATTAAATATATTTTGTTTATATTTTTCAGGTGCTTTTAAATTTCTAAAGTTAAATGTTTAATGATAGGTACCCAAGTTTAAACATTAATTATTTTCATATTATTGCTATATCTGCATTCTATTTTTATAGTATCCGATCAGTCATACTACAAATTCAACGTAAACTCCACCAAAAGAAGGGCCTGTCTTTCTTAACTCTATCTTGCTGTGCTACACTTCAACAATCCCATCCATTGACAACACTTCAGCAGCAGATTGGGAAGTCACACTTGCTGATATTAGAGTGACACTGTGTTGTTAAGATCATTTCAAAAAAGTAATTAGGTATTCATTGCTAAAACGATTTTTTTTTTCTTTTTTAATGTATAAGCTTCTATCATTTTTTGTTCGATTTGTAGGAAACTTTAATGCAAAAAATATCAGTGCTTTTCTTAAGTGATTGTTCTAAAGCTTTTTTTTTTTATTTTTAAATACTAAGTATTTGTAACACATACACACACAGGGAAAGGGGAGAAGAACAGCTTGAAATATAGAGTTTAGAAATTCACTCAATTTAAGATGGATTATACACTATGCATTTAATATTTAAAAATGGATGAACTGAAATATAAAATTTAAATAAATTGGAATTGGAGAAACCAAAATTTATTAGGTGTTTTCCTGTAAACTGGTATAAAACATGGCATTGGAAACTTTGTAGTTCTTTTCTAAGGGTTCGTACAACTTTTAAAAGTTTCAAATTTTTTCTGTCTGTTAGTCATGAATTATTAAGGTGCTTAATATACCAAGAAGCCATAAAGGAAGAATCCAGCCTTTGTTTGATATCTATAAAATCATATAATAATGGCTAGCAGTCAAGCGAGAGACAAATGGTTATAAAGAAATGTGAGGCATTAGTTCAATAGGTCTGGTGTAGGACAAAGACACTCTTTAATTTCAAGGGTTGATTTCACTAAACTTGTGGGCAAAATTATGGCCTTTGGGGTTGATTTGGTGGGCCCAGCTTTGCTCCCAAATGTTTTTTGGTCTGCTACATAGACCAAACTCATGATGGGCTGTAGGCCTGAGCATGTGATGGCCTAACCAGTTTTCAAGTGCTAGTTCGATTAGACTTGCGGACCTAGTCTATGGGCTGACTTTGTGGATCCAAATTTAACATATTTTCTTGCTGAGTATTCTTGTGAGTCATTTGATGGGCTACAGGTTTATGGGTTTTTGGGCCTTGAGACTCATTTAATTTTCTGCCCGAAATACCCTTAACGGATTAACTTTTCAATGGATTTTATGGTACCTTCACTATAAAGATAACCATCTCTTATTTTTATAGTATAATATATACAGTTGTATCTTTCTTTTTATTGATGTTGCTCAACTTAATACCATAAAAGAGATGATTAGACAGTTCTTCTGACTTAAACTATAACTAAAATACTTTTGTAATTCAACTAGTTGTTACCTTAAGTTGCTCTATTTATCAATTTCATCTTGACAAACCTAGGCTTCTTAACATTTGACAAAACTATTTGATTACAGAATTTGTCCATATCATCTAAACAATTAATGAGGCTCTGTTAGCCACTCAATGTATCCAACATATGGGAAGAACAGACAGATTTTACAAGAAAATTTCTTAGTTCTTGGCCATTAGCAAACTTTGCTATTGGAGGTAAATAATTCAATTATAAGCAAAATTAAATCCTTACAATGATTCTTGGGAATTGAAATAATTTTTTTTTTTGCCATAGGTGATTCTTTGAAGCAACAATAAGGAACAAAGCAAAGTCACTCATAGTAGTTTTATCTAAATCTGATTCGTAACAACAACTTCTATTCTAGTTGATCAATGCCAATGGTAGGCAGGCAGCATTCCAGAACTACTTCTATTCCAGTCTTCTTCACTTTTGGGTGTTTTATGATCAACCTTTGTTAGCAAAAAATAAACTGAGTGATGTGGAAGCTGATACATAAATCTGATTTGTATCATATACTATTTTCACGGCTTAAATATCTATATCTTCATTCTGTTTGGCCCATCAGTGTAACAAGCTATTAAATGCTAATCCTCACTGATCTGACAGTATTGATTGTTTTAAGCATGTGAATGTGGAGGTCAGCATTTGGATTGGTTTTCTTTAGGTTGGGTTTTGATCAAGTTGTATGGAGTAGTTCTTCCAGCTCTTTTTAATGGTCTGTGAGATATAATCCATATGGTAACATTCCAAGTTTTAAGTTTGTTTTCACTATTTATTTAGAGAGAACAGAGAAAAAAAGAAAACGAAAGTGAAAAAGGAATGAATTTCCTCACTCTTTTCTATTTCCTTTTTTCCCATTTAGCTGAGTTGATGAGTATTTGACTCGAAACATTTCACCGAAATTTCTCTCCTTAACTAGGCACTAGGTTTATTTATTTATTTGAAAATAGAACGGAAAAATAGCAATTCTTAATTGGAATAATATTTCGTCAAGTTACTTAGGTTTACTTTAGCTCCTCATACCCTGTACAAATGTTAGCACAACGTTACATCCTTCGCAATGTGATCTTTTGCAATCCTAATTCCTAAAAGTTTTGTATATTATTATGTTTCTTCCTTTATTCTTAAAACATATTCTTATATTTCAAATTCCGGAAACAAACGGTTCAAACCTCTAATATTCACACTATTCTTTTCCTACATATTTTGACTGCATTGACTTAAAGCAATGCGATTTTTTTAATTAGGTCACAAGAAAATGTATATCAGATGATAGGAACCTTAGAAGGATCATAGGATTTTACCATATTCTAAAAAAGATTCTCATCTTTTGAGTGGATGAATTTCTTGTTTCATGATGATTTATCAAGATTAACCTAGAATGAGCTTGCCAACATATAGAAAGTAAGTATTGATGATGCAAAGAAAATCAATAGGCTGGATGCTTCGGACTTGAAAGGACCACTTACTTTCTCGATGGCCTGAAAAACAAAGAAAAGCGATCAAAGGTGACCGGGGTCTCTGGCCAAAAACCCTCCAATGACAAAGTTAGTTTTCTCTCTATATTTTTGAAGTTCCAACTTTTTGGGAAATGAAAACGTACCTTTTTTCTGGTCTGAAAGGATGTTTATATAGTGTTCTAAGGACAGTTATTGGGATTATAACCTCCCCTGGATTTGAGGAGGTGTGAGGGTTCAGGGATAATTTCCACAACCGTTTATGAGTTGTATTTTCTCATTCAACTGTCATTAGAAGTTATGCGTAGGTTGTGGAGTGTTGAAATGTATTCAGTAATTTCAAGTGTAAAGATCTTGTCCACGGGTCCTCTTATGGACGAACCCTTTCAGGACGGGGATGGGCGCTTTCCTAGGACAAGTGATGGGGTGCGTTTTCATCCATGGACGACCATGGGCGTCAGCCTTGTCTTAGTGCTTTCTTCTGGACGGCCACTAGTGTGGATGATCATGGACGATCTGGAGTAACCTTTTCTTCATTCCTCATCAGTTGCCCCTTCGTCCAGGGTCATGCAGTATATCACCAGACTTTAGGACGAGTTTTCCAAGTACACTTATTATTGTTATTTTTTATTTTATTTGTTTTTCAAACAGCGTACCACATGTCACGTTTTCATTTGCGGTTGGTCACATCGACTTACCTCTTCGAGGAGGTGCGAGGGTTCAGGGATAACTTCCACAACCGTTTATGAGTTGTATTTTCTCATTCAACGGTCATTGGAAGTTATGCGTAAGTTGTGGAATGGTGAAATGTATTCAGTAATTTCAAGTGTAAAGATCTCGTCTACGGGTCCTCTTATGGACGAACCCTTTCAGGACGGGGATGGGCGCTTTCCTAGGACGAGTGATCGGGTGCATTTTCATCCATGGACGACCATGGGCGTTGGCCTTGTCTTAGTGCTTTCTTCTGGACGGCTGCTAGTGTGGATGATCATGGACGATCTGGAGTAACCTTTTCTTCATTCCTCATCAGTTGCCCCTTCGTCCAGGGTCATGCAGTATATCACCAAACTTTAGGACGAGTTTTCCAAGTACACTTATTATTGTTATTTTTTATTTTATTTGCTTTTCAAACAGCGTACCACGTGTCATGTTTTCATTTGCGGTTGGTCACATCGACTTACCTCTTCGAGGAGGTGCGAAGGTTCAGGGATAACTTCCACAACCGTTTATGAGTTGTATTTTCTCATTCAACGGTCATTGGAAGTTATGCGTAAGTTGTGGAGTGGTGAAATGTATTCAGTAATTTCAGGTGTAAAGATCTCATCCACGGGTCCTCTTATGGACGAACCCTTTCAGGACGGGGATGGGGGCTTTCCTAGGACGAGTGATGGGGTGCGTTTTCATCCATGGACGACCATGGGCGTTGGCCTTGTCTTAGTGCTTTCTTTTGGACGGCTGCTAGTGTGGATGATCATGGACGATCTAGAGTAACCTTTTCTTCATTCCTCATCAATTGCCCCTTCGTCCAGGGTCATGCAGTATATCACCAGACTTTAGGACGAGTTTTCCAAGTACACTTATTATTGTTATTTTTTATTTTATTTGCTTTTCAAACAGCGTACCACGTGTCACGTTTTCATTTGCGGTTGGTCACATCGACTTACCTCTTCGAGGCAGATGCCACGTGTCGCTGTCTCATTGGTCTCGACGTTGTGAATACCGAGACTTTTCTACCTATAAATAGTGGTTTCCCTTTCGTGCCCCTCTCACTTTTTCAGATTTTCTGTTTTGACATTCTCGTCCGTCTCCTCGTCTAGGAGTATTCTCAGCGTCCTTAGTATCTTTCTTCTAGAGCCAGGTATTCCCTTTACTCTCACTCTCAAGCTTTCCTTTTTAAGCTTTAGGACGTCTGCAATGGCTACCTGTTCGTCTAGCGACAGTGTAGACAAGGCCATAGATGAGTACCATGATTCTTCTAGTTATAGCACTTTTAGTAACGATAGTAGCAGTAGTAGTGGCCACACAACAGAGGAATATACCTCTGGTGTTCCTGGAATTCCCGTCGAAACCTTACAGGCAAATATTAAGACGAGGGCAGCCTCTGGGGCTGATACCTCGACGAGCGTCCCGCCGTCCTCCTCTTTGGACGAAGAAGAAACTGTATATAGTTGTGCTATGGGAATCCCTTCTAAGACGGACGAAAAGAGGTTAGACGCTCTTAGGAGTTGGTTCCAAATCCCAGACGACCTGAATCCTAGGTTAGCCGTCCGAGGGGAATGGTGTTGCCAACCCTGTTTTGGGATAGGTATTTACAAAGCTTACCTGCTAGGGGAGCTTAGATTTCCTTTGAATGCTTTCGCTAGGGAATTACTCATTAGGCTGGGCTTGGGAGTTTGTCAATTTAACCCCAACGCGTGGAGACTTATTGTCTCTATGTAAGTTTTATGGAGGGAGGTAGTTGATGGGAACCGTCCTATCACCGTGGACGAGTTTCTGTACTGTTATAAACCCTCCGAGATAAGTCAATCTTTAGGCTTTTATCAGTTTACAGCTAGGGGCAATGACTGTAGGTTGATTAAGTCTTTTCCTTCGTCTGACAGAAACTAAAAGACATAATTTTTCTTTGTTTCTGGTTTCTGGGCGGGGCAACCTATCGAGGTTGGTAGAGATGTATTTGCCCCTTATACTGGAGAATTAGGGAACCTTCGTCAAAAAGGTATGTTGTGTTTTTCCTTCATTCTTTTTTATTTGTTTTGTTATCTTTTATTCTTAAATAGTGGTCTAACCTTAATTTTACTCTTTTTTTTTTTTTAGCTGTTAGACGTCCTTCTTTGAGTAAGTTCCATCATGACCACGTCCACAGGGCTCGTCTACACCCCGAGAGAAATTTTCACTCGTTGGTGAATCTTCGACGCTTGCACAGGTGGGGACTTGGCCCTGATCCGTCTGTTGAAGCCCTCGCGCACGAGCAAACTGTCCGTAAACGTGAGTGCTTTACTTAATTTTTTTTTATTTTTTTTTATATATGTGCACGTGTTTTTCAAGAATGGCAACCATGAAAGAAGATAAGGGAAATGAGGTGATTGACATGACAGCCAGACCTGAAGCTCAACCCCAGCCTCGTCCTGCTGCTGGAGACAAGAGGAAGAGCTTGTCCAAAAATTTGGACCTGGGAAGCTTGCCCAGTCGTCGGGGAAAAAAGACCAAGCATGGGTCGTCCAGGCCCGAAATTGCCAGGCCTGACCCTCCTTCCTCCCAGCCGTCCACCACAGTCGTCGATATCGACTCATCTACGCCTGTTGGCGTCGCTCTGTCCAAGTCCCCTGCTCTTGCTTCGTCCCAGCCTCCTCAAAGGATTTCTACAAACTTATTGTTGAATGAGGATTTGGCTTGGGAACGATTCCAAGAGGCTGTAACAGGCGAGGACGTGGTTGCGTGCTACGACATGTCTTTGAAGGAGTTTGAGCACTCCGGTGTCCACGACCTTTTTAACGTAAGCATCTTTGTCTCGTCTTCGTTTAGCCATGTTATCCACTGTTATTTTTATCTCTTGAACCTTCTTATCTTCCATGTAGGCAATGTCGAAGTTCATAGCTGCGTCCAGGCAGGCCACTAAGATGGATAGGACGAGGATCCTTCTAGAGAAAAGAAGAGAAGAGATTAAAAACAATTGCAGGACTTGGGCCGAGGTGGCGAACAAGGCCAAGGACGAGGCTGAGGGGTTGAGTGCTTTGGTGGGGGAGCTGAAATTCGATGCTGCTAGGAAGGACGACCGTCTTGACCTTCTTCAAAAGAAGAATGACGAGCTGAGTCTTCTCCTCAAGAAAGCTAAAGACGAGGCAGTGGAGGAGTTCAAAGCATCCAAGGAGTTTACTGACCTGCTGGACACGAACTATGCAGCAGGATTTGAAGATTTTAGGATGGATGCTATAGACAACTTTTCTGGAGTTGACTTTAGCACCATTAAACTCAACCTTGGTGCTGCTACAAGTTCTCTCCTCCAAACAGGCTCAGACGGTGTTAACATTGAGGACGATGCCACCACCAAACCATCTTAGGACGACCCCAATGTTGATGCCCCCCCCCCCCTCTTGAAGACAATTTTTTAAACTAATGTTATTGTTGTTTTGCTTTTCTTTTTGGTCCGTTGTTTTTGGACCTTTTTTTTATTTATATAAATGTATTCGAGTACAATTACCTCGTCTAGAGTGTTCTGGACGAGCTTATTAACAATTGCCTTTTAAGGCTTATTTTATAAGGGTTTTTGGACGGTGGTCGTCTACCCTCTTTAGACTAAAGAATATTTTTTCTTTATCCGTCACCTATTGTATGGATGAGCTTATCCATTATTTTCACCATTTATGCTATTGTCTTTTAAACAGTGTTCTAAGTATTGAATGATCGTCTATGTGATTTCTTTATGGACGACCCACTTAGGACGATAATGATGACCGCATTACTTTTGCTTGTCCTTTAGGCAATTATTACTCGTCTTCTCGCAAGAAGCTTATAACGTTTTTAATGTTTTACTCGTCCTAAGACATTGAGGCGTCTTGGCTAGTTGCTCGTCTTTGGAGCGTTATGCCTTAACGCCTGCCTTCTTTCTTAGATGAGTGGGCCTTTGCTTTTTCTTTTTGCTTTATACTCATTTAAAGGAAAGCTTGGACGAGTATGCCTTAGCTTTTTTCTCTTTGCTTTATCCTTATTTCAAGGAAAGCTTGGACGAGTATGCCTTAGCTTTTTTCTTTTTGCTTTATCCTTATTTAAAGGAAAGGTTGGACAAGTATGCCTGCGTCCAGAGATTTTCATTCGTCTTAGGCTTTTGTTTTTTGCTTTATCCTTATTTAAAGAAAAGCTTGGATGAGTATGCCTTAGCTTTTTTCTTTTTGCTTTATCCTTATTTAAAGGAAAGCTTGGACGAGTATGCCTGCGTCCAAAGATTTTCATTTGTCTTAGGCTTTTGCCCCCCTTGTGGGTATTATTATGGAAACTAGATTAAGTATATCAGAAATCCAAACCATATCATTACATAAACATTGTCCACAAATATGGCACGCTTTAGAAGCTGATGCCTTATTGAAACACTTAAGAAAATACATAACCTTGTCTTTGGTGAACTAGTCTGTAGACGGTGCAAAAGTTTAAGAACTAGTGCACTTTTTATTCTTAGTACACACTATAGTAGTAATAAGCACACAACAGTACGTATAAGTAAACACAAATTGTAGCTGTAGTTGCCCATAGTATCAACCTCACCCTCGGATTATTTCGTCCAAGTTCATCACTGATAGTACTTCCTCAGGTGTTCCACATTCTAAGGGTGCTCTAACTTCCGTCCGTCCAAGGCCTCTAGGTAGTATGACCCCTGCCTCTTGTAGTTGATTACACTGTAGGGTCCTTCCCAATTGGGTCCTAATTTTCCATGAGCCAGATTCCTAGTTGCTAAGGAGACTCTTTTGAGAACAAGGTCCCCAACACTGAACCGCCTGGGTTTCACCATGGCATCATGCTTCCTAGCCATAAGATTCTTGTACCTTGCTGTCCTCTACTCCGCATCCATTCTTACCTCGTCAATAAGATCGAGGTCAAGACGAAGTTGTTCCCTATTCTCTCTCTCTCCTAATACTTCATCACTCGATGATTTTCCATATGAACTTCTACCGGTATGTCAGCTTCACTTTCGTAGGCTAGCTTAAAGGAGATCTCTCCTGTCGGAGTTCGTACAGTCGTCCCCTACCTCCGAAATTCAAAATGCCTTCCTTGGATTCGTATGATGGAAATTGCGACCCGTGTGACCACATTGCTACTTTCAAGACGACCATGCACCTTCAAAGGGTCCCAGACGAGATTATGTGCAGAGCCTTCCCCACCACACTTAAAGGACCAGCACGAGTATGGTTTAGTAAAATACCCCCAAACTCAGTGGGATCGTTTGAAGAGTTGAGTAAGTTGTTTGTCAATAACTTCATTGGAGGGCAACACCACAAGCGTTCCTCTTCTAGTTTGCTAACCATAGAGCAGGGGGAAAATGAGAGTTTGCGGTCCTTCATCACCTGATTTAATAGGGAAGCTTTGACAGTATACGAAATGGATGACAAGTTATTATTGGCCGCCTTCCATAATGGGGTCAATTCTGACTTGTTCATCCATAAGCTCTACGAGCAGGAACCACAGACTATGGCCGAACTCGTCTATTAAGCCCAGAATTTCATGAATGCTAAGGACGCTATTATAGCCAAGAAGAGAAAGAGAGCAGAACGCTCGGAAGCAGACCACTAGTGTTACTCAGATCAGGGACCTCGTCCAAAGAAGGCCCAGGTAGATGAAAGAAAAGACAAGGATGGTAAGTAGGCAAGTTCCTCAGCGAGGAATCAGCAATACACACCCTTGACTATGCCACTAGAGCAGGTTCTTATGCAGATCAAGGATGATTCATCCTTGAAGTGGCCGGATAAGATGAAAGGAGATCCTAACAAGCGCAATAGGAGCAAGTATTGCCGCTTTCATAGAGACCACGAGCATGACACGGACGAGTGCTTTGATTTGAAGTAGCAGATAGAGAATCTCATTAGACAAGGGAAGCTAAGGAACTTCCTTGGACAAGACCAGAGAGATGAGAAACTGAAAGCTAAGGTGGAAGAGTCATCACGACCCCCACTAGGAGAAATAAGAGTAATTATAGGAGGAAATTCGACAGCGCAGTCATCCAAGTCGAGGAAGACATACCTGAAGGTGGTGCAAAACATTCAGCTGTCTGGACGACCTCCTAAAACGAGGGAAGCAAACGAGCAGGCCGTTACGTTCACGGACGAGGAAGCAGGAAGACTTCACCACCCACACGATGACGCGATAGTCATCACCCTACTTATTGCCGACTACATGACTAAGAGGGTGTTGATAGACAATGGTAGTTCTGCAGACATTCTGTATTATCCCGCCTTCCAGCAAATGAGGCTAGGACGAGATCAGATTTGACCAGTGAATTCGCCATTGGTAGGATTCGGAGGAATGAAGGTGCAACCAGTGGGCACCATCATATTACCGGTGGTCGTTGGAGCATATCTACAGCAGATAACCAAGGAGGTAAATTTCCTTGTCGTTGACTGTGCATCGTCATATAATGCAATTATTGGAAGACCAACTCTGAATAGTTAGAAGGCGGTAACCTCTACCTATCACTTGTCCATCAAATTCCCGACCCAGCACGGAGTGGGCCAAGTACAAGGAGATCAATTGGCCGCCAGAGAGTGTTACTTAGCCATGCTGGCGACGGACGAGCATATCTAGGCAATGAGTATAGACGGGAGAAGGATCGAAGCGGAACCCACTGAAGTGTTAGAGGACGTCCCTTTGGACAAGAACCAGCCTGAGAGGTTCACCAGAATTGGGGCGAGCATGGAAGAAGGGGCAAAGCATGCTTTGGTCCGGTTTTTGAAGAAAAGCCTCGATGTCTTTGCATGGAGTCATGAAGACATGCCTGGCATTGATCCAAGTGTTATTACTCATAGCCTTAACGTGTGTCCCTATTCAAAACCAGTGCGTCAAAAGAAAAGGGTTTTTGCTCCTAAGCGAGACAATGCCATCAAGGAAGAAGTACAAAAGTTGGCTGCCACGGAGTTCATCCGAGAAGTTCATTATCCAGATTGGTTAGCAAACGTGGTCATGGTGAAGAAAGCCAACGGCAAGTGGCGAATGTGCGTGGACTTCACCAACTTAAACAAAGCTTGCCCCAAGGATAGTTACCCATTGCCACGCATTGACTAGCTGGTGGACTCGACGGCAGGTCACAAAGTGCTTAGCTTCATGGACGCCTTCTCAGGTTACAACCAGATAAAGATGGATAAAGCGGATCAAGAAAAGACCTCATTCATTACAAGCCAAGGGTTGAATTGCTACAAAGTGATGCCCTTCGGTTTGAAAAATGCAGGGGCGACTTACCAAAGGCTGGTTAACCACATGTTCCGTCCTCAAATCGAGCGAAATGTGGAGGTTTATGTAAACGACATGCTGGTGAAAAGCCAGGACGAGGACAATCATCTGGACGACCTTCAAGAGAATTTTGATACACTGCAACGGTACAACATGAAATTAAATCCAAGCAAGTGTACTTTCGGAGTTTCGTCAGGAAAGTTTTTGGGGCTCATGGTTTCACACAGAGGAATTGAAGCAAATCTGGACAAAATCCAGGCGATACTGAATATGGAACCACCAAAAAATATTCAGGAAGTTCAGTCTCTTACCGAACGAGTCGCCGCCCTTAACAGGTTTGTGTCGAAAGCTACTGACAAGTGTTTGCCATTCTTTAAAGTCCTCAGGAAGGCATTCGAATGGATAGACGAGTGTCAAAAGGCCTTCCAAGACTTGAAAACATATCTCATGACAGCGCCATTGCGAGTCCGTCTGTATTTGGAGAAGAACTGTATTTGTACTTGGCGGTGTCCCCACAGACGGTGCCAACTGATGATGCAAAGAAAATCAAGAGGCTGAATGCTTCAGACTTGAAAGGACGACTTGCTTTCTCGATGGCCTGAAAAACAAAGAAAAGCGATCAAAGGTAACCGGGGTCGCCGGCCAAGAACCCTCCGATGACAAAGTTAGTTTTCTCTCTATATTTTTGGAGTTCCAACTTTTTGGGAAATGAAAACGTACCTTTTTTTCTAGTCTGAAAGGGTGTTTATATAGTGTCCTAGGGACAGTTATTGGGATTGTAACCTCCCCTGGATTTGAGGAGGTGAGAGTTCAGGGATAACTTCCACAACCGTTTATGAGTTGTATTTTCTCATTCAACGGTCATTGGAAGTTATGCGTAGATTGTGGAGTGGTGAAATGTATTCAGTAATTCCAAGTGTAAAGATCTCGTCCAGGGGTCCTCTTATGGACGAACCCTTTCAAGACGGGGATGGGCGCTTTCCTAGGACGAGTGATGGGGTGCATTTTCGTCCATGAACGACCATGGGCGTCGGCCTCGTCTTAGTGCTTTCTTCTGGACGGCTGCTGGTGTGGATGATCATGGACGGTCTAGAGTAACCTTTTCTTCATTCCTCATCAAGTATTATTTGATTGGTAGGCCCAACCAATTTATTTTATCCCAACCAATTAATTTTATGAGCAATATAGACCCCTTAATTCCCATTTAATTTGTTTAAAAATATAATGAAGAAAAAAAAAATCTCTTGAGCATTCCTAGCAAAATAGAATAAATTTAAGAGATCTAAGTTTTTTTTTTTAATAGGTAAGAGAAGAAAGTAAAATTGAGTAGAAATCATCTAGAATTTGTCATTAAATTCTAATAATTAACTTTATTAGAGCCATGAATAGAGTTATTATTTTTTTATACAATATCCTTGATATGTAACATCAATATATCATCAATCAATCAATATATATATATATATATATATATATATATAAAAGCAGAGACCTCATGCGGTAGAGTTTAAGGTTCTACCAAGTAGCGCCTTCTATGGTTAGCTCTTTTATTTAAGCCATCTAGCTTCTTCTTCTTTTTCCCTGTTAAAAGTTAATGTTATTACACCTCACTCCTCTCTTTCAATTGACTATAAAAGATTAAAATCACATTTAAAGGTTTTCAATTGATTATAAAAACGTTTAAACTTTCAAGTATGTCTCTTAGGAAACCCCAACGTCTCCTTAATTACACAAGCTCATTTATTTTCACCTCTTGCTATTCTGAGTTCTAACCCTTCTTATTTCCGTCTCAATCTCCTCTGTTTCCCATACATTTGGTCAAACAACCAAAAAACCAATCTTTCCTAAACTATGTGGTGGAATCTCAATCTTAAAGGATTTTTGAATGACATCAAAGGGCCTCAATTCCACTACGGAGATGTTCTCCATGCTTGGCATGACATTGATTTTAACCGGTCCCTAAAATTTCACTTTGTTTCTCTAAAACTAAATTGTGATGCTATTTCTCTTTCTCATCTCCGCTTTTAGGGGGGAAAAAAAAAAAAAGTATTACCTGTACAACAAAAGACTGCAGGTTGGATTGTTTGAACTTAGGAGGAAAGGCCACTGTTTACATGTAAAGGGTATCTCCCTCTCCTTCCTTGCTTTATTAGAGAAAAGTTGGTAACCAACTCTCCTTTCTATCAAGCTTCCTTTTCTATTCCCTAAGATTCCCTTTTTGTTTCCATTAAAAGTAGCATCTCAAAGATTTTTGCTGCAAATTTTCAAAATTAAATGAATTTGAATTTTGGGTTTCTATGTGGTATTCTAATATTTGGAATGATTCCAGGAATATAGGTCTGACCCAGAAGAATAGCCTCAAGCCAAACGGCCGACCTGTCAAGGACATAAGAAAACCATCATTTGGGGTTTTTTATTTTATAAATTTTTTTAGTTAAATTCTTTAAAAAACAATTTGGGGTTTTTTTTTTAATATTTTTTTTTTGGTTTAGTTAAATTCTTTAAAAAAGAAATCACTAAGAAACTTTTTTTTTTAAACAAAGAAACACAATTTCTGTTAATCCATATCTAGATTTTTGTAAATCCGAATGGATCCTACATATCTAGGATTGAAGCCAAACACATAATCTGCTCATGACATATAAAATTTGAGAAGCAAATACTTCAGTGTCAAAAAGAAAGTAAAGGCTCAAGTCGATTTTTTTTCTTTTTGGTGTAGGTAGAGTTGTCTAGGGCTCTAGGTAATTGGTTGTGATCTTGGGTCCATGACATTAGTCATGTAAAATAAGTGTAGGTACATAACTAGAAGTCTAAGGTAGTGTATTTAATACAACATATGCAGAGGCATATGTGTTCATGACTTTTGCTGGATGTCAAAGAAGCCACAAGATTTTCTGATGGTAGTTAATCAAGGTAAATTTATATCTGATGGTTCAGACAAATCCCACAAATCAAATGAATGAGTTTTGATACTTCTAAGCTTCTGAAAGTGGCTTTCCCTGATAGAATACCTTTATGGACCTAAAATACATAGTTAGCAATCTCCAAACCAAGAACAACCAATTCCCAGAGTTGCAGAACTCTATAATCACTATAAATGGCAATGGAGTAAGAACTAATACTACAAAATCATATATAACTACACACCATAACTGTGTAAAAAACCCAAGCTATAAGTGTCAAGCTTCTATTATGTATGGCTACTAAAGGTGAGGTTAAGTAGTGTATTAACAGTTGGTCATTATTTTGCAAGAAGTAGAACCCAACATAAATAATGTTATAGTTGGTCTTAAGTAAAAAAATTTCATCTCTTAGCCAAAATTTTGGAGCCCTTTGCCATAAGAAAAAAAAAAAAAATCCCTTTTGTTTAATACCTTTTATCTATTTTTTACTGCCTATTCTCTTCCCTACTGAAAATTTTCTTGTGTTTAACGGTTGCCTTAGAAATTTTCATAATTTTTTGTTCTAGGTATATTAGAGCTTGCCAGATGCATATCATCAATTTTGTTGTTAATACATACGCTCTCTAAAAAATTTATAACCTGAAATGGTTAATCTTAGTTCTTATCCTTTCAATCTTTGAACTTTCTTATTTTCTATTTATTTTACCTTGGTTGGATCATGGTCCCCAAAGACTCAAACAAATTTCCAATGATTGTATTGTTTGCACCTACCTCACTTCAATCAGTTATATATCAAGTGTTGCTCAAGATTGAGGGTTGGCATGCCTATCCACATAAGGTTAAAAAATTAATTTTTTATCCTCTTGGCATGCCTATCCCACTTCAATTAGTTTTTTATCCTCTTAAGTTTTGTCAAGCAGCCTAAAAAATTAGTATAACTACTGATTCTTTAATTTTTATGTTATTATCATAGTTTTAGACTATGAACCAGTTCCAATTAGAAGTTGCAACTTAGCATATGACATTCTTTGAGTATTTTTCAAAAACTTACCATCAAATTTTGTCATTACCGCTACTTTTCTTGACTATGTGAAATTCTTTATGAATCTATTAGTTATCCAACTTGGATCATGATTTCAATAAAGTTTATCTATGAAAGAAAATTCACAGTCTCCTTTTTCAAATTTTCTTTCAGGCCTTAGCTATGGTGTTTGATTACTACATAGGCAATGTTTTTATAACTAATGACATATTTGCAACACTTGGATTGAAAATTCATGGTGGCAAAAATGTCCCTTTTGTGTGGAACATTTTTAGGGTATTAGTTCTTGGTATGTATTCAGTATATTCTGAAGAAATACACAATGAGATTTCCAAGTAGAAGACTTGGTCTTAGTGCCAAAGAATATATTTCTTAGTAAATTTGGCCATAGATAATGTGTATTGGAAGCTTCAAGGACGCCAAAAACTCATTATAAATGAATCGTTACACTACTATTAATAAGTTGAACAATGGTGAGATATCTCTCTTTCATTTTCTTTATAAAGATGGTTGTGGTTAAACAAAAATATCTTCCTTCTAAACTCTATTCCATAGTGATACAATGATTGAGAAATTAATGCATTGGGCATAATTTGGTGGTTTACATACAAGACTTTACTACTCTTAGGAGTACATTGGGGCATAGTTGTTAAAAATTCAATACCATGTAGCTCCTTGACAATTAGTATCTTTGTTGTAGCTAGCTAATAAGATTCAAGAAATACTTGGAGTAATTTACTTCGTAATGATTTGGCAATTTAAGGGTGTGTTTTTTGCCCCATGTTGATGAAATATGTAGTTTGGTATCTATTTCTGAAACCATTCATTGCTAGATATGAGTTAGGTTTCTTCTCCAAATAAAAATAGAAAGAAAAAAAACAATAAGAGTTAGGTTAATACTCACAAACCAAATGAATTATATGCTCGCTTTCTTTCAAAGGATGTGAAAATAATAATTGTGCGTGTAACTTAAATAATTAAATAATCATGAATTCACTCACGCAATACATACATATTCTTAGTTATGTTATGCTTAGTAATTTATGTTTCTTTTTTAATAAATAAGATAACTGAAGCTAATTATGTAACTATTATACCACAAGATTACATATTTTATATGGGTTATAAAAATTAGTTATAAATTATTTGAAAGTGAAATTATAAAGCATCTGCGCATCGTGCGGGACATCGTCTAGTTGGATATAATGGGAGGAGTAAACATATGATTTTGTGCCATCGTGATAGGCTTTTGCTAAGACATTAATTGTAGCTCAGTTAGTGTATTTGAAGGAACAATTCACACTATTAAGGCCTAGCATGAGTGATTTCACCTCTTTATTACAAACCTTTAAGAGGTGGAATCGCTCATGCTAGGCCTAAGAAGAGTGGTGGCAGCGATGGGAAGATGGCGTTGGGACTAGGAGCTGAATTGCTTGGTGGGTTGCTGGTCGGAGATATGATCTCTGATGTGTCTGAGATGGGTGTTTATGATTCTGGATATAATGCTAGGTTTGATGATGCTGGTGGTGATTTCTAAATTCTTAGGGCGGTTCTTGGGGTTTGATTTTTTATTTTAATGTTTTTGGGTTTAGCTCAATGTGGTCGATACCAGACCAGTACATATACTGGTATCGAAACACTAACGTTTCGTACCGGTTTAAGTACTGGCCGATTTCGGGCAATACTGGCCGATACATAAAAAAAGTTTTTTTTTTTTTTTTACTTTGTAATTTTTGAATTTTTGTAAGGACAAAATGGTAACTTACTTGCATTAACTTATTATTATTATTTGTTTTCTTTGTATGCAATGAATAATTAAGTTTTCTATTTTTTATATTATGTTTTTTTTTCTTTTAATTGATGCTAAAGTCTAAAATCATGAATAATTTGTTCTGAATTGAGGTAATGTTTTATGGTAAACTTTTATATTTATTATAATATATATATATATATATATATATATATATATATATATATATATATATAAAATAACGGTAAACTCGAAATGGTATACCGGTATTAACCGGTACCGAAGTATATCGTTTCACTGGTCAAACCGGTACAACCTTCGGTACAAGATTGACTTCCTTAGTTCAATTTTGTTTAGGTAGATATACTGGCTGTGAATGTAAATGGCAGTATGAGGATTTGATATCGTACTAAATAAATTGCCAGATTTAAATTTGTATTTTCTTTTGGATGATTTTTTGGTTATTGTACATAGATTTTGTTTTTAATTTTTTTTCTTTTTCTTAAATTATGTGTTAGCTATTGAATCCCTGATCTAATTTGTGAAGGGGAACAATATTATTATCTAGTTCTCACCCTAAATTGTTAACAAATTCATGGAAAAATATTTTAATTTGTTGGGTTTGTGATAGTTATTTGATGGGGAATATTGAGAGTTTTTTTTTTCTTCTAAAATTTAGATTTTAATTGGATTGGTTTTGTTTTTGCACACTATTCATTCATGTTGCAAATTTTAATGCTCTTTAATTTAGTGTTTGCTATTGAATCCTTGATCTGGGAAGCATGATTATCTAGTACTTTCTCACCCTATAAAATGGTAAAAACTTCATGGAGGGGATATTGGATTTTGTTGGTTTTATCATTAATGTTAGGTATTTGTTTCTCTTTTTTGGGTGTGATGTGAATTGGGGGTGAGTTGGGGGTTGGTAAATGAAAGGCTTTATCTCAGCACAATTCTATTCAAATTACGTCACCTTTGCCAATTCAATTCATGTAGACATGGCTAATTCTGAATCTTCCTTGTGTTCTGTATTCATAGTCAAGTTTTGATGTGGGAATATTATGAGTTTTTTTTTTTTTTACCAAATTCCTTGAGTTCTTTTGTCTACCTGAATTCTTGATTGCTTGAGGGTGATTTGAATTTGTATTCAAAGGTTATAATTTTATCTTGGAATCAGTTGTGATTTTAGATTGTTCAAAAGGTTAGATTCGATCCTAAAATTTTACTTATACTTTTACGATTAGATTTGCCCACTGCGTGTATCCATAAACAAAGTCATGGATCAAATCTTAACTCATGTGCCTGTTACGTTCTCATTGGGATATATAATAATAATAATAATAAGTCAAGGATTTTTCCACCGTTTACATTGAGGTTATGTTGTTAAACCCATTGAAATTATATATTGAAATCTTGGAATTGGCTTTTGTGGGTTTGGCTCTCATGTTGTCCTCTGTGGGTTCCTAGAACAAGTAAATGTTGCCATCAGATGATAGGAACCTCATAAGGATCATAGGATTTTAGCATATTCTAAAAAGGATTCCCATCACTTTTCTCATGGTTTGATTTTCCCTTCTTAAACTCTCTTCTTTTTTTCTTGTCATTCTCAATCTCTCTTCTAATATCTTTTGAGTGGATGAATTTCTTGTTTCATGATGATTTATCAAGATTAACCTAGAATGAGCTTGCCAACATATTGAAAGTAAGTATTATTTGATTGGTAGGCCCAACCAATTTATTTCATCCCAGCCAATTAATTTTCTAAGCAGTACAGACCCCTTAATTCCCATTCAATTTGTTTAACAAAGATAATGAATAAAAACAAATCTCTTGAGAAATCCTCGCAGAATAGAATAAATTTAAGAGATCTATGTTTTTTTTTTATAAAAAAAATATATGTAAGAGAAGAAAGTAAAATTGAGTAGAAATCATCTAGAATTTGTCATTAAATTCTAATACTTAACTTTATTAGAGCCGTGCATAGAGTTATTATTAGTTTATACAATATCCTTGATCTGTAACATTGGATATAATGGGAGTAGTAAACATGTGTGACTTTGTGCCATCGTGATAAGATTTTGCAAAGACATTGATTGTAATATCCCACATACTTTTATTTGAGGTTTTTATTAAATTTTCTTTTAAAAATAATTGATGGGCCATAGGTATTCTTTTTATTAGTAACTGTAACCCGCTACCTCGCTAAGCCCACATCTCTAATAAAAACTACAAGGTAGAGAAAGAGATAATCAGGGTTTTCATAGGAATGATTTAATCAAAGAGGCTAAGAGGTGTTTTTCTTGGAATTTAGAGCACATTCAATTGAAGAGACAATCAAATTGTTCAAGGTATGATTTCTCACCATTAAAAGGTTATAATTTTATATTGGAATCAGTTGTGATGTTAGATTGTTCAAAAGGTTAGATTTGGTTCTAAAATTTTACTTATACTTTTACGATTAGATTTGCCCACTGTGTGTATCCATGAACAAAGTCATGGATCAAATCTTAACTCATGTGCCTGTTACGTTCTCATTGGGATATATATATAATAAGTCAAGGATTTTTCCACCGTTTACATTGAGGCTATGCTGTTAAACCCATTGAAATTATATATTGAAATCTTGGAATTGGCTTATGTGGGTTTGGCTCTCATGTTGTCCTCTATGGGTCCCTAGAACAAGTAAATGTTGCCATCAGATGATAGGAACCTTATAAGGATCATAGGATTTTAGCATATTCTAAAAAGGATTCCCATCACTTTTCTCATGGTTTGAATTTCCCTTCTTAAACTCTCTTCTTTTTTTCTTGTCATTCTCAATCTCTCTTCTAATATCTTTTGAGTGGATGAATTTCTTGTTTCATGATGATTTATCAAGATTAACCTAGAATGAGCTTGCCAACATATTGAAAGTAAGTATTATTTGATTGGTAGGCCCAACCAATTTATTTCATCCCAACCAATTAATTTTCTAAGCAGTGCAGACCCCTTAATTCCCATTCAATTTGTTTAACAAAGATAATGAATAAAAACAAATCTCTTGAGAAGTCCTCGCAGAATAGAATAAATTTAAGAGATCTATGTTTTTTTTTTTAAAAAAAATATATGTAAGAGAAGAAAGTAAAATTGAGTAGAAATCATCTAGAATTTGTCATTAAATTCTAATACTTAACTTTATTAGAGCCGTGCATAGAGTTATTATTAGTTTATACAATATCCTTGATCTGTAACATTGGATATAATGGGAGTAGTAAACATGTGTGACTTTGTGCCATCGTGATAAGATTTTGCAAAGACATTGATTGTAATATCCCACATACTTTTATTTGAGGTTTTTATTAAATTTTCTTTTAAAAATAATTGATGGGCCATAGGTATTCTTTTTATTAGTAACTGTAGCCCGCTACCTCGCTAAGCCCACATCTCTAATAAGAACTACAAGGTAGAGAAAGAGATAATAAGGGTTTTCATAGGAAGGATTTAATCAAAGAGGCTAAGAGGTGTTTTTCTTGGAGTTTAGAGCACATTCAATTGAAGAGACAATCAAATTGTTCAAGGTACGATTTCTCACCATTAAAAGGTTATAATTTTATATTGGAATTAGTTTTGATGTTAGATTGTTCAAAAGGTTAGATTCGGTTCTAAAATTTTACTTATACTTTTACGATTAGATTTGCCCACTGTGTGTATCCATGAACAAAGTCATGGATCAAATCTTAACTCATGTGCCTGTTACGTTCTCATTGGGATATATATATAATAAGTCAAGGATTTTTCCACCGTTTACATTGAGGTTATGCTGTTAAACCCATTGAAATTATATATTGAAATCTTGGAATTGGCTTCTGTGGGTTTGACTCTCATGTTGTCCTCTGTGGGTCCCTAGAACAAGTAAATGTTGCCATCAGATGATAGGAACCTTATAAGGATCATAGGATTTTAGCATATTCTAAAAAGGATTCCCATCACTTTTCTCATGGTTTGAATTTCCCTTCTTAAACTCTCTTCTTTTTTTCTTGTCATTCTCAATCTCTCTTCTAATATCTTTTGAGTGGATGAATTTCTTGTTTCATGATGATTTATCAAGATTAACCTAGAATGAGCTTGCCAACATATTGAAAGTAAGTATTATTTGATTGGTAGGCCCAACCAATTTATTTCATCCCAGCCAATTAATTTTCTAAGCAGTACAAACCCCTTAACTCCCATTCAATTTATTTAAAAAAGATTGAATAAAAACAAATCTCTTGAGAAATCCTAGCAAAATGGAATAAATTTAAGAGTTTTATGTTTTTTTTTTTTTTTAAATAGGTAAGAGAAGAAAGTAAAATTGAGTAGAAATCATCTAGAATTTGTCATTAAATTCTAATACTTAACTTTATTAGAGCCGCGCATAGAGTTATTATTAGTTTATACAATATCCTTGATCTGTAACATTGGATATAATGGGAGCAGTAAACATGTGTGTCTTTGTGCCATCGTGATAGGATTTTGCAAAGACATTAATTGTAATACCCCACATACTTTTATTTGAGGTTTTTATTAAATTTTCTTTTAAATATAATTGGTGGGCCATAGGTATTCTTTTTATTAGTAATTGCAGTCCGCCACCTCGCTAAGCCCACATCTCTAATAAGAACTACAGGGTAGAGAAAGAGATAATCAGGGTTTTCATAGAAAGGATTTTATCAAAGAGGCTAAGAGGTGTTTTCCTTGGAGTTTAGAGAACATACAATTGAAGAGGCAATCAAATTGTTCAAGGTATGATTTCTCACCATTAAAAGGTTATAATTTTATATTGGAATTAGTTGTGATGTTAGGTTGTTCAAAAGGTTAGATTCGGTCCTAAACTTTTACTTATACATTTACGATTAGATTTGCCCACTGTGTGTATCCATGAACAAAGTCATGGATCAAATCTTAACTCATGTGCTTGTTACGTTCTCATTGGGATATATATATAAGTCAAGCCTTTTATTCCTTCAACCACTACTGCTTTCTACTCTCTTGTGATCTAATCTATCTTTTAGTGTTTTCTTTCGCTTACCAAGAAGAAATGGCCGAAGCAATCCTATATGGAGTTGCCCAGACGATCATTGAAAATTTGGGCTCTATGGTTTTCGCAAAGATTGGATCCATGTGGGGTGTCAAAGATGAGTTCGAAAAATTGAAGGATACTATTTCCACTGTTCAAGCTGTACTTTTGGGTGTTGAGGAGCAGCAGGTCAAGAACCATCAAGTCAAGCACTGGCTCACGAGGCTCAGGGACGCAGTCTACGATGCAGATGACTTGCTGACCGATTTCTACACTGAAGATTTGCGTCAAAGGGTGATGGGTGGTGATCAAATGGCAAAGAGGGTACGTACTTCTCTTACTACTTTCTTTTCGAGTTCAAACCAACTTGCTTTTTGTCATGATATGGCTAAAAAAATAACATCAATGAGGGAGAGATTTGATGCAATAGCAAATGATATGAATAAGTTTCAATTTGTAGTACATCCATCAGAAACAAGGGTTGTGACTAGGGAGAGGGATCAAACTTACTCATTTGTATGTGAAGACGAAGTTATTGGGAGAAAAGAGGATAAGAAAGCCATTATAGATCTATTATTGGACTATGATGTGCAAGAGAATGTTTCGTTTATATCCATAGTGGGGATTGGAGGGCTGGGGAAGACCACACTTGCACAATATGTATACAACGATGAGAAAGTGAAGAATTATTTTGAGTTGCACATGTGGGTGTGTGTCTCTAATGTCTTTGATGTAAAAATAATTGCTGAAAAGATAATTAGGTGTGCAACTGGTTCGAAACATGAAAGCCTTGACATGGAGCAAGTACAAAATGAACTTCGTAAAACACTCAACCAAAAGAAGTATTTACTTGTGTTGGATGATGTGTGGAATGAGGATGCGGAAAGGTGGTGTAACTTGAAAAGACTTTTGATAGGTGGCTCAAAGGGAAGTAAGGTGATGATAACTACACGGACTAAATTAATTGCAGAGATTACTAGCACAATCTCACCGTATTATCTACAAGGCCTTTCGATAAACCAATCTTGGTCTTTATTTAAGCAAATGGCATTTAAAAAAGGGCAAGAGATGATTAATCCTAATCTTGAAGAAATTGGAATAGATATTGTACAAAAATGTTACGGAGTGCCTCTTGTTATAAAGGCGATTGGGAGAATATTATACTTCAAAAAGACAGAGGATGAGTGGTTATATATCAAGAATAAAGAACTTACAAATGTAACTCAAGAAGAAAATAATAGTGGCATTTTACCAATTCTAAAATTGAGTTATGATCATCTTCCATCACATTTAAAGTGTTGTTTCGCTTATTGTTCATTGTTTCCTAAAGATCATGAGATTTCAAAGTTGACATTGATAAATCTATGGATAGCACAAGGATTTATCCAATCATCAAACGAAAAGCTACATATGGAGGATGTTGCTAATGAGTACTGTGTGGATCTACTTTGGAGGTCCTTCTTCCAAGAAGCTACAGAAGATAGTTTTGGAAATATAATTAGTTTTAAAGTGCATGATTTAATCCATGATCTTGCACAATCAATTTCAAGAGCTGAGTGCACATATATTGATTCAAATATAGAAAATGTCAATCAAAATGTTTGTCACCTATCAACTGCATTTTTCCGTGTGCTTAAGAAGGATTTAAGCTCATTATTCAAAGCAAAGAAGATACGCACGCTCATTTTAAGAACTAATCTAGGTGAGGAAGAATCAAGTTGTCAAAAATCAACTCTTGAAATACTTTTTTCTAGTTTTAGATGCTTGCGTGCATTAGACCTACAATACTCAAATATTATGATGGTGCCAAATTCTATAGAAAAGTTGACATATTTAAAGTACCTTGATCTTTCTAGGAATAACTTTGAATTTCTCCCTAGTTCTATTACTAGATTATTGAATCTGCAAACATTAGATCTCAGTTATTGTTATAAGCTTAAAGAACTACCGGGAAACATTCAAAACTTGTTCAACCTCCGGAATCTTGAGTTAAAAGGTTGTTCCAATTTGAATCACATGCCACCTGGATTAGGGCAGTTGACTTCTCTTCAAGTATTACCGTTGCTTATTGTAAACGAGGAACTTACTTGCGCTGGTCTTCCGGAATTGAACAAGCTAAATAACTTGAGAGGAGAACTAAGTATTCAAATTAAGGTACGGGTGAACGATGCCGCCTCTAAAGCCAAGGCTGCGAATTTGAAGGACAAGCAGCATCTTAGAGAATTGGAATTAATATGGTATAAGCTGGGTAACGATGTCTCAGGTGTTTGTGAAGATGAAAATTTAATGGAAGGCCTCCAGCCACACCGGAATTTAAAAATGTTGAAGGTGAAAAGGTACCAGGGTGTGAGATTTCCGAGTTGGCTTCCTTCGCTGACTGGTCTTGTGATATTACAAATATCATTTTCGAAGTGCCAACATCTATCGCCAATGCATCAACTCCCAAATCTCCGAAATCTATCTCTAGAAGAAATGGATGGTTTGGAATACATATCAGACCGAGAAATCACTGAAGAGATCTCTGCTTCATCAACATTTTTCCCATCCCTAGAGTCACTCAAGCTAGGTAATTGTCCTAATCTAAAGGGATGGTGGAGGAGGGATACTGTGGGTGTGGCAACATCAAGTCATAAATACCAGCCGCATGTACCATTGCCTTCTTTTCCTCGGCTTTTACAATTGGAAATTTCTCGTTGCAGAAACCTGACTTGCATGCCGTTGTTTCCAAATCTTGAAGAACCGCTACGACTGACAGTTTCCAGTTGCAATCCATTGCAACAAACAATGAATATGAGAGCAATCTCTTCGGTTCCCTCTGCTTCGAACTCCTCCCCTCCTCTCTCCAAATTAAAGTTTCTACGATTGTGTAGGATAGAGGACATAGAGTTTCTGCCAGAGCAGTGGTTGCAAAACCTGGCTTCTCTCGAGGAGCTAGAGATAGAGAAATGCGCTAGGCTAAAATCTCCATCTCTGTCTCTATTTATGCAACATCTCACCTCCCTCAAGGCGCTGTCTATTTGCGGGTGCAATGAGGTTGATCTGTTCAGCGATGAAGACGCACGACCTGTTGGTGTCAGCCCTCTACAACGCCTCACAATTTTAAATGTTCCCCGCTTGATTACTCTACCATTGTGGATAGGCAACCTTACATCACATCTTCAAATTGAGGAATGCCCCAATCTCATATCACTTTCCGAAGAGATTGGCAACCTTACGGTACTCAAAAACCTTGAAATTTT
Source organism: Castanea crenata (assembly GCA_020976635.1). Lineage (NCBI taxonomy): Eukaryota > Viridiplantae > Streptophyta > Magnoliopsida > Fagales > Fagaceae > Castanea > Castanea crenata. The sequence goes on from JAGHPS010000310.1 coordinate 192,652, forward strand.
CAATTGCCCCAGTCTCATGTCACTTTCCGAAGGGATTGGCAACCTTAGAGCACTTCAAAACCTTGAAATTAGGGGTTGCCCCAATCTCAAATCACTTCCCGAAGGGATCGGTAACCTTACAGCACTTCGAAACCTTAAAATTTTCAATTACCCCAATCTCATATCACTTTCCGAAGGGATTGGCAACCTTACTGCACTTCAGAAACTTGAAATTTCCTATTTGCCCAATCTCAAATCACTTTCCGAAGGGATTGGAAGTCTCACATCACTCAAAAGATTTGAAGTCAGTTATTGCCCCAATCTGACATCACTTCCATCAGGAATGCATCGGCTCTCCTCTTTACAAACCCTGATAATCATTGAGTGTCCCCACTTGAAAGAAAGATACCAGAAGGGAATTGGCGAGATTGCTCATGTCCCGGATTTTCAATATCATGATTAAATTCTTGTTCGGCAACCAATATCCTTCAGCTTCTTCGGGTAAGAACTACAACTTGTACTATTTCTTTTCTTTTTTTGCCGACTTCTTTATCCAATTTATTTGCAATTTAATATGCAGATTTATTCAAAGCACTGTACAAACAACTGCAAGGGTGCCAAGGAAACATGGGACGATTGCCTAAAATTGCTCCCTGATGAACCCGATTCTAGGTATGTCCAAAAGCATTTGCATATATTTCATATGTCGATTTTTATTTTTTTTTTGGCTATGTGAACTATGAAGTATAAGGATTAATTAAACCCACCCGGAAGGGTGTGGATGCCACGGGTACCACTGCTCTCATATGCAAAAGCAATTCAATCAAAGAAAAAATCCCAATGTTGTACATTTTTTTGTTTAAAAACTTTTGGATACTGTAATTTTGTGAAAATTCAACAACTAGGAGATGAGTACCTTCTTTTTCTTTTGTTTTCTTTTCTCACAAAATTTGTCATTTGAGATAATGATCTTGTGCCATACCAGTAGGGGAAAAGAAGCAAAACATTGAGTCTTAATTATCTCAATCCTTATCTTGTAATAGCTTTCATAAAAGTCAAATTAAGAATCATTATCTTGTTTTCTTTCCATTGGCAGATTTAGTTCATGAAAATAAAAATCCTCAATTTGCACGCAAAAAGCTACGGATATTAGTTTCATCTTCTACCAATACCTTGTTGAGGATTCAGTTTTAGGCAATTGCTAATTGCTATTTGGGATGTTCTACGCCTACCCTATGGAGCATCAGTTTTTTTGTTCATATCAGAATATTACAAGGGTAATCACTTCACTTTTTACTTCCTATATTTGTTTTGCTAGTGAAAACAATAATGTATTGCCTATGAGAGTCAATATGATGCATTACTTCTATTACTCTCTTCTACCTACACAAATAACAATATTCATTAAGCCTATGTTTGAATTTCTTAGTTACAAAACTATTGAGAAAAAATAATTTATCCTGGTTTAACAGGTGACTTATAATATTAACAAGTTGTGAAGTTGATTTATATTTTCTGTACCTTTGGATTTTTGTATATTCTATAAAAATATGGGTGCATATCACTTTGTAAACAAAGCCATCAAAAGCATAGTTAACAATCTTGTACCTTTGATTTAAAAGCATAATTCGTTAATTTAACAACCTAGGAAGAATAAAGGGATTTTTACGAATCTTATATTTCATAGACTGAGTAGCTGTTTTCCTATACAAATATTCCGTTAAGATTAATATCAAAAGTTGAGACATCATAAGAGCTTTGTATAGAAAGTGGCTTTGTACTTACATTTCATAAATTTCCTTTCATCTTTGATGTTGTATTGAATCCTTAGGGCTGCTTATCTTAGCATAAAGGCACAAAGTTATAATCCAGCCTTTGTTTGACATCTATAAAAAAGCATATAAATTGGAATCTTGTTTGTTCTAAATCCAGGAATTCATTTTTACCAAAAAAGTAAAAAAAAAAAAAGTTGAATGCTTAATGGTAACAAATAAAATAACAAATAAATAGCAGTCAAGGAAAAAACAAATAGTTAGAAAGAAATGTGAGCCCTTAATGCAATTCATAGTAATCAAGTTCCTTGTTTTATACTTAATTTCTTATTTTTGATATCTGTTATTTATAGGAAGTTTGGGGTGCCCTAGAAGGAAATATTGAAATTTATGAATGCCCCAATCTGCTATCACTTCCTGAAGAAATGAGTTGCCTCTCCTATTTACAAACCTGACAATCATTGACTGTCCCCTCTTGAAAGAAAGATACCAGGAGAGAATGGCAAGGATTGGATTGCTCATGTCCCACATGTTCACATATTTTTGAATTAAGGATTAAATTCTTGTTCAGGAACCAACATGCTTCTGCTTCTTTGGGTAGGTACTACAACTCTACTTGTTCTTTCTATGCAATAAAAAATACAACATTTTTTCCTCTTTTATGCCGACTTCTTTGTCTTCGATATTGATGTTTGTGGCCAATTTAATTGCAATTTAACTTACAGATATTTTCAAAGCACTATACAAACAACTGAAAGGGTGCAAAGGAATCATGGGAGTATTGCCTAAAATTGCTCACATGGATGAACCCAATTCTTCAAATTTTCTGATAGGAGTAATCCCAATTCTTTCTTTTCTTTGGTTCTTTCTACTGAAAGACATTTGCATTTATATGTAAGGAATTAAACCCAACAAGTAAGGGGGCATGCCACTGGTACCATTGCTCTCATATGCAAAAGAAATTGAATCATAGAAAAAGTCCCATTGTTGTACTTTTTCTTGTTGAAAAACTTTTGGGCTCTGCAATTGTGTGAATAGTCAACAACTAGGTGGGTTGGTACCTTCTATTTCCTTTATTTTTTTCTCTCATAAAATTTGTCCTGAAAGTATTGTACATAAACCTATCTTTTGCTTCTTCATCCAAATAATTTCTATTGTATCTCATAAATAAGTTGTTGAGGTGATATACTTGGCTTATTGATTTAGGTGCATAAATAGATTGAAAAGTGCTGATATTGGAGTGATATTGTTGTCAAAGATCAATGTAGATAACTGATCCAGTACCAGTATTTAGTTGCTGAAATTTATTTTTATGTATCAGCTTGTGCTATGCCATGTTTTGCACAAATTTTAAGATATTTTAACACAGAGATTGCTATGCTTTCTTGAATTATTGTTTTGTTTTTTGTGTAGTGTGATTGGATTAAAAGCACAGCTTGAAATTTAGAGAGTAGAAATGCACTAGATTTCAGATAGATTCCAAATTATGCATTTAATTACCACAAAAAGATTGGAAAGTCCCACTTGCTGATATTGGATTGATATTGTTCGGGAAGATCAACTTGTATAGCTAAACAAGTATTTAAATGCTGAAATTCATCTTTATGTATAAGCTTCTACCATGCTATATTTTGCTTAAATTTTAAGATATTTTAACACACATATCTCTATGCTTTCTTGAATTATAGTAGTGTATCATGATTGGATTAAAAGCACAGCTTGAAATTTTGAGCTTAGAAATGCACTGATTACTGATGGATTCCACTTTAACTAAAATATTAAATTTTGGATAAATTATTCTTTGGAGTTGGGGAAACCGAAACCCAAGTGAATTCAAGCAAAAATATCAGAGTGTTTTTCTGTAAACCAGCATAAAACATAGTGTTGGAAACTTTCTAGTATTTTATTCTCCTTACTTGACAGCTTCATGCCAGGTGGAAATAGGTGTGGACTACTCCAATACCGCTCGATTATCCATGAGATTTGAATTAATTTTTGAAGTATCATACACTCCACTATTTCTAAAGGTTCATACATCTCCTTTAAGATTCAATCCTTTTGTGTTAATCAAATACCCAACTTTATCTTGTTTTCTTTTGTTTAAATTCAGTTAAGGTTCTCAAAAATTTGATTCTGTATCCAGATATGAGACCAGGTCAGAATTCCAAATCAGCTAGAGTTGGTGTTTCTTCGAAAAAGGCTGGTACTACTTTTGCATCTACAAGCAAAACATTGAATCTTAATTATCTCAATCCTTATCTTGTAATAGCTTTCGTAAAAGTAAAATTAAGAATCCTTATCTTGTTTTCTTTCCATTGGCAGATTTAGTTAATCAAAATAACAATCCTCAATTTGCACGCAAGATGCTACGGATGTTAGTTTCATCTTCTACCAATACCTTTTTGAGGATAGCTTCAGTTTTAGGCAATTGCTAGTTGCTACTTGGGATGTTCTACTCCTACCCTATGGAGCATCAGTTTTTTTTGTTCATTCAGAATTTTACAAGGGTAATCACTTCACTTTTTCCTTCCTATATTTTTTTTTTTGCTAGTGAAAACTGTAAAATATGTTGCTTATGAGAGTCAATATGATGGATTACTTCTATAACTCTCTTCTACCTACGCAAATAACAATATTCATAAAGCCTATGTTTGAATTTCTTAGTTACAATAACTATTGAGAAAACAAAATTTTATTCAGGTTAAACAGGTGACTTTATAATATTAACAGGTTTTGAAGTTGATTGATATTTTCTATACTTTGGTTTTTTGTATATTCTATAAAAATATATTTTTTTTTGATAAGTAACAACAAATAAAAATAAAATGTATATTCTATAAAAATATGGGTGCATATCAATTTGTAAACAAAGCCATCAGGTTGATGGATTAAAAGCATAATTTGTTGATTCAACATACTAGGAAGAATAAATGGATTAATACCAATCTTATGTTTCATAGACTGAGTAGCTGTTGTCGTATTCAAATATTCCGTTAAGATGGATATTAAAAGTTGAGACATCATAAGAGCTTTGTATAGAAAGTGGTTTTGCACTTACATAACATGGATTTCCTTTCATCTTTGATTTTCAAAACACTACACAAACATGAAACAACTGAAAGGGAGCAAAGGAATCATGGGAGAATTGCCTAAAATTGCTCACGTGGATGAACCCAATTCTTAAAATTTTCAGGTATGAGTAGTCCCAATTCTTTCTTTTCTTTGGGTCTTTTTACTAAAATACATTTGCATTTATATATAAGGAATTAAACCCAACAGGAAAGGGGGCATGCTACTGGTACCACTGCTCTCATATGCAAAAGCAATCGAATCATAAAAAAAGTCCCAATTTTGTACTTTTGCTTGTTTAAAAGCTTTTGGGCTTTGTAATTGTGCAAATAGTCAACAACTAGGTGGGTTGGTACCTTCTTTTTCCTTTATTTTCTTCTCTCATAAAATTTTTCCTGAAAGTGCAGTACATAAACCTATCTTTTGCTTCTTCATCCAAATAATCTCTATTGTATGTCATAAATAAGTTTTTAAGGTGATATACTTGGCTTATTGATTTAGGTGCATAAACAGATTGAAAAGTTCTGATATTGGAGTGCTATATTGTCAAAGATCAACTTAGATAACTAATCCAATACCAGTATTTAGTTGCTGAAATTCATTTTTATGTATAAGTTTCTACCATGCCATGTTTTGCTCAAATTTTAAGATATTTTAACACAAAGATCTCTTTGCTTTCTTGAATTATTGTTGTGTTACTTGTGTAGTGAGATTGGATTAAAAGCATAGCTTGAAATTTAAAGCGTAGAAATGCACTAGATTTCGGATAGATTCTACTTTACACGTTTTGTTACCCAAAGAAATTGAAGTGAAATACTAAGGTTATGTTTGGTAACAGTTCTTATTTTCTATTTTCAAAAACGTGTTTTTGGGAATATAATGAAAAAACAATTTTCTTGTATTTTTTGAAATCAAAAACATGTTTGGTTAGTTGAAATTAAAAAAACAAAAAAAAGTTTTTTGAATGATTTATTTTTGAAATTGGAGGCCAAAAAGCAAGTGATTCAAACAAATAAACTGGAGTGTTTTTTCTGTAGCCAGCAAAAACATAGCGTTAAAAACTTTCTTGTATTTTCTTCTCCTTACTTGTCAGCTTGATGCTAGGTGGAAAAGGTGGGTACTGCTCCAACAATGCTCAATTATCCTTGAGATAGGAATTGAGTTTTGAAGGATCATACAATCCACTATTTCTAAAGGTTCATAATAATACATATCCTTCAAGATTCAGTCCTTTTGTGTTAATCAAATAACCAACTTTCTTCTGTTTTATTTTGTTTAATTTCAATTAAGGTCCTATTATTTGATTCTGTATGCAGATGTGAGACAAGGTTGGAAATATAAACCAGTTAAAGTTGGTTTTTCCTCAAAAAAGGCTGGTACTACTTATGCATCTACAAGCAAAAACTTGAGTCTTAATTATCTCAATCCTTATCTTGTAATAGCTTTCATATAAGTCAAGATTAGGAATACTTATCTTATTTTCTTTCCATTGGCAGATTTAGTTAATAACAATACAAATCTTTTTGAGGATAGCTTCAGCTCCAGTTGTAGGCAACTGCTACTTGGGATGTTCTACCACTACCTAATGGAGCATCAGGTTTTTTATTAAAATCAGAATATCACATAGGTAACCACTTCAATTTTTCCTCCTTATATTTGTTTTTCTAGTAAAAACTGTGAAACGGATTGCCTATTTGATGCCTAAGAAATAACAATATTCATAAAGCCTTTTGAAATTTCCTGTCTTCTCAGGGTGTGATAAGGAATTCCCCTTATTTGATGAAGGATTCACAGGCCCTAGATTATGCAAACCATGGTAATGCTGTCAAAAATCACATTTCTGTTTGTTGTCACTGAAAATTTTTCCCAAAAAAATAATGATAAGAGTGGAAGCAGATTGTCTACTTGTGTATGTGACTTAGTTCTATTCAATACAGAAAATTGGATTTTGAAGAATTTTGTGCGGCTGCCATAAGTTTGCATCAGCTGGAAGGAATGGAGAGCTGGGAACAACATGCAAGGCATGCCTATGAGCTGTTTACAATGGATGTCAACAAGCCAATTACGTTTGAAGGAACTTGCCTTTGTATTCTCGTCAGTTTCAAATGCCAAATTTTGATTCAATTTTTTAGGCACGCATTCACTATTAACTAATAATGGTTCTATGGTTATGTATTCCTCATGGCATCTCATGATGACTTGGTTGATATAATGGTTTTTGGAAATTCTATTGCTAGGATTTTGGGTTAGTCTCCAATTGAGATACTTGGAAGTACTTTTAGTTTTCTTGGCTCCAAGTAATATGAACAAAAACGAAGGATCTTTTGTGATGTCACTATGTCAGTATAATACATGAATTGTGATAATTTGTCATACCCACTAATCTCAAGATGGTAAAGCTGCCTCGTTGCACTGGTTTTTTTTTGGGGGGGCAAATTTGTCTTTTTCTTTTTTTTAAAAAATAGTCCCTTTGTGTATCATGTGTCTTCAGCTACTTAAGCATGGTCCCAAATCTGCCACAGAAATGGTATTTTAATCAGAAATTAATTGTTAAAGTACACAACTCTCTCCTGTATTGTTGAAGTGTTAACCATATAGTTTAAATATTAGCATTCCCTTAAGCATATATTTGTTTCTATTTCTCATTTTCTTTTTAATGTCTGAACTCTGAAGCTAAATCTTTGACAATAGTTATGCATTTAAACATAAACTATTATCAAATTATTGGTATCTGCATTCTAATTCCCAGTCATACCCTTGAAAAACAAATTCAACATAAACCAAAACAAGGGTTTATCCTCTTTAAATCTATCCTGCAGTGTCACACTTCAACAATCCCACACATTGACAAACTCCATCTGCCCAGAACTTCAACTTCTCAATTCTATTATATTCCCTAAATGGAAAAAAGCCTCCTCTCATCTCTGTCGATTGCCCTCCTTAAATTTCTAATCATCACTGCACATAAAGTATCTCAAAATCAAGTTGGTAAAGTGATATACTTGGTATGTTTATCGATTTAGGTACTTAAACAGATCGGAAAGTCTCACTTGCTGATATTGGAGTTGTAAGTGCACAAGTGCACCTGGCCCCAAGAACAGTTACGGGCTCAGGCCCAATGAGCCTTAAACAATACGAATTTGTAGAGTGTGGGCTTGAAACCCAGGTTAGAAGTATTTAAGGATTCGATGACAAGCCAAAGATTGCAAACACTCAAAACAACAAGAAAAACTGGAGTTCAACCTCCTCGGACGTAAGCCGAGAATTGTTCTTATATTATCTCTCTTCCTTTTCTTTTTCTATTAGGTTACCAAAAGGAAAAGTCCTTATTTCTGTTCTAGACTTTTTCTTAAATACTACTCTTTTTGATACTTTGTACACGTGTTGCCCTCACTTCCTTTTTGCCCAGATATTTATTTTCTCAGTGCCTTTGAATAGTAACTAGAAGTTTCCCTTCCACTGTTCAGGTGTCACTTCCTTATTAATGCGGCCAGGGTGGTAGGTGCAGGGTCTTTAATGTGGAGGTAACAGCCTTTTCCTTAGATATTTCTCCAACACCGGTGTTTCTAGGTGGTTCAAGGGTTCACCCCCTTTAACCGTTGGTCTTTACCGTGTCGTTCCCTAACCCTTTCAGTGAAATCCCGGTTCTTCTGTGTCCGTCCGAGGATAGGATCACCCTCGGCTGTGTCCTCGGACCCTCGGCGCATGGGCCGACTCGTAGTACTAAGAAGTTCTGAACTCAAGAGCAGGTCGGCCTTCCTTAGCATGGCCCAAAGACCCGCATACCCACCAGGGCCTTTTTATTCCTCACAATAGCCCCTCAAAACTCTAATTTTCAACGTCCGAGGAGAAAAATAGGGTTTTGATCTGACGAGAACTAACTACGCACACTTCATGAATGATGGCTTGTGTGGAAACGTTTCGTGTCTCAGAAGATGCCACTTGGCGGTTTTATTTTTAAGAACGCGCGCATTTATTACCGTAAGTTAAACTTTGTCCCCCACGTTCAACGGTGAGATGCGCATCCAACGGTCCTCGTTACTCCACGAAAATTTGGGCGGGACAAATATAATTTCGAGGCCGCTTTTCCGCACATCGTGAAGCTTCGGGAACCTGCGCCTTCATTTAATTTCCCAGGGACTAATCCCATCAAAACATCAGCAATCGCATTTCACCTGCAGAAAACCGTGGATATTTGCACACCTTCTACTTTGTAAGTTCTCACTCTTTCTATTCTCAACCTTTTTCTCCTCGAAATTTGTCCTCGGCTGTCCTTATAATCGTTCTCCCTCTTAGAGTTTAACCTTTCATTCCTCTATAATGGGAAGATTCAAGTGTCTAGTTGATACCGCCGCCGGAATGGAAGGCTTCAGAGCCAAGTATAACATTCCCGGTGACGTAGGTTTAGAATATTGCTCGGCAGAAGCTGTGGCCGGTTCTAGGAAGAAGGGAGAGGTTATCATCCCAATGATAGCCTTTATAGAGGGGGGGATGACCCTCCCGATGAAACTTGTAACTAGGGAGTATCTTTGCAACCACAGGTTGTGTCTCGATCAGTGTCTCCCAAACGTTTTTAGAGTTTTGGGTAGTGTTGATGCTCTGAACGAGCAAATGGGTCTAAATCTCTCCTGGCACGATGTCGCCTTGCTATACGAGTCCCATAAACTTTCCAATGTGGGTTACTACATTAAATCCCGTTCTAGTATCGTTAGGTTAATCTCCTGCCTACCCAAGTCCAACAAAGGCATGAAGGACGACCACCTGATCGTCTCTGGGAACTGGCACGACGGCCTCCACTGCCCAGTTGAGTGGGGGGATCCAGGTGCGATGTCACAGGATTACTCTCCCCACAATACCATTTCCTTTAACACATACAAAAATGCGTATCCACACTTACTTAAATCCCTTACATATCTGGGTGAATCTGACCAGGATTGTTTCTTTTGATGTCCTTTTTGCAGATAAACGACACGTGCGCCCTCGTTTGAGCCATTGTAACGTCGCTGACCTTAATCGAGTACTTCGATCCGAGGTGTTCGTTAGTGAAGACTTACAACTCCGAGCGGCTCATTTGATTTTAGGATACACCCCCATCTCCTCGGACTTCCAGGAGATAGAAAACGCCATAATCGCGGGTGACCGCAGGCGGAGAAGGATAAACATAGCCCGACCCCGCTTCCTCGACGACCACGACCTCCCGGACGCCCCTCACACTGTTTTATACACACAGCCCATAGCGGCTGTTCCACTCGCCGTACACTCCCAGGCAACTGCTATTCCAGAAGAGCGGGTGTCTTCTTCGAACACTCTAGACGAGGAGATAGATCAATTCCATCTTGAAGACACCGACAGACCTCGAGGGAATCAGTTTGTTGTACTCTCTGAGGAAGAGGAAGAAACTGCCGAGGCCTCGGGAATTGCTGGGTTCGTTGTTGCGCAGCCGGAAGACGAATCCGAGGAAGATATGGAAAGGATGCAGGGTCTCCTAACTAAGAGATCCGCAAAGGTCGCCGAGAAGAAGAAGGGGACGTCCCAAACTCTTCCAGCTTTGCCACCTCCCCCTCCATCTGAGCCAAAGCTGCCAGCCGAGGACCCTAAAAAGAAAAGAAAGGGGGAGACTGAGGGGGCGACTGGCAAGGACCCCAAGAAAGCGCGACAACAACCCCCATCGGTTCAGCAGCAGAGGCTGGACAAAGGCAAGGGTAGGGCCTGCTCAGTGGAGAGCGGGGAGATCGGAGAAGTGGCCGACGTGCGCCGAGCACCGGCCACCTGGTCCCCTGACTTAAAGCTGGACGGCGCGCCTATTTCTTGCCAATCCAATATAAGGGCGGTTCAACAAGGCCATGCCCACCACTTGGCCGAAGTATTGGAGCGCCCTCTCTTGCTGCCCAAGGACATGGAGTCCTTGGAAAAAATGAGCCAGCCACAACTATTCCTTTCTCTGAAAAGAGACTTAGCGCTGGTAAGTTTACCCCTTTTTAGGAAGATTCCACTTCTAGCAATATTCATAAGTTTTTGTTGTACTTGACTTCATTATACTTTATTGCAGGCCGTTCAGGAGGTCTTTGTAGCTGAAAAGTTTATAGAGGACACTCGGAAGAAGGCCAGGGCCGAGCTGGAGGTTAGGCTGGAGACTGAGAAGTCCCTGGGCACAGCCCTCGCTGAGAATGAAAAGCTGATCTTGGAGGTGGCTGAGCTGAGGAAGGAGAAAAATGGGGTCGAGTCAAACTTGAAGACTATGAAAACCCAGATAGAAGGGCAGCGCAAGCTCCTTCGCGAAAAAGATGATGAGCTCGCCCAAGCCCAAAGGGAGCGCTCGGCTTTGGAAAAGGAGCTCGCACTGATGAAGGAAGAGGCCAGCACGTTTCAACATTCTTTAAAAGCTGCCAAGCAGACAAGTTTCGAGGAAGGGGTGGCAACTACAGAGGAGCAGCTGACAGAGGCTTTCGCGGCCTTGTGCCTTGAGTACTGTCAGAAAGTCTGGGGGGAAGCCCTAAATGTAGCTGGAATTCCTCTATCTTCGGATTTGAGGAAGTCCGAGAACGTTTGGCTTCCCCTTGAGATACAGGAGATTGAAGAGGCTCCTGCTGCTACTCCTACCCCTGAAACAACTCTTCCTGCCCTTCCCCCCATAGTCCCGAAGCCAATTCCAGATCCTACAGAACCTTCGGGTTCCAATAAAGACAAGGAAGGAGACGGAGACGCCGAGAAGGACCTCAGCCAAGTCATGGAACCCAATATCCCTCCAACAAAAGCAGCAGACAAAGGAAAACAAATTCTATCTCCTTTTGAATTGGAGCTCAAAGAGACCGAGGCACCCAGCTCCTCTCAGCAAGATCCTCCTCTAGAAGTTTAGGACCTAGCTTAGAGCTTCTCTTTCCCTATACTTAGCCTTTATATGTAATGCGTGTTTATGTGATTAATAAAGAACAATTTTATTTGATTTTCACTCATATCGCATTTGTTTTTACTTTATTCGTTTTGTACTTGTTACAAAAGTTTCTCAGAGTAAACAAATCTAACTCCAAGGATTGCACAATCATAACCTCTACACCATCGTATGCATATTATTAAAAACTTAACAAAAAGGTGACATGGTTGAGATATTTTAATAATGATTTAGTTTAAAAAAGAGAGGCCTCATATAATGATTAAATCTCTGTAATATATAGCATTGTTGTTAGTAGGATGTAAGGTCCGAGGATCATTCCTTACATAAATATGCTTAACAATTAAAGAAATAAACTTAAGATCCGAATTAATGAACAGTAAGGCACTGCCTCCCAAACACAATAAGAAGTTAATTTTGATCAAGTTTATGGTCCGAGTAGTAGACTTAATCAATTCGTATGGTTTTGTTCTCAATTGGATGTAAAGTCCGAGGACCATTCCTTGCATAACTTTGCTTAACACTTAAAGATATAAAAATTTAAGATTTGATCTAGCAAACAATAAGACACTAATTTTCAGATGCGATAAGAAACTAACCCCACTGGATCCTTTAAAACATTAAACTCAAATGTCAATTTTCCCAAAGTAGGAGGTCCAAGGACCTGGCATAACTAAGGTTCTGTTTAACAAATGACAAGACATCAATTTCCACAAGGTTTGTGGTCCGAGGACTGCACTTAACCAAGTTTCTGTTTGATTCTCAAAAATTGTAACTTCAAATGTTAATTTTCCCAAAGTAGGAGGTCCGAGGACCCGGCATAACTAAGGTTCTGTTTAACAAATGACAAGACATCAATTTCCACAAGATTTGTGGTCCGAGGACTGCACTTAACCAAGTTTCTGTTTGATTCTCAAAAATTGTAACTTCAAATGTTAATTTTCCCAAAGTAGGAGGTCCGAGGACCCGGCATAACTAAGGTTCTGTTTAACAAATGACAAGACATCAATTTCCACAAGGTTTGTGGTCTGAGGACTGCACTTAACCAAGTTTTTGTTTGATTCTTTAAAATTGTAACTTCAAATGTTAATTTTCTCAAAGTAGGGGGTCCGAGGACCCGGCATAACTAAGGTTCTGTTTAACAAATGACAAGACATCAATTTCCACAAGGTTTGTGGTCCGAGGACTGCACTTAACCAAGTTTCTGTTTGATTCCCAAAAATTGTAACTTCAAATGTTAATTTTCCCAAAGTAGGAGGTCCGAGGACCCGGCATAACTAAGGTTCTGTTTAACAAATGACAAGACATCAATTTCCACAAGGTTTGTGGTCCGAGGACTGCACTTAACCAAGTTTCTGTTTGATTCTCAAAAATTGTAACTTCAAATGTTAATTTTCCCAAAGTAGGAGGTCCGAGGACCCGGCATAACTAAGGTTCTGTTTAACAAATGACAAGACATCAATTTCCACAAGATTTGTGGTCCGAGGACTGCACTTAACCAAGTTTCTGTTTAATTCTCAAAAATTGTAACTTCAAATGTTAATTTTCCCAAAGTAGGAGGTCCGATGACCCGGCATAACTAAGGTTCTGTTTAACAAATGACAAGACATCAATTTCCACAAGGTTTATGGTCCGAGGACTGCACTTAACCAAGTTTCTGTTTGATTCTTTAAAATTGTAACTTCAAATATTAATTTTTCCAAAGTAGGGGGTCCGAGGACCCGGCATAACTAAGGTTCTGTTTAACAAATGACAAGACATCAATTTCCACAAGGTTTGTGGTCCGAGGACTGCACTTAACCAAGTTTCTGTTTGATTCTTTAAGGATAGTAGCTGTAATCGTCAGAGGGACTCATAACCTTGAAACGTTAACTGATAAAAGCACATTTTATTAATAATAATACCTTCTAAGATTATTTACATTCCATGGGCGCGGTACAATTCTTTCATCTAAGTCAGCTAGCTGATATGACCCTATACCTGCTACTGAAATAATACGATAGGGGCCTTCCCAGTTGGGTCCTAGCTTACCCCAAGCTGGATTCTTAGCGGTGCCCACAAACTTTCTTAATACAAGATCCCCAGGTGCTAATGGCCTTAGCTTCACGTGGGCATCATATCCCCGTTTAAGTTTTTGTTGGTAATATGCCATCTGGACCATAGCTGCCTCACGTCGTTCTCCAAGTAAGTCAAGATCTTTCTCCCGAAGTCCATTGTTACTCTCAGGGTTAAAAGAACTCGTCTTCAGGGTGGGAAAGCCAGATTCCAGGGGTATCACCGCCTCGGCTCCATAAGTCATAGAGAATGGCGTTTCCCCAGTGGATCTGCGTGGCGTGGTTCGATACGTCCACAGGACATGGGGGAGTTCTTCTACCCATCTGCCTTTCGCATCGTCCAACCTTTTCTTGAGCCCACTGACTATGGCCTTGTTAACGGCCTCGGCCTGCCCATTCCCCTGAGGATAAGATGGGGTTGAGTATCTGTTTATGATACCCATGTCTCCAAAGTATTGCCTAAAAGCCTTGCTATCAAATTGAACACCATTGTCTGATATAAGAGAGTGTGGTTTCCGAATCTTGTAACGATATTCTTCCACACAAATTTCTTGGAATCAACGTCTCTAATGTTTGCCAAGGGCTCAGCCTCGACCCATTTAGTAAAGTAATCCGTTCCCACTAGCAACCATCTTGTATTACCTGTGGCCCTCAGAAATGGCCCAACTATATCTAGTCCCCACTGTGCGAAGGGCCAAGAACTGAAAAGGGGGTTAAGGACTCCTCCAGGTTGATGAATATTAGGGGCGAACCTCTGACACTGATCACATTTTCTGGCATAGTCTTGAGCCTCCCTTTGCATATTGGGCCACCAATAACCCTGAGTCAAAGCTCTGTGGGCTAAGGATCTTCCCCCCGTGTGGCTACCACAAATCCCTTCATGCAGTTCTTCCAGAAGCCCTTCCGTTGAGTCAGGGTGTACACATAACAAGTACAGTCCTGAAAAGGACCGTTTGTACAGCTTTTGATCCTCAGACAACCAGAAGCGGGGCGCCTTTCGACGTATCTTATCGGCTTCAGACTTCTCCTCGGGAAGGATGTCATTCTTAAGAAAAGACACGACCGGGTCCATCCAAAAATGTCCAGGCCTTATTAGATGAATGCGAGGCGCGTTGGCAGTGACAAGAGAGGGTTCTAACAAGTCTTCAATAAGGATAACCCTAGGTAAACCTTGAGCCGAGGACGTTGCCAGCGTGGCTAAGGAGTCTGCATGAGTGTTTCCGCTCCTAGGAATATGAGCTAATACAAAGGAGTCAAATTCCATTTGCTGACGCCTGACCTAAGCCAAATATTCCTGCATCCTTGGATCTCTAGCCTCCATGACTCCCATGACTTGGCCGACCACTAGTTGAGAGTCCGAGAAGACATGGATTTCCTTTCCGCCCATTCTATGCACCATTTTCATGCCTACCAAGACCGCTTCATATTCGGCTTCATTATTAGTGGCCGAGAATGCCAATCTCAAAGATTTTTCAAAAATGATCCCCTCAGGGGATATCAAGACAAGTCCAACACCAGACCCTCTCTGGTTGGTCACCCCATCCACATACACTATCCAAATCGGAGATGTCACAGCTGTGATAACACCAATTGATTTGTCACCCATGTGGAATTCCTTTAGAGTTTCTTCCAGCAATGGCTCGGCGAACTCAGCCACCAGGTTAGCGAGGACCTGGCCCTTCACCGAGGTGCGAGGCTTGTATTTAACATCAAAAGCCCCCAGGATGGTCCCCCATTTTGCTATCCTGCCTGAGTAGTCGGCGCTACGTAGCACTGCCTTGAGAGGCAATTGAGTTAGGACAACCACTGTATGAGATTGAAAATAATGAGGAAGCTTTCGCGTGGCATGAACCACGGCCAAGAGTGCCTTTTCCAAGGGTAGATAGCGCATCTCGGCATCCCCTAAAGACTTACTAACATAATAAACTGGTCTTTGCACCCCGTTATCATTCCTTATAAGGACCAGGCTGACCGCATGGACAGCCACTGCCAGATAAGCAAATAAAATCTCGTGTGCCTCTGGACGAGATAGGATGGGTGGCCGAGAAAGATATTGTTTAAGTTGTTCAAAAGCTAACTTGCATTCCTCGGTCCATTGAAACCCTTTCCATCTGTTCAACAACTGGAAGAAAGGACGACAGCGGTCTGCTGACCGAGATATGAACCGATTTAAGGCGGCTATCATTCCTGTTAACTTTTGAATTTGTTTTGGGTTCTGAGGAGGCTGCAGATCCTGAATAGCCTTGACTTGCACCGGATTGACCTCTATGCCTCTGTGAGTAATTAGAAATCCTAAAAACTTTCCAGACCCTACGCCGAAAGAGCACTTGGAGGCGTTGAGGCGCAGCTGGTACTTTCTCAGTATCTGAAAAGTGTCGGCCAAATCTTTCAGGTGTGAGGGTATTGCTTTGCTTTTCACTACCATATCATCCACGTATACTTCGAAGGTCTTACCCAATTGCTGCTCAAACATTCTAGTCATCATCCTTTGGTAGGTAGCTCCAGCATTCTTCAAACCAAATGGCATGACCTTATAATGATAATTTCCCGTCGGAGTAACGAAAGCAGTCTTTTCTTGATCCTCCAACGCCAAAGGAATCTGATGATAACCCTGGAATGCGTCCAAGAAACTCATCCGAGGATGTCCGACAGTGGCATCCACCAGTTGATCTATACGCGGCATTGGGAACGAATCCTTGGGACAGGCCTTGTTCAGATCAGTGAAGTCCACACATACCCTCCATTTCTCATTCTTTTTCTTAACAACAATAGTATGGGCCAACCACTCGAGGTAAAAAAATTCTTTAATAGCCCCAGCCCTCTTGAGTTTGAGAACCTCTTCCTTTACAGCTTCAGAATGTTCCCTGGAAGATCGCCGAGGTGGCTGCTTCCTCGGAACAATAGCTGGGTTGACATTTAAGTGATGACAAATGAAGTTTGGATCCACACCTGGGGCTTTATAAGGATCCCACGTAAAAACATCAATGTTGTCCTTCAAAAATTCTAACATTTCCATCTTCTCCTGGTGTGGCAGAAGTATACCAACTTGGAAGAACTTCTCTGGATCATCAGCCACTGGAAACTTCTCCAGTTTCTCACAATGTGTCTCCTTTCCTGTCGGCACTCGAGATGCGTCAGAAGGCATTAACTGCTATGAATTTTTGGTGGCTAAAGTCGAAGACTCGGCTTCTGTTTGATGTAGCACTAAGACAGATATGCATTGCCTGGCCACCGATTGGCTGCCGAGGATTTCCTCAACGGAATCCCCCGAGGGGAACTTAACTTTCACATGCAAGGTAGAGGAGACAGCCCCAAGCGCATGCAACCAGGGCCTGGCGAGGATGGCCGTATATGGAGAGTACGCGTCAACCACAATGAAATCCACTTCAACCGTTTCTGAGCTGGATTGAACGGGCAAACGAATCTGCCCCCTCGGCATAATAGATCTCCCTTCAAAGCTTATGAGCGGTGAGTCATAAGGAGTGAGGTCTTCCATCTTCAACCTTAGCCCCTTAAATAGATCAGGGTACATAATATCTGCACCACTGCCCTGGTCTACCATCACCCTCCTCACATCATAATTTCCTATCCTCAGCGTAATTACAAGTGCGTCGTCATGGGGCTGGATAGTCCCTACTTTATCCTCCTTGGAAAAACATAGGACGGGCAAAATGCCCCTCAACCTCTTCAGCCTACTGCCTACATCCTCGGCCTGAGGATGGGAAACCGCCAGTACCCTAGTGGCACATGACCCGGTCCTACCAGGTGCAGTGAAGATAACATTAATCGTTCCTAATGCTGGCCGAGATGAATTGTTCCCCCGGTTGTTAGAACCAACTTGACTGATATGCCCGGTAGGCTGACATAAGTGTTCTTTCAACTTTCCTTCACTGACGAGCTGCTCCAAATGGTTCCACAAGGTCCGGAAATTCTCGGTAGTGTGGCCTACATCCCGATGGTATTGACAAAAGTGATTTTGATTTCTTTTTGCAGGATCCCCTGCCATCTTACTAGGCCATCTGAAGAAGGGCTCTTTACGAACTTTCTCCAATAATTGATGCACTGGTTCTCGAAACACAGTATTTACAGCCTGAGGTGCTGCCGAGCCAGATTGCCCGAAGTAATCCCTCCTCAGCTTATTGTTGTGATATCTGTCCGACCTGAAATCCCTTCTCTCCTGAGGGATAACCTTCTCCTTTCCATTCCCTTGCTGCTGGTCCTCCTCTACCCTCTTGTATTTATCAATGCGATCCATAAGGCGACGTACGCTTCGGACGGGCTTTTTCGTCAAAGACTTTCTCAAGTCGTGGTTTGTAGGAAGACCTACCTTAAAGGTATTCAACGCCACCTCATCGAAGTCGCCATCTATCTCGTTAAACATCTCCCAGTAACGGTCAGAGTATGTTTTCAGTGTCTCTCCTTCTTTCATGGTCATGGATAATAGCGAGTCCAATGGCCGATGGACTCTGCTACAAGTAATAAACCGCGAAGCAAATGCCCTAGTCAACTCTCCAAATGAACCAACAGACCCTGATTTAAGGCCATTGAACCACCTCATAGCCACAGGCCCCAGGCTAGAGGGGAAGACTTTACACATCAGAGTCTCGTTGTGAGAGTGCACGGCCATCCTCTGGTTGAAGTGACTCACGTGCTCCACCGGGTCAGTCTGGCTATTATAGATGGTAAAGGTGGGCTGGGTAAATCTCCTGGGAAGCCTCCCCTTCTCAATCCTCCGTGAAAACGGAGATTTGGAGAGTTGGTGCAACGCCCTACTCATGGCATCGTTTCCTAAGCCCCTAGGAGGAAGCTTCTTGCACCTACGAGCTGGTTGGTCATCCTCTTCCCCGGAGGACGCTAAGCTGGGGGGTGAGCACGTTCCTGAGCCGTAGCCACCTCCCCTATATTCCTCAGAGGAAGGATTAGATGAGGACGGTGAAGACTTACGTCTGGCGTGGCGTAACTTCCTCTTCAAGCAGTTGATCTCCTTCTGCATGGCTTTAGAACCATCGTCATGGGTGGTGCTACCCCCACCAGGAGTATGGCTAGCCCTGGGGTACTCTGTATGGACACTTCCCTCACGATCCTTTCGACGTTCAAGACGCTCGAAATGATCTTCAGGTTACGATCCCTGCGACTCTGCATGGTGAGAGCCTAAGCCTGCCATGATATCCCTACTTCTTCTAGACTAGATTTTCCACAGACGACGCCAATTGTAAGTGCACAAGTGCACCTGGCCCCAAGAATAGTTACGGGCTCAGGCCCAATGAGCCTTAAACAATACGAATTTGTAGAGTGTGGGCTTGAAACCTAGGTTAGAAGTATTTAAGGATTCGATGACAAGCCAAACATTGCAAACACTCAAAACAACAAGAAAAACTGGAGTTCAACCTCCTCAGACGTAAGCCAAGAATTGTTCTTATATTATCTCTCTTCCTTTTCTTTTTCTATTAGGTTACCAAAAGGAAAAGTCCTTATTTCTGTTCTAGACTTTTTCTTAAATACTACTCTTTTTGATACTTTGTACACGTGTTGCCCTCACTTCCCTTTTGCCCAGATATTTATTTTCTCAGTGCCTTTGAATAGTAACTAGAAGTTTCCCTTCCACTGTTCAGGTGTCACTTCCTCATTAATGCGGCCAGGGTGGTAGGTGCAGGGTCTTTAATGTGGAGGTAACAGTCTTTTCCTTAGATATTTCTCCAACACCGGTGCTTCTAGGTGGTTCAAGGGTTCACCCCCTTTAACCGTTGGTCTTTACCGTGTCGTTCCCTAACCCTTTCAGTGAAATCCCGATTCTTCTGTGTCCGTCCGAGGATAGGATCACCCTCGGCTGTGTCCTCAGACCCTCGGCGCATGGGCCGACTCGTAGTACTAAGAAGTTCTGAACTCAAGAGCAGGTCGGCCTTCCTTAGCATGGCCCAAAGGCCCGCACACCCACCAGGGCCTTTTTATTCCTCACAGGAGTAACACTATGTTGTGAGATCATTTAAAAAGTAACCAGGTAATTCGTTGATAAATTATTATTATTATTATTATTATTATTATTATATATATATATTTTTTGTATAAGTTTCTACCATCTTTTGCTTGATTTGTATCAACTTTCTTGAATGATTGTTCTGTAGCTTCATTGGTTTAAAAGCACAGCTTGAAAAATAGAGTTTAGAAAAGCACTCAATTTTAGATGGATTACACAGTATGCATATAATTATATAAAATGTATGAATTGAAATATATACTTTTAAATAACTGGAATTGTAGATACCAAAATTAATGAGTTTTTTTCTATAAACCGCCTTATAAGTTATAACATGGCATTGGAAACTTTGTAGTATGCTCTTTTCCTTACTCCTTAACATGATGCCAGGTGGAAAGAGGTTGGGATTGCTCTAATCCTTGAGATTTGAATTGATTTTTGAAGGATCATACAGTCCAGGATTTTACAGGTTCATACAACTCCTTTAAGATTCAATCCTTTTCTGTTAAGAAAATACCCAAATTTCTCTTGTTTTCTTTTGTTTGAATTTGGTTGAGTTTCTCAATGATTTGATCCTGTATGCAGAAATGATGCAAGGTCAGAATTCTAAATCAGACAAGAGCGGTGTTTCTTCGGGGGGAAAAAATCTGGTACTACTTATGCATCTGCTAGGAAAAAATTGACTTCTCTTAATCCTTATATTGTAACAGTCTTCCTAAAGGTCAGATTAAGAATCCTTTTTGTTCTTTCTCCATTGGCAGATTTTGTTTAATACAAGAAATATTCAGTTTGCATGCAAGATGCTACGAATGTAACAAGTTTCATCATCTAACAGTACCTTTTTGAGGATATCTTCAGCTTTAGAGCAACTGGACAATAGCTACTTGGGATGTTCTACCAGTATCTTCTAGTGCATCACTATTTCGTTCATATCAGAATATTGAATGGTAGTAACTTCACACTTTCCTCCCTAAATTGCTTTGCTAGTGAAATAGATTGCCTATGAGAATTCAGTTTGATACATTTTCTTTATAATTCTTTTATCTATGAAAATAACAATATTCATAAAGCCTATATATTTTTCGAATTTCTTATTCACGATAACTATTAAGAAAAATGTTTATCCAGTAGGTGAGTAATTGTATAACAGGTTGTAAAGTAAAATTATATTTTCTGTTGCTTTGGCTTTTTGTATGTTCAAGAAAAATATGGATGTATATTTGTATACAAAAACATAGGTTGATCATTCAACATACTAGGAATAATAAATGGATTCTTACCAATTTTATGTTTCATATACTGAGTAGCTGTAGTCCTGGACAATTTTTGTTGCTTTATTATGATGTATCTTTAGAATTAAGACATCATTAAAGCCTTGTATGGAAATTGGAAAGTGGTTTTGAACTTACATAACATGAATTTCCTTTCATCTTTGATGTGGTCTTGGAATTATTATGGCACTTCACATACCATAAAGACATAGAGGTATAATCCAGCCTTTGTTTGAGATCTATAAAAATCATATAAATTTGGAATTTTGTAGGTTCTGGTCCAGGAATTCATTTTAATAATAAAAAAGGTTTTTGAATTGAATGCTTGTTGGTTACAAATGAAATAACAATGGCTAGCAGTCAAGCAAGAAACAAATGCTTATAAAGAAATATGAGGCATTAATTCAATTCTATCGAAATCAAGTTCCTTTGGCTTCTACTAATGTCTTACGTTGATATCTGCTGTTGCTAGGATCAAGTGCCCCTAGTAGAAAAATATTGTTACATTGAGGAAATAATTTGGCAAGGAAGAACTGCACACCAAAGCTTTCTCATAACAATATTCTATAGAAGAAGTCAATCAGAACTCAGCCAAAGATGCGTTTTTGGCATTTCCATATTGCTCTCAGAATTTGAAATCAGTCTTTATTGATTAACTAGAGCATCGGAGAAAAGCTTCAGTAACTTTGTATAATTTAAAATCTTAGTGATTCAGTTTTTGTACTCACTACTCACTGGCTCTGAAAATTAAAGTTCATATGGATGTTTGAGACTATTTATATTCACCCATCCAAATTTTGAAATGTATCTTTTTAAGTAAATTATGGTGAACATTAAAATGTTAAAGTTAGTATTTTGATGTACTTTTAATGTTGCTTCAGTCCTTGCCTTTGCTTATAGCTTGTTTGGATGGATGGAGAGTAGAGGGAGAGAAAGTAAGTTAAATTAACTTGTTTTGATTTTTTTTTAAGGGAGAAGGGGGAGGAATTTGGAGGGGATTGGAAGAATTTTAACTACTTCTAAATTTTTAATTCCCCAAAATTGGAGAGATTTAGAGGAAAAGTAGAGCATAGAAATATTTAACCAAATGAATTACCAAATTTATCCCTATTATATTAATAAAATTACAAATTATGAAAAAGCTAATTATTCCATTTCTCCTTACTTAATTTTAAAAACATTCAAATAAGGTGGAGGAAAACCATTATCCTCTACTCTCCTCCCTATTACTCTCCTCCTCTCTACTCTACTCTCCTCTCTCTCTAAACTTCCAAATATAGCATTAATGTTTCTTTGCTACAAAATGGTAAAAAATGTGAAATGGTTTTCAAAATATCTTTAGCAGTACATCTACAGTGGACCACGTTATGACTTTCAATAGGTCTGGGGTAGGAGGACAAAGCAAACTCTTTAATTTCACAAATTGGAAATGCTTTTGTTTATTTAGTATTCAGTTTCTGAAGCAAGGTTGTTAAAATCGGAATTCTAAGTAAGATCATAGGAGGTAGATGGGTTTGTGGATCATAAAATCGGATCGTGGATCAAAGGATTTTACATTATTTGAGAAAAAAACACATTAGTATGTTAAATAATCATATAAACTATATATTCATTCATCATTTGCATCCATTTGATGTACATCCATAAGCATTATTTAAAGAGGCCAAAAACCTCAAAATGTGAAACTCTATTGGAATGTTATTTTTCATTTAGGTTCAACTGACACTCTATCTCTCTACTTTAGAATAGCAAAACTCGGTCTATTAGGATGTTATTTTTCATTTGAGTCCAACTAAACCTTCTATCAAGTTAAAAAAGATTATAAGAAACTAAGATCATTTGAGATCCTCAGAATCGTACAATCTTGAACAATCGCAAAGATCCTTGAAAGATCCGGATTATTTTAGGCAAGTAAAATCGAAAAATCGTAGGATATAAATCAAAATTTTGACAACCATGTTATGAAGCCAAATGCCAAAATGAAGTTGAATTGGTTGATTCCTTCAAATGCACATGTTTATCTCATTTCTCATGTCAATGGGCTTTGGTTGATTTCATTAAACTGTGGGCCACGTTAATGGCCTTTGGAGTTGAATCTGTGGGCCCAGCTTAAATTGCTCCCAAATGTTTATTTGGTCAGCCACATTGAACAACTCATGGGCTGTTCGCTCGAGCATTTTTGGGCCTAAAAAATTTTCAAGTGCTAATCCCAAAACCGTGGGGACCAAGTCTATGGGCTGACTTTGTGGATCCAAATTTTATATGTTTACTTAGTATTCTGGCCAAATTGGCCCAATACCATCATTTTAAAAAAAATTAGGCAAAAAACACTGTTTCAGAAGTAATTGGGAAAATACCACTTTTTCCAGTACTCGAGCTCACCAAACTCGAGTACTAGATTTTACACTTCCACCATGGTGTGCCAGCATGGAATTTTTATTAAAAAAAGTCCCCTAGTACTCGAGTTTGGTGAACTCGAGTACTATACGATCTGGTACCCGAGTCCACTAAACTCGGGTACCAATCTGGATTGTCCGTCAACTTTGTGATGGGAATCCAGATTGATACTCGAGTTTCATCGACTCGAGTACTTTGAGTAGTACCCGAGTTCTTGAAACTTGAGTACTAATCTGGATTGCAATTGTATATGCCCATTATACTCGAGTTCCATGTACTCGGGTATTCTTAACAGTACTCGAGTACATGATACTCGAGTATTGCTCACTAAAACCGGTCACTTCTAATCTCTCATTTCTCACTCACTTGTACACTCTCACTCTCCAAATCCCAAACCCATTCATCGCCGGCAACCTTGGACTCCCAAACCCATTTTATCGCCGGCGCCGCTGTACAAACCCCAAACCCATTCATCACCGGTGACCTCACACTCAAAGGTTAGCAATTTTTGTAATTTTTTTTGTTCTTTCCATGAGTTTTTAAGTTAGGATATTGTGAATTTAAAAAACATGAATTGAAAGAACTCACTTATTAGAAAGAACTTATTAGTTTTAAAAATAGAAAGAACACATGAATTGAAAGGCTTAGATTAGAGCCCTTTAAAGAAAATCAATCAAGTGCTTAGGAGATTTTTTGAGGGAAAAAAAAAAGGGAACTTCCTTCAATGCCCTTTTAAAGTTCTAAAGTTTTTTTTTTTTTTTTTTTTTTTTTTTTTTTTTTTTTTTTCGGGGTGGTCAAAAAATCTCTCCATGGTCGTTGGTGTTTGAGTTTAAGGATTTCTAACATTATTTGTACTCTCTTCTATAGTATCATTCAGCCCAAAGACTGAAATGACCATTTAATTTAAGCTTCAAGATCCTTGTCTACAGTAGAGGTAAATCTTCCTTTCTTTGTGTGTGTGTGTGTGTGTGTTTTTCTCATTTTTTATATCATATTTTTTGCCTTTTAATTTTACACGTTTAATTATTTTTGTACTGATCTTCAATTAATTATAGCTTAGGAACGTACTTAGAGTAGAAATTAGAATAGAGAAGGGTTTTTCCTCTTAAGTGTGTATGTACTATGTAGCACCACCCTAGAGACCTATGTACGCAGCCTTGGTCATGTGTACACATTGTAGAAACCTTAGAAATCTTTATCTTCTATTTTTATTTATTTAATGCATGTTTGGTTGATGTTAGCCTAAGCTAAAAACTTAGAAATAGGAAACTCACCCCTTATGTATGCTTGAATCGTGCTTGTGTTTATTTTGATCTATGTTTTCTTAAAGCAATTTGCATGTTTAGGACATATCCCACTTAGAAAAACCCTTCCTAGAATATGGAAAGAAGGTCTGTAGTGGAGGCCAATCCATTGAATTGAGCATACTTGAGTGCCTAACACTTTCTGAAGAATTTATCCTAACTTTGGACCATAGTTTGGTAATGTGATTCTGCATAATGGTCGAGAGTAGTTCCTATACCTAAACTAGATAAAGGGTCTGTTTATGTAATGCATGTTTTTGGTCATAATAATTATTGGTCATTATTTATCATATATATATATATATATATATATATATATATAGCCTATTGTTTATATTTTGCAATTAATCAAACAATTGGTATATTCATTGATATACAAATTCCAATACTAACTTTAAAATACAACTAAATATTAAATATAACTTAAAACTAAACAAAGGGATGAAGAAAGAGAACATATGTATATAGGTACTGACTTTAGCAATTTGGTTCAATAAAATTACACTTGAGCCACCCTCAACAATAGCATTTTCCCTCTTAAAGGCCATAAAAAAATTATTGATATAAAAACAAATAAAAAAATTAGTGAGATGTTATCATTTTGGTTTAGCTTATGGGTATTTGATGAATATGCTAATGGGCCATTAATCACCTTTAATTTATGTCAGGTATGGACTCACATCAAGCAAGACCCTCTATAGGGACTGTTTTGACGAGGCAACCTATGCATCGTTCAAGTTTGCTTTGGGATGCTCCTTTGGCAGGCGAGGCATGCACTTATGTCATTGTAATCAACATATGTAGTAGAAAGATTTTGGGCATTATGTTTGAAGTGTAATTATTACGTGGTTAGTGAATGTTATTATTAATACTAAGCTGCTTTGTTTGCAGGAAGTGCCAGGTGTTCTGACTTGTCGTCACCGAGATAAAGGTCTGTTTGATGGTGGGTTAGATTCACGGATTGCCACTTATATCACAGATGCAGGGTTAGATGAGCTACTTCGAGTCCCACATATGGACCTTGACCATGCACTGATCACGGACTTAGTGGAGAGATGGCAGCCAGAGACGCACTCATTCCACTTGCCCCACGGTGAGATGACCATCACGCTACAAGACATAGAGGTCATCATAGGGGTACCTGTACATGGCTTGCCGATGGTAGGATTTACCCATATGGACAACTGGCGTGACTTTTGCATAGATTTGCTAGGCTTCCTTCCACCGGACAGACCAGTTGGTACAAAAAAGAACACTGCAGTGTTGGAAGGGCCGAGGATAAAAGCCAAATGGCTGGAGGAGCAGTTTCGCAACCCTCTTCATGCTGACGCCACTAAGGTGCGTGTGCAACAGTATGCTCGGTATTACATACTCCAAATGTTGGGTAGTATACTGTTTATGGACAAGTCTAGCGAACGGCTCTCAATCATGTATCTACAATTTTTCAATCCAATCAGCAGTGGAAAGAAATATAGTTGGGGTAGTGCAACACTAAGTTGGCTATATAGGCACCTCTGTAAGGCATCAGAGAAGACAGCCAAGCAAATTGGTGGTGCACTGCTATTAATGCAGTTGTGGGCGTGGGCGAGGTTTCCACAAATATGTCTTGTGATGAGGCATCCACACCAGGCACTGCCCCCAGGTCCACTTGCTGTCAGGTTTGTAGGATCTTCAACTTAGTTATCATTTTACATTTCCGCATTAATTTTTTTCGCATGGGAATTATGTAAGTAATTAATATGAAGGTTATGTCTGTGTTGTTTGATAGATGGAAAGGGGCTAAGATAACAACTAACCATCCAATGCATGTCCTACGCGCCTATCGTGTGTCGCTTGCTTCGCTCCGGCCAAATCAGGTATCGTGCCTTACAAGTGGGAACCAACCACTTTATGGTTGTTTGTATGGTTGTTTGTAAGATATCGTTACACATATATTGTTAATATGGTTGTTTGCATTTTTTGGATCATTGTAGATTGTCTGGGAGCCATATAGAGATTATTTGGGTTCCCTGCCCGCATATTGTACGGCAGGCCAACACATATGGAGGTCCATCGTGCCGCTCATACATTTTTAGGTGATTGAAGGTCATCACCCCGAACGTGTTCTTCGACAGTTTGGGATGAAGCAAGGCGTACCGGACAATGTCGATACTTCAATTGAACTTCACAAGATAATGCTCCAAGGCAAGCACGAAAAAAATTGGGTTCAAGAACATGCCACTCATATTGCTAGATGGGCTGCGCAGCCACAATTGCTGAAGCACCGCCCTTTCATGGGGTAATGAGCTACAATGACGAGTATATGGTGTGGTATCGTTCCATCACTGTTCGGCATATTATAAAAGAGGCCTCATACTGGGACACTTTGGTAAGTTTACAAAGATTGTTCTATTATAAATGTACCTTGCTTTGCATAGTTTAGTTCCAAATCCTAACACTACTCTTGTATACTTGTGACAGGTTGAATCACAGTTGAGGATTATGGCGAAGTTCGAACCAGGGTCCGAGATCTACACGGACTGTATGAATGCCTTGCAATCTATTAAAGAGATCAGTTGATTGATCTTGGACGATGTACGCACTGTGGGCAATGCAAGTGAGCCGACTGTAGGGCGTGGTCAGCAAGCAGGTGGATGTCGAGGGCATGGAGGTCGTCAATCTAGTCAGTGCCATGCATCTAGTCAGCATCCCACAACTGCGAGCCGTCACACATCGGGTGGCCGTCACACACCCGTGCACGACCACACGATGGAGGAGGCAAGTCAGACATCAGATGAGATGTGTTTGGACACTGGTTATGACATGGGCTCCATGGCACATGATGATGCGGGTCCATCCCATACGTTTGCCCAGACATGTCGGTCCCCATCCATGGTTCGCGATGATACCTGCCCATCGACATCCTCTCCCCCACCGACTACCGGCACTATCCCCGCAGATGTATGTGGTAGAGATGAGATGAGATTCATGCCCACCCCTGGGCTACCCACCCCTGGTGCCATCCAGACAGAGATACCCACCCCCCCACCTGAGGCTTCACACAGTGAGGATCGGCCGCGAAGGCCGCAACGAACACGGACACGGACACATCCTCCTGACTGTAGGACTGGACATGGTACTCTCCCCTCTTATACCGATTACATATGCATCTCTTTATGGTTAAATGATTTGAATATGAGTATTTGCTTGTGTTCTTTTCAGGCAAGGTGAGACCAGTCAAGGAACCAGTGAGGAGAAGAAAACGGGAATGATTTTCGATGGTCAATCGCATTGGTGGAACCAAAGGGTGAGACTAGTCAAAGGTCTTAGAATCCAACGTTGAATATTGTTGTTTATGATCTACTTGAATCTTCTATTTCAAATAATTAGATACTCGAGTTTGACTTTGCCTTATATGATTGTATATTGCTTCTAATATATAAGAATATAGCTGTATGTGCAGTCAAATAGTTTTTTAACTAAAAGACTTGCTATACACTTTTCCCAGCAATGACATCAATCATTAGAATTGAAATGAATGCATTTCCACAATTAATAGTGATAATACCATTCTAATTGTTAATACTTTTTCTTTATCTTGGAGGAGTGATTCCACACAATAACCGGTTTCTTGATTTGTGCAGTGCTCGTGTTTGGGCAGTTCATACTGAAAGAAATGGTTCTGACAAGCCTGGGTATTCTATTGCGCCTGAACGTGATGGTGTTGTGTTGTTTGGTCACAATGCCAGAGTTTGGGATTGCTGTATTGGTGATTATGTAAGCTTTACAAAATCCTTGTTTATCTTATTGCGTCTTCTTTTTTAACAAATTAGGACAAGAGAATATAGTTTATTGACATTAGTTTAAAGTTCTAGATTAAAGTTCATTTTAAGTGTTCTTAATTTTTTTCTCAATATGAAAATTATTTGCCTATGTGAATTTGTTAAAGGAATAAAAAAAAATTTTCATTTTGAGTTCACGAGAGAATTTATTTTCATCGTCTTGCTGGGTTGGTTTAGCATGTGACGAAAATTTCCTTCCGAGCATTATTGTCAGAAAGGTTTAGATTAAAGATATACTGTCAAATGAAAACAGGTAGTAAAAGGATTGATAGATTGCATTTAATGGTTAAGGTCAAACCAATATAACGTTTTTGTGATTGAGAACAGCTTAATTGATTATTATTATTTCATAGTTTTTGTTCTTTAATCTTATTATCTTTTAAATATGTTTAATTTATTAGATTAACACTTTTTTCCTGGTTAGAATTGTCTTCAAGTATTACGTTTTATGACCTTAACAGGATGGATTGAATAACATTAGAAATGTGATACTGGTTTGATTTTATACAGATTGTTATGTAATTAATTAAAAACACCTCTTGTCATTTCTAAACAATTCTTTTGCAACCTTTTGGTGTCTTGGTTCTTGTGGCTTTAAGACCATAAGCAGTTTGCTTTTGCCTTTAGGGTGATTTTTGCAATGCTCTTCTTTTTATTGTTATTCTGGGCATGGATAATATAACCATACTGTGACATGGTGGGGGGGTATTGATCCATCAATGATTGCCACTCGTTTCCTCTTTTTCCAAAGGGCTAAAATGCAATTTCTGACATTTATGAAGTTTGTTGATTTCTTGATTTTTCTATGACATATGCACTGCTGGAATCTGATTCTATAATACCTGAGTTGTCTCAGTTAATTGTCACTGCGGGTGAGGATTGCACATGTCGTATGTGGGGATTGGATGGAAAGCAGCTTCTGATGATCAAGGAGCATATGTAAGTTGCTCTGTGTTTCTTTTTCTTTTTTCTTTTTTTGTTTTCTGAGCATTGAGGATTATTAATTCCTTAAAATTTCATGTTCTGTGACTTTAAAACTATTAATTTTTTTTTTTTTTCATTTTTTATATAAGTACTTAGAACTGTAACTTGTTGGTATTATAACTGATGATCCAGGTGCTAGATGTAAAAGTAAAATGATCTCTTTAGGAATTATCTATTTGTAATTGTTCTAGGATCTTATGGACTTGCTGTTTGTTGACAACCTTGATTTAAACCTTATAGCGGACCTCAAGTTCTAGCTTATACTTCATGATTGGTTATTCCACCTAAAATTCATTTTTCCTAGTAGAATGTTAATTTTTAACTTTAAACTGAATAAGGGCAAGCACATGTTAGAAGTTCCCAAAATGGTGTTGCACCATTCTGTTTTGAAGGGGTAATAATAATAAAAAGTGCATCATGTGGGTCAAACATTAACTTGTAAAGTGACTTTTTAGGAAAAGGGGTGTCACCCAAGAACCAACACTGATATTGTGATTCTCTCCTTAAAATTTTAGGCTGGCATGAGTTTATGACAGTATATTTTTTTTGATAGGTGAGATTATGACAGTTAGTACCCCTACCTTCTCCACTTTATTATGTAATTCTCATACAGAATACACACACACACATATTTGCTACATTAAGTTGGATGTGGGGGGTTGAACCCTGTCCATTTTGAGGACACTAGCAGGTGCAAATTGACCCAAGGTCATTAGAAAATCTATATCTAATTAATATATGTTATATTCGTGTTGTGTTGTAATAATAAAAACTTTTTTCTTGTTTTTTTTATTTAAATTTTTTATTTTTATAAAAATAAATGTAATAATAAACATGTGTACCTCTCTTGGGTTGATGTACAGTGGAAGGGGCATTTGGCGTTGTTTGTATGATGCGAACTCTTCGCTTCTCGTTACTGCTGGATTTGATTCTGCAATTAAAGTGCATCAACTGCGTGGTTTTTGGTCTAAGGGCTCAGATGGACATGCTGAGGTAAAAGAGTTTATTGACAGAACAGAGATATTCACTGCTCGTATCCCTACTTCATCAGAGCATAATGGACTAATGGACAGGTAGCACTTCTTAATATCAGTAGTTACTTAGGATGTCTTACTATTCTTAAAACTCTAAGGATCCTTAATGTAGACAAGGAAGCATATAGTCTTGGTCTTGAAGTAACCTTGTGTAAATTAATTGGAAATGTGATTTAGTTCTCCATAATAATACTTTTTTCCTATTTCTTTACATATCAAAATAATAATAATAACGATAATACTTTTGTCTTGCATCCCCCACACACCTCGGGAGAGGGGTTGCACTAATTTGTTGGTCCTAGCCACCTGGTGTATCATAACAACAATGATGATAAACATTTATCTGGATGGTTTGTTGGGGCATCTCATTGTGGAACCCAACAATGGTGGTTCATAAACTTCAGACACCCAACAGCCTTAGATTTTTTAATCTTCTTGCTTTTTTGTTACTGGTATTTGTTATTTGTCATTTTTGTGACTGTCTAATGTACTGACATTGTTGGCCCCTTGTTGCAACAAAAGTGAATATGTCCGTTGTTTACATTTCACATGTGAAGTTTCCCTTTATGTTTCCACGAATCAGGGTTATCTTTACCATGCTAAATTATCCAATACCAGGGATGTAAAATGGACTGAACTTGTCCAAGTCAGTAACGAGGTTCCTATTGTATGTATGGATGTCTTATCCCTAAAATCATCTGAGCTTTCTGGCGGTGTTGAGGATTGGCTTGCTGTGGGAGATGGTAAAGGATACATGACAATTGTCAAAGTTCAAAAGTTTGAGGATTCTGAGTACTTGTAGATTAGTTTATACTGTTTTGATTTTTTTGTTACAAAATCTGCTAATTTATTGTAATCTATAACCTGAGCTTGACAGTGTATTGCTTAATCTTGTTGATAAGGATTGATTGTTTTTATTCGATCTCCTTTCTTTGACGTCTGTGTTCTGGGTTATAGTTGCAAGTTGCGCCCAAAGCCATTGTGAATTAATGCATAAAATCGATCCTCAAAATCTCCTTTGGCAGGCGTAAATGCACTTTTAGTTCATATATTTTGACGTTGTTTAATTTCAGTCCTTACATTTGATTTTTACCACTATATGAATTTGACATTCAAGATCTAATCGTGTAACTTCAAAATATAATGAGCATGGATTGGAGGTAACCAATCACATTACATAAAGTGCAGTGCATACGAGGTTGAGTGCATTTTTGGGGGTTTATTTTTTTGGTACAATGCGTACAAGCTTGGTAGAAATCTGCAGACTGCTACAAAGTTAGTAAGATACAGTTTAAAGTGGTACCAGTTAAGTAGCCTTGAAAGAGTTACCAATTCGTTTAATAAGTGATCTCTGTGATACATATACTTTTTCAAAGTGACATTCAGTTATATTATTCCCTTGAGAGAGAACAAAAAAAAAACAACAAAAAAAGAACCCGAGTTCCGAGTTAGAATAAAACTCAAGTGGTTTAGGTATAAAAATGGATACAATAATACAGCTTTGTACTCGAGTTTTAGAAACTCGGGTACCGTTACAAAGTACTCGAGTCTAAAAGAATCGAGTACTAAGCTGTGTGTTTTGTACACATATAATGAGGCATACCCGATCTATACTCGAATTTTCTGGACTCGGGTACTATAGCAAAGTACTCGAGTCTCAGAAACTCGAGTACAATGGTGCAGTTGTACAAAATTAGGTTGATCACGTCATGCAATGCTTTTTAGTGGACCTGGTACTGTGACACAGTACTCGAGTTCCTTAAACTCGAGTACTGCGCTATGTTCGTACACACTTCTTACATGCAGTACCCGAGCCATACTCGAGTCTATCGTTACAGCATTGAAAGAGATGAACGAGTATAATCCAAGCGGCCAATACATCAATCCTGAGCTTTGGAACTTCAAAGAAGATAGGAAAGCTACATTAAAGGAGGTGATCAGTTATATAGTGAAGAATATCAAGGCACTTAAGCGCAGCAAATCATGAGGCAGAGGTTAGTAATTTGATATATATATATATATATATACAGTGCTTTTTTTCCCCCCAATTATGAAGCATTGTTAAGTGATTCCTACTCACATAGGACCTGGTGCTCATGTGGTTTGGCTGATAGTGGGCTAAGAAATATTGAATGGTGATGTGTGTGTGTGAGTGTGTCTAACAATTGAAGTTTAGTTTAGAGCAATGGATTTGAAATATTATGCTCATTCACAGGCGAAAATGACATACTGTTATTGCCCTCCCACATATGCTCGAAAGTTAATGGATGTTAATATTTAAAAGTGATTGAACCCTTTGGAGCCCAAGATCCATTTATGGTTTGAATGAAGAGTAACTTTTTGCATTTGTCATTTTAAATTTTAGCATCAGGGATGGGCATAAGCCATTGGTTGGGACTGGAGTAGAGGAATGAAATGACTCCAAATATGCAAAAGTTTGAGTAATAGGTAGCTTGCTTGTTTTGCAGTTTTAGTTAGAGGAATTCACCTACTCTAATATGTTCTATGTTTAGTGTTTGTAAGATGGATTTGTTCTTTTTATTGGGCTTATTCTATTTAAGCCTTGTTGGATCACTTGATTAATTTTTGTTTTGATAATGTTACATGCTATATCATGCATGTATATGCCTTAGCAAAAAACTGAAATTGCTTGTGCTTGGGTGTTATTTGATTATTGATTGGTACCTATGACATGCTATATGTTATTTGATTATTGAGTGGTAACTATGACGTGCTATGTATTGTATTGACAAATTTTGCTTATTGATAAATTATGCACGTTTATATGGTCCTAACCTGCCTGGTTTTGATAGATTTACCTGGTCCTAAAGCATATTAAGATGATTTTTTTCCCATAGCCAAATGCTCCTAGTCAGCCTCCTCAAGGAAACAAAACAGAAGGGATGCGTGGTAATGTTGGAGGCCAGGCCCAAACAGGAAGTCAAGCACAATCTGGACAAGCATTTTCTAGTCAACCATTCCAATCTTTACCTCAAGTTGTGCAAATCCAACTGGCTGCAGCTACAATACCTGTTCCTTCCCTTCATATGGTAGTTATATATTCTTACATTGATGATTCACATGTGTTTTGCATTAAACTTTCTTTCATATATCTTTTTTTCCCTTCATTTCAGCCTATCCCTGATTCATTGAGTACTCTCTCTGAGTTTATGAATCGCATAGAGCAGACACTGTCTCAAAATGGTCATTCCAAAACCTTTTTAACTTGTAGTTGCAAATGATTGCATAAATTAACCAGTTCTCCATGATGTAGGGTATCAACCAAATTCATCTTCGACCAACCCCCGTGACCTACCAAGGGTGGAATTACCTTCTAGTGCATAGGGGTTGCCTACACCTGAAGCATTGAGCATTGTCCTGCGTCAAGCAGAACGGCTTCTCAGTGGTCACGCTGTTGCTGCACTATCTGTAATCACCATATTCAGAATACTTTAAATCTTGGGTTTTTTTTTGGGTGACTTTGTTTTGTTCCTTTTGCTGCACAATATTTGTGTGTATGTTCGTTCTCTACCTCTTTTTTGGCTTTTTGTTAGATTATATCCATTATTTCTGATTTTTTGTCTCTTTTGTGGAAGAATGCATTTGGGTTTGTTGTGACATTAGCAACTTTTGGAACATCTCTTGTTGAGTAAAAGAGAGGAGTTTCATTAGTTCCAATATTTTTTCACTAAATCTGGTATTATTTTAGAAATATATATGGATCATAAGAATTCTAAATGGATTTTTCTTAAGTGTCCGTTTGTCTCTTAGCTTATTTGGTTAGCTTTAAGCTTTTAGCTTAACAGAATCCTTTCACTTCTTACTTCAATTATCTTCCATGACAGGTGATTTTTCTTACATGGATTTTTATATTCACATCATTTTAGGCAAAAGGAATTGTGTGACAAAGAAGATTGCAAGATATGTGATAATCTTGATGTGGATCAGCCATGCATATTTTAGTTTTATTTTTGAAATCGCTTTTTGCATTCTAGATGTTCCTTTTGATGCTTTTTTTTAAAGATGAATGAGAAATATATTTATAAACTACTAAAAACTAAAAAACAATGTACAGCAACTGTCTCAACTCACAGACCAAAAGAACTCCTAGTCCTGGTAAAGAGCAACTATACAATTGCATGTCACAGTAAAGGACAAAAAGCACACGTAAGGAAGAGGTAGCCTTTGTAAAACCACCCTACCTGCAACCAAAATCTAAACAAACCCCATTTAAGAAATGCACTGTAAAATCTTCAAGTTGAAACTCCAAGTATTGCAATGACTCTGTTCGAGAGAGAGCCTTCATATTTCAAAATGCCTTTTCCAAGGATAATTGCATTTCTCCGATGCCAAATATCATAGATTGATCCTAAAGCTTACACACCACAGCTTGGAGAGATTTTCCCCTACACTTCTCCACTCTCCATTATGTGATGTCTTCCCATACAAACCCGGGAGCCTGGAGATGGCAGCACCTCATTAACTCTTTCCTAAATAAAGAGCACTAAAAAATGTTCACTAAAAATCAAATGGACGTAAAGATTCGAGCTGCATGATTACAACACTCTAGAAATTAAGGCCAACACAGATTAATACTCGAGCTTCATGGACCCGGGTACTGTTAACACAGTACCTACGTCACAAAGCTCAAGTATCAAATGGCATGATACACTTAATAAATGGCGGCCAACCCAGATTAATACTCGAGTTTTAGGGACTCGGGTAACAGTACTCGAGTACATGAAACTCGAGTATCAAATGGCATTACCCATCAAAACCTGGTGCCCAATCCAGATTGGTACCCGAGTTTAGTGGACTCGGGTACCACATTATACAATACTCGAGTTCACCAAACGCGAGTACTAAGTGACATTTTTTAAATCCAAAATGCCACGCTGGCATGCCATGGTGGAACTAGAAAATACGATACTCGAGCTTACCAAGCTCGAGTACTGGAAAAAGTGGTATTTCACCAATTATTTTTGAAACAGTGTTTTTTGCCTAAATTTTTTTGAAAAAGATGGTATTGGGCCGATTTGGCCTAGTATTCTTATGAGTCTTTTGGATGGGCTGCCCAAAAATATAACAGAAGCTAATTGTGATTCTTGTGAGTTGTGAACATAGCATCAACATAGTGCTTGGTTTGATATTGATGGTCTGATCATGGCACTAAAAACATGGCTTTCGAGGGCCAAAAGTTTAGGTTCAAGTGGCCCATATTATCTCCATTAATAAATAGATTAAAGATCTGTTTGGAAACAACTTATTTAGTTGAAACTGAAAAAATTTTGTTGAAAATATTGTAAAAAAAAATAAATAAAAAAAAACTAAAAGCTAGCTGAATAGTATAGTAAGACTCATGAATAATATCAAAAAGTGCAATGAGATTCATGAATAGTAATAAAAATAAGTTAAAAATTCTAATAAGCGGTGGGTTTCGTCACTTCCCAAACACACCCTAAGTATTGACTTGAGTGTATTTGTAACAGCACAGTTTCTGTATCAAATTGCAATTTGCTTTCTTTTTTCCTTTTTTTATTATGCTGGAGGTGGTGAGTACCCACTTATTCTTTTATTTTCTTTTCTCTTGTAAAATTTGTCTATCAAGATATGACTTCTTGCCATAATGGGAGTTAGAGGAAGAAATTAAGAAAAATACATAAACCCAAAAAAAAAAAAAAAAAATTATTGTATCTCAGAAACAAGTTGTTAAGGTGATACACTTTGGTTTGTTCATTGATTTAGGTGCCTAAACAGATTGGAAAGTCCCACTTGCTGATATTGGGGTGACATTGTGGAAGATCAACGTGGATAACTAATCAGGTATTTAGTTGCTGAAATTCATTTTTATGCATAAGCTTCTAGCTTGCGATGTTTTGTTCAAATTTTAAGATATTTTAACACAGAAATCTGTATGCTTTTTTGAATTATTGTTCTGTAGCATGATTGGATTAAAAGCAAAATTTGAAATTTAGAGCTTAGAAATGAACTAAATTTCAGTTTGATTTATGCATTTAATTACAAAAAAAAAAAAAAAATCAGGATGAACTGAAATGTTAAAGTTTGAATGATTTATTCTAAAACCCAAGTGAATTTAATCAAATAACCAGGGGAATTTTTCTGTAAATCGGCATAAAACATAGCATTAAAAATTTTCTAGTATTTTCTTCTCCTTACTTGTCAGCATGATGTCTGGTTGAAATAGAAGGGGACTGCTCCAACACTGCACAATTATCCTTGATTTTAGAATTGATTTTTGAAGCAACAAACACTCCACTATTTCTATAGGTTCATACATCTCCTTTAAGATTCAATCCTTTTGTGTTAATCTAATACCCAACTTTATCTTGTTTTCCTTGGATAAGCTTAGTTAAGGTTCTCAATTATTTGATTCTGTGTGCAGATAAGAGACAAGGTCATACTTCTAAACCAGCTAGAGTTGGCGTTTCTTCAAAACAGTTTGGTCCTACTTATGCATCTACAAGCAAAAAAGAGAGTCTTAATTATCTCAATCCTTATTTTATTATAGCTTTTCGTAAAAGTCTGATTGAGAATCCTTATCTTGTTTTCTTTCCATTGGTAGATTTAGTTTATCAAAATACAAGTCCTCAATTTGCACAAGATTCTATGAATGTTAGTTTCATGAGGATAGCTTCAGTTTTAGGCAATTGCTACTTGGGATGTTTTACCACTGCCTACCTAATGTAGCATCAGTTTTCTGTTCGTATCAGAATATTACAAAGGAAATCACTTCACTTTTTCCTCCCTATGTATGTTTTGCTAGTGAAAACTGTGAAATGGGTTGCCTATGAGAGTCAAATTGATGCTTTTCTCTCTATTACTCTCTGCTACCTACAATAAAAACAATATTCATAAACCCTATGTAAAGTTAATTTATATTTTTTGTACCTTTGGCTTTTTGTATATTCTACCAAAATAAGGATGCATATTAGTTTGGCAACAAAGCCATCAAGTTGATGGATTAAAAATATAAGTCATTGAGTTAACAAACTAGGAAGAATATATAGATTATTACCAATCTTATATTTCATAGACTAAGTAGCTTTGTTCCTGCGAAAATATTCCATTTGGATTTCCTTTCATCTGATGTTGTATTGAATTTTTTTTTTCCTTATTTTTTTTTATAATGTAGGGAGCATTTCTAAAGAAAAGCCCTCTGGACTTGCCTTTAGCCAGTTGTTACTGACCCTACCTACTAGAATCAGTTGCCTAGTAATCCAGGGGCATTGGCCCATGACGGACCAAACAATTTATGCTCATGCCCAGGAGCATTATCTTGATTTGTCAAAGGCTACTTAACTTACTGTCAAGGCATAAAGTTATAATCTAGCCTTTGTTTGACATGTATAAAAATCATATAAATTAGAATCATATTTTTTTAAATGACTTGGATCATCACCACGGCAGGGTCCTTTGAACCTGCCATTGGGGAGTAAACCACGGATTCATAATCCCACTTGCCAAAACCATGTATCAGGTTATCCAAGAGAACTCCTAGTAGGAATCCAATCCAGAATGTGTATAATGGAATCTTTTATGCGCTACTAGATTAATCCCAATTTATAAAAGATTCCAATTAATCATATTAATCTTGTATGCGCTAAATCCTGAATTCATTTTTACCAAAAAAAGAATTAAGTTGAATGCTTGATGGTAACAAATATAATAACAATAGATAGCGGTCAAGGAATAAACAAATGGTTATTAAGAAATGTGAGGCCTTAGTGCAATTCTATTGGACTAATGTTAGTTTTATATTAATCTTTTATTTTGAAATCTGTTATTTCTAGGAAATTCGTAGTGCCTCTAGTAGAAAACATTGTTGCGCATTGGGGAAATAATTTGGCAAGGAAGATCTGAACAACAATGCTTTCTCAGAACAATATTCTCTAAAAGAGGTTTTTCAGAACTAAGAAAATGATGCACTGTTGGGTTCAAATAGAAGGTGACATTTCCATATTCCATCAGAATTTTTTTTGATGTAGGTCTCCGCTAATTTAGAAAAGCACTAGAGAAAAGCTTCAGATTTTATTTTTCCCACAAAGGTATGTTCCATCGATCAGAATACAATATTTATGTCAGTCCATAATTTTGAATTATAACTTAAGAAAATTAAGGTGAAAATTCTAGTAAAGTTCAGTTTGATGTGGTTTTAGTGTTGCTTGAGTCCTTGTTTCTTTGATTTAGATGCCTATGTTGTCCCTTTTCCATCTGTTTCTTTTCTAGAAAAGATGAAGGCGATATTAAGACATACGTCAAAGAAATTATGTTTTTGCAAGATCACTGGAACTGGCAGTATGCTAAACGGCTGGTTATGGATTTCAGTAGTTCTGAGTTAGGACAAAGCCAACTCTTTAGCTTCACAACCTGAATCGATTTTGTTTCACTAGTAATCAATCTCTGAAGCAAAATGCCAGGATAATAATATGCCACTTAAAATGACAAAGATGTTGTTGAAATCCCTATGTGTTTGGGTGATCATTTATGAATCCAAAATTATTTTTTATTTATATAAAATGATAGAAAGACAATTGTATCTCACATCAGTTCTATATTTTTTTTCCTTATGGATTTTTTTGGTGACCTAGGTTTTAAATTAAAACTAACTAGATAACAAGAGTTCAGGGCAAAGCCTGTTAAAGTACTTCCCTTGGTAATCAACCTCAACAAAAGATACGAAGTCCACAGGTGGACAAGAGTGAATGACAAATCCAAAGGTTGCAAAAGGGCTAAACTATCTAAGCAATCAACACACTTGTTTGCTTCACGATAGATGTGCCTAATGCATAAGTGAGGAATCCAGATAGCCAATTGCTTGCAATCATCAAATAGAGGGGAGATAGCAGAGTTAGAGTATGAGGGGTTGTTAAGAGCATCTACTAAAGCCTTAGCATCAAGTTCTACTATAACAACAATTAGATTCATTTGATGGCAAAGGAGAAGGCCATCTCAGAGAGCCCAGATCTTAGCAGTGAAGCTATTTGTTTTCCCAATTTTCCTGGAGAAACCCACCACCCAGTTGCCCCTCTCATCTCTTATAAGACCTCTTCCCCTAGTTGTGTCTAGTGATTCATTAGAGGACCCATCTGTATTGAGCTTCATCCAACCTAAGCTAGGCTTTTCCCATCTGACTTGTTTGATACCCTTGGCTATGTCTAGTGATTCATTAGAGGACCCATCTGTATTGAGCTTCATCCAACCTATGCCAAGCTTTTCCCATCTGACTTGTTTGATTGCCATATGGTTGCTGCATCTTGGCTAGCTTACATTTCAAGATCGAAAGACACTAGTTTTGGCAAATTGACAATTAAAGAATTTTGGTCTCAAGGTGTAGTTTTAAATTACACCAACATCGGTAAGAGTAATTGAAAAAGATCCAACAAAAATGCCAAGCAGCGACGGGGAAACAGAAGATTAAGTCTTAATACTTTCCCTAGCATTGTGGCTTGTTTGATGGGTGATGTAGATCCCGGTGCATTAGCCTAAACCTTCTGGAATGTGCCCTTTTGGGAGTAACTATACTTCGTCTCAATCTGTATTCTTCTTCTTTTTATATGCAATGGGATTTGACCATCAATCCCACCTCCATTAATCAAGTATAAGAATTTGACATTGTTTTATGCTCTTTTGATTTATAGTTTGTCCCTATTTTTGAACTTTGTATAATTTGCAATGTATTCCTCCCATTCTAAATCATATGCTTATGTCAATATTGATAGTATAAATTATGAAACATTTTAATTCCAATGAATGTGCCTACTTCTAGTCTTCAAAAAATTATTGAATATGGGAGTACTATAA
The DNA here is from genome assembly GCA_020976635.1 of Castanea crenata. NCBI lineage: Eukaryota > Viridiplantae > Streptophyta > Magnoliopsida > Fagales > Fagaceae > Castanea > Castanea crenata. The sequence continues at coordinate 233,022 of JAGHPS010000310.1, forward strand.
ATGCGTACTCCCTCCTCTCACATAATTGTGAGTCCAATAATTAAATTCATAGTGGAACCCACAATTCATGTGAAATAGGGGAGTACGCATTTATGGTACTCTGAGAGTAGTCAATAATTATCCCTAGTCCTCTACGATGAGACAGACATGAATGCAAAAGTCATTACTCTCTGTTGGGAAATTTAGACCCTGGTTGATAGAATTAACAAGTTGTAAATCCAAGTTGTTAATTAGATTTATTATGACTAAAATTTGTTAAAACAAACAAACATCAATATCATGTCAAATATAAGTGTAGGTGAAAAATAAATAAGACAAGATATAATGACCCAAGAAAACCAATGAAACCAACCAGTTTCACAGTAAAAAATCTAGGGGGAAACCTTCCTGAAAAACAATCTACTATAGTAAAGAGAAGTTTCAGATCTAGTACAAAATTTTTGTCCCTAGACTCTACAATCCCCGTAGATGAACTCACAGCAAAAACCTTCTACCGCTTCAGAACCTCTGAACTCTTCTATATATGAACGCCACCCTTTGATGCACGGATCCCAGTACATGACTAACTCCTTTGCACGAATCCCAGTACATGACTCACTCACCAACTTGAGAAAGAAGAATGTTGGTTGCAAAATTCTTCACTTTATCAACAATGAAGATCAAGAAGCACTTAGTTACAAAACCCTAAGGCGCAAAGGACGCAGTAGCTTCTTTTTAAGAGAATAAGGCTTAAGTCACCTTTTGCATATGTTCTCCCTTGTATTCTCTTATATGACGGCCTCTAAAATGTGTATTATATATGTCTAGGGTTGTGAGAAAAGAAACCCTACACAAATACAAAAGTCTGGCCCAAAAATCAGATCTGGAAATTTGAATTCCCGTAACCTTGATAGATACCTTGATAGATAGTAGGTGTCGAGCCTCATTAAACCTCGATAGATTGCTATCTGTCGAGTAGCTGTCCGCAAGTGTCCAGCAGGTGTCCAACTTTAGTAAACACCTTTTCTTCACTTTTTTCTTGGTCCAATCTTCATGGCTTTAATATTAGACTTGAACAACATGTTCTTTAAAGTATTCAACTCAAATATAAGTAAAGTGTATTTTGTCAAAAGATTTGCCAACTACATAAAATATGTCTTTAACACTCTCCTTTCTATCTGCCTCGTTATCAAGTTTGCAGGCTTTGTTAATTACTCAAATGTATCCAACTGTTAAATATATTAGCAATGCAATGTGTTATACCATGTTGTATATGCTAGAGTAGATGTGGAAAGAGAAACATAGAATAGGAACACCGAGAACATAAAGGTTACCTGATTCAGTCTTGTCGGCCTACATCCACAGAGGAATCCTTTAAGGGCTACATCTTTATTATGTAAGAGTGTAGTACAATAAACTATATTACAATAACTTGTATTACAATGAACTTTAACATAAGTATATATAAGCGACTAAACCCTAGACTACTAGTACAAGCAAGAGCAGACTTGGGCCTATTACATTGGGCTAATATGTCTAACATATCTTTAACAACCTCCTCTAAACTCAAGGCGGAAACTTGATGAAGGCTTAAAGTTAGATAAGCCTGAGAAGATCCCTTGAAAATGCCTTAAAGAATGCCTTTTAATATACCATAATGAAGAATGTGCCAATTGACCAATTTCGGAGCTTTAAAAAAAGAAACAAAGCCCAAAATTGGAATCTACGCGAAAAAATGAGTAAGATAGGCCTTTTCAGAAATATTAACTTCTGGTCAAAGGTCAACGCAAAAGTCAAAGTCAAATCAGCTCAAAGTCAACAATCAGACAAGCAAGGTCAACGGTCAGTCAACAGTCTACATGGTTCGGGTAAGTTTTGGGTTTTTAGGTCGAGCTGCAGAGATGCTGACATCATCCTATGACATGGAACTGACAAGGATTGGGGCTTGCGTAGCTGGTGACTTGGCATGCTTGCATGTCACTTTCGTGGGAAGGATGATGTCAGCATGACATCATCAGGGTTTTTCGGTGCGTGGAGGGTGCTTTATGACGTCCTCCAGCACGTGGTGGCGAGACAAAAACCTAGGAGGCACGTGAGGACGCATGTTTGGTTATATGAGGGCCAAATTCTTGAGCTATGTAGATTAGCAAATGATAAGGCCTTCATGGTGACATGTATGCCCATAACCTGACCAGGAAGCACAAAAATATTTGGCGACGCATGGAGTAAAAGCTGGAATCTATGGCAACAACCCGATTCTAAATCAAATCTAAAAATTGAAATCGCAACCCGGATCCAAATTAAATCTCCATCCTTATCTAATTCAGAAAATGAAATTGAAACGTATGAGAGAGAGAGAAGGTGGCCTAGCCCGCAACACTGCCTCCCTCAGCTAGCGATAATGGCGACCTCACTCTACTTAGACCCTAGCTTTTCTCTTTAAGTATCATCTATCTTCCACTACCACTAGCTTTTCTCTTCAAGTACCATTTGTAGCTCAAATCATAGTACTGATTAATTGAATGCATCTCATTTGTAGTTTAAAAAGGTCATAAGTAACGAAGAACATCATCAGGGTTTTTCGGTGCGTGGAGAGTGCTTGATGGCATCCTCTAACACGTGGTGGCTAGACAGAAACCCAGGAGGCACGTGAGGGTGCATGTTTGGTTATATGAGGGCCAAATTCTTGAGCTACGTAGATTAGCAAATGATGAGGCCTTCATGGCGGTGTGTGTGCCCATAATTTGACCAGGAAGCACAAAAATCTTTGGCAGCGCATGGAGTAAGAGCTGGAATCTGTGGAAACAACCCAATTCTAAGTCAAATCTAAAAATTGAAATCGCAACCCAGATCCAATTAAATCTCCATCCTTATCTAATTCAGAAAATGAAATTGAAACGCATGAGAGAGAGAAGGTGGCCTAGCCCGCAACACCGTCTCCATCAGCTGGCAATAATGGCGACCTCACTCTACTTGGGCCTAGCTTTTCTCTTCAAGTATCGTCTATCTTCCACTACCACTAGCTTTTCTCTTCAAGTACCATTTGTAGCTCAAATCATAGTATTGATTAATTGAATGCATCTCATCTGTAGTTTAAAAGGGTCATAAGTAACGAAGAAGCTTATGACTCAGTATCCAATCCCTAGTTTTTGGGTGAAACTTGTTAGCTTTGCAAGAACAAATAAACACCAACTACCATAGAATTAGCAAAACTACTAAACTAAGGACACCAACTAAACTGGACCCAAAACAAATATTGACCCACAAAGAATTAAAGCTTTAACATCATCAGCAACTAAATATTAAATTGTACACACTTGGTCCCAAAAGTGTCCAACCTGTCAAAGACACAAACGCAAACACAAAAAGAAATTCATACATGGTCATACACATTGGGCCTAACTGGGTTGCACAGCCACAAAGAGAGAAGAAAAAGTGATGAGTTGGCTAGAGATGGGAGGAGGGAGTGGCAACGAGTTTGTGGGGGAGGCTTTTCCAATAGTGGCAGTGGTTGTCACTTAAAGAAGGACGGGTCATGTGGAGGGCGGAGCCACCATCTCAGGCGGCGGGAGGCAATGTCACAAGCTAGACCACCTTCTCTCTCGTGAGTTTCAATTTCAAAATTCGATTAGGGATGGGGCATTTGGAACTGGGTTGGGATTTCAATTTTTAGATTTGATTTGGAACCCAGTCTATTTGGTTCTTACATGTAAAAAATATTGTAACTTTTTTATTAAAAAAAATTGCCACATCATTAAAAAAAAAAAAAATAGGCTAAGCCACTATTCTTTTAATCACATAAACAACACCACTAACGGCAGTTAACAAAAGGACTAACACAACTCAATTTTAAAACTTGACGGTCCAATAATGCTCACTTGAAACTTTAGGCACCAATTGCACTCACAAAATAAACTTTAGGAACAAACAGTGTATTTTTGCCTAAAATAAAACCCACTAACTCCACCACACCACTTTCAAATACACCTTCAAAATTTCTTCAAGAAAAAAAATACACATTCAAAAAATAACCATTCACCTCACAATCCATTCCAATTGAATGTATATGTTCTATTTGATATTCAAATACTAGGATTTAGCCATGTATAGTTATTGCTCATTTCAAAAAGAAATACTTATCCTTATCTCAATCTCTTCTCTATATCACTTTTATTATTATTGCAAAGTGATAAATCTATAAATTCTTATTTATTATTGTAGAGAGATAAATTTATAAATTCTTCTTGCAACAACGACAATTTAGTTGTATTTAACTCTCTCTTGAATTCATGTATCATTGATTGATTTTAATTCCAAATTTGTAGTTTCATTCTTCTAACTAGATTACAACTGTGTATAACTAGGTTTTTCTTTTTTACTTTTCTTCTCTTTTCTAGATTTGTATGTGGAAAAACAAATCTTTAAAGCAATCTAGCTCAGAAAAGAAAGAGTACCATGAGGTATAATTTTCACATTATTAAAATCTCTTTTACCTTTTTTTTTATATAAGCTTGTAGTTTTAATGAATTGCTTCTTTGGTTACTAGGGTGGAAAACCAGAAAATGTTCAATCACCGAAATTGTCGTCACCTATGTAGGTGATATCTTATGGAAAAATGTCTCTATTGTAATTATCGAATAGTATATGAAAAAAATTTGATACGGTTTAATAATATTATTTAATATATATTATCTTTTTCATAAACTATTTTATTGCACCTATTCCAAACTTCCAATTGCTGGGAACAGGTGGAGCAGATGAAGGCACTCATAGATCTATCACCAAAATAGTTTGAAAATAGTGAGTTTACATTAATGCAACATATGAGGAAAAATAGTTTACATAATGAGCCTCATTGCAATTATCATTAATGAGTAAAAATGCAATAGATTTAAAGTTAGAGAAATGATACGTTCACAACATTTTTATAATAAATTATAGGTAGTTAATTGTTATTTGTTCAAATTTGAACTTATTACTAAAATTGCTTTTCTACCTCAATAATAATAATTAATAACAATTTATCATTTAAAATTTATTGTAAAAATATTATGGACATAAATTATCCCACCCTAAATCTATGTAAAAAATAACATGCACCTGTTTATCACAATGGGCTCTTTACAAAAATAGTATTCCTGTTGCATAACTGTACAAAAGACCTTCCTGATTTTGATGATTGGAATAGGTGCAATAAACAATTGGCGCAGGATTTTAGGAAGGCAATATTGAGCCTCATTGGCACAGAATCTTATCACATTTTTACGTATTTTTTGTGATTAAAAAATACAATAATTTGGAATTAATAATAGTTGAAAAGTTTTGTTATTTAGAAAGAAAAAAAATAGAACTTTTTAAGAACACATTTTATGTTTAGGGGCATGAATTTTTGAATTAAAGCTATATTCACAACAATTTCACAATTTTATAACAAATTATAAATAACAAACTATTATTATTAGATAAAAATAATAATGTTAATAATGAATTTAAATTAAAACTAATAATAAGTAACAACTAATTTCTTAAAACTTGTTGCAAAAATGAGAGCCGCCAATGTTCAAGCATAGTCAATATCTCTGACTAGTAAGAGAGTCACCCGATATCTCAGACTAAGAAGGGGCTGTTTGGATGCTTTTTCTTGGTCACTCAATTTTCATCACTCATCACTCATCACTTTAAAATACTACACCCGTTTGATACCATCACTCACTTCTCATCACTCAATATTTTTCACACTATTTGTGGGTCCCATACCTGTCACTCGATGCAGTTTTTTGCTTCTTCTTTTTTTCTAGTACCCAGATCACCCGAACCCAACGAAAAAAAAAAAAACCCCAGAAACCCGAACCCAGTGAAAGAAGAATGAAAAAAAAAAAAAAAAAGGAAGGAAAAACTGAAAAGTGAAGACTGAACCCAGTGAAAGAAGGGGAAAAAAAAAAGTCAGTTGGTCAAAAGGTGCGGTTAAGTTATGACTAGTGGGTCCCCATGTGTGTTTAATTACAAAAATGCCATTAAGTTATGAGTTGTGAAAACTGAAAACAGCCAAAATATGTTTTTAGTTTCCATAACTCATAACTCAAAAATCAGAGAATTGAGTGATGGAAACAGAGTTATGGTGCTCTCAAACGGACTTCTCGCTATGGGTCCCACCATTTTTGAGTTATAAGTTATGAAAACAGAGTTATGAGTTATGAAAATTGATGATTCAAACAGCCCCTAAGAGAGCCACCAATGTTCACACGTAGTCAATATCCCTGACTATAATGTAGCTGATATCTCTGACTATTAAGAGAGCCGCCAATGTTCACACGTAGTCAATATCCCAAACTATAATGTAGAGCCGCCATTAATATTGTTCATGCGTGACAATTAAGTGGAATCATTATTGAGCATGTGGGGCCCTTTTTCAAATGGAAAAAAAACTCTTAAAACACACTGTGAAAGAAACACCACCATTTTCAAATTTTGTAAAGCCCAACCATCTTTGGGAGCACAAACTTATTTCTTCTCCATTTCTCAATTATTTGGGATTTATCAAAATGCAACTCAACATTATTTTGAATCTTAACCATCATTTATGATTTGTCGGGATGAAAGGCCCATCAATGTATATTGGATCATGGGCCTTGTCCGAGGACATTTGATAGTCCGAAAAACATGTAAACGTTAGCAAAGAGATACAAATCAGTGAGTTATGGAAGAATCCTGGTCATGAGGGTTTGGGAAGATCGTCTGAGGATAAATGCCTCCTTGGTTTGATAGAGTAAAGGTCAGAGGAGTTGACCTGCCATCAAAGGCAATACTCTGGGCAAACTCTACTGGTAAGGATAAATATTACAAGAAAATAGGACAAAGGGAAGCTAAGAAATATCTAAGAGAAAGCTGCTGCCACCGCATTAAATGTTTTGTAGCTAACTCTTTGGCCGCATTAATGTGGAGATGATACCTGAACAGTGATATTTAGCCTTACAAATATTTCCAAAGACTTCAAGAAGATGTTGGTAGAACAAGGATCAAGACAGGCAATTTGACTTACACATGGAGGGTGGAGATGAAGAAAAATAGAAGAATATAAGGAAGAAAGACCCCATTACAAGGGGAGATCTGAGAATCTAGAGAGAGAGAAAAACACTGTAGTAATAAGAACTGGACTTGTAATTAAATTCAAGAGAGATATATACAAGAACTATTATCCTCGAACTATGCTGAGGAAGATTTTCTTTGAACAAATTCTTCTTATCTTTGTTTTCAGGTCATCTAGATCCACTATAATTATTGTCCAACTTATTAAAGCCTAGTTGACAACTCACTTTTTACAAATTCATTGTGTTGGGCTCTTTGGACCTTAATCTTTTTATCTTTTGGGCTTAGGATCCAAAACATGCCTTTACATGAATAATTCTATGTTAAATGTTGCGACAATTTTCCTTTTAATGGATAAAATTAAAGATTTTATTATAAAATCACCTTTTATTTTGTGTGAAGTCTAGTTTTGACATTTGACACTATTAATTATGAAAAAAAGGGGTTTCATAATTACATTAAAAATTAGAAAAGTAGGTAGAAGTCCAAAAAAAAAAAATCATATATCATATCATTATATGTCCAATATTATTCTTACTAAAAAAATTAATTAGCGTTGTTAACTAAATTTTTTTAAACAAGACTAATATAAAAAACAGACAAAAAGGAAAAATAACTCAAACAAATGATAACATACAATTTTTTTTTGAGAGATAGTTTCAATCTATAAGATCTGCACAAGATACCAATTTTTTTGTGCAGACAGTAATTAAACCCCAGTAACTTATTCGACAACATAAGATTTTACTAGTTGAACTAACCGTAACACATTGGCAATTCTTTGATTATAAGATACAAAAACTATCCTCTCAGAACTAAGGTGGAATGAATTTACTCAAGCTGCTAGCCCACAGTTTGAACCATTTTTCCCTAAATTTCAAGAATTTTATGCATGAGGAGGTACCAATTAAGTTATAAGACTCAACTACAAATCTCTTAACATTTACTCAAACTTATGATCAACATCTCACATGCATATGTCATGGAAAGCTTGAGCTTACCCTACAATCTTCTTATAGTCTTTATAGTCTTCACGAGGAGTTCAGCTGTGAAGCTTTTTCTTAGGCGGAATTCTTGTTGAGTTGAGAAGGGGGGGTTCCCTTTATGAAAACTTGTAAATCTGAGCCACTTCAAACCTTTTTCTTAATTTCAAGGTTATAATGAATGAATTGCTTAGAAAAGAATAAGGAATGAAGCCACTTCTCTTAATATATATTGTCAAGGTTTCAAAGATGGATGGTTATAACTTAAAATTGTTTTTCTTTTCATATTGTATTTAGGTTAGTACAGATGTAGATAAAATTTCCAATAGTAAAATTTTAAAAATAATAGGCTAATTAAATAATTATATCATTTAACTTTAACATATTTTCAATTCAGTTCCTTAACTCTTTTTTTTTTTTTCATTTCAATTTTTTAACTTCCATTGATTTCTAAATCCTTTTAAAAAAATAATTAGTGTTGAGATTGTACACAAGTACCATATGATTTGTCGCCCAAAGTGTGTCTAATAATAATAGGTAAAATTTGACAAATATCATAAAGGCATTATTGTAAAAACCATTTTTAAAAACGTTTTATTTGAAAAGAAAAAAAAAATTACATTTTTTAACATTTTTTATATTTTAACTATATTACAACTTTCTAAAAATAATTTATTAATAATTGTCTTTAAATACCCGTTAATATGATGTATAATAATATAATAAGAAAAAGAATACCCTCCCATGTTCTGGTTGTCCCGTTTTGTTTGTCAGTGGAATCAGCCCTCATTTTATTTGGCTAAAGCCTTGCTTCGGAGTAACTTCAAACTATTCCTGGCATTTCAAGTTTAACTACAGCTTTCCATCCCAACAAGTCAACTACAGCCTTCAGCTTCCTTGTAATCTATCTTCCTGTGTTTTCTTTCACTTACCAATTGAAGAAATGGCCGAAGCAATCCCTTTTGGTGTTGCACGAAGAATCATTGAATTATTGGGCTCCACAACTTTCAAAGAGATCGGATCCATTTGGGGTGTCAAAGATGACCTTGAGAAATTGAAGAACACGGTATCCACTGTTCAAGCTGTGTTTCAGGACGCAGATGAGTTGCAGGACAAGAACCATCAAGTCAAGGACTGGCTCATGAAACTCAGAGACGCAGTTTATGATGCAGATGACTTGCTGACCGATTTCTCCACTCAAGATTTGCGGAGAAGGCTGATGGGCGGTGGTGAAATGGCAAATAAGGTTCGTACTTTCTTTTCAAGATCAAACCAACTTGTTTTTCGTCTTAAGATGGCTCACAAAATAAAAGCCATTAGGGAAAGACTTGATGCAATAGCAAATAATAGGAACAATTTCCAGTTTGTAGAAGTTCCTTTACAGGTGAGGGCTGTGACTAGGGAGAGAGACCAAACTCACACTTTTATAAGTGAAGAAGAGGTCATTGGGAGGGAAGAGGATAAGAAGAACCTTATAGATTTAGTATTGAACTATGATGTTGAAGAGAATGTCTCATTCATATCCATAGTGGGAATCGGAGGTATAGGAAAAACCACCCTTGCTCAATATGTATACAATGATGAGAAAGTGAAGACATGTTTTGAGTTGTATATGTGGGTGTATGTCTCTGATGTCTTTGACGTAAAAACAATTGCTGAAAAGATAATTGGATGTGCAACAGGGAGAAAACCTAAAAACCTTGAAATGGATCAACTGCAAATTAAACTTCGTGAAATACTCAACCAAAAGAAGTACTTACTTTTTTTGGATGATGTGTGGAATGAAAACGTGGAAAGTTGGTGTAACTTGAAAAAACTTTTGTTGGGTGGCTTGAAGGGAAGTAAGGTGGTGATAACTACACGGATTAAATTGGTTGCCAAGATCACTAGCACAGTCTCACCAATTTTTCTAGAAGGCCTATCAGAAAATAAATCTTGGTCTTTGTTGAAGCAAATGGCATTTAAAAAAGGGCAAGAGACCATTGATCTCAAACTTAAAGCAATTGGAATGGACATTGTACAAAAATGTTGTGGAGTGCCTCTTGCTATCAAAACGATAGGTAGAATATTATACTTCAAAGAGACAGAGGATGAATGGTTATATATCAAGGATAAAGAACTTTTAGATGCAATTCAAGGGGAAAATGATAGTGGTATCTTATCAATTCTAAAATTAAGTTACAATCATCTCCCTTTACATTTAAAGTGTTGTTTTGCTTATTGTTCATTGTTTCCTAAAGATCATGAGATTTCAAAGTTAACATTGATACAACTGTGGATAGCACAAGAATTTATCCAATCATCAAACGAAAAGCTAAGGCTGGAGGATGTTGCTAATGAGTACTTTATGGATCTACTTTGGAGGTCTTTTTTCGAAAAGGCTAGTGAAGATCATTTTGGAAATATTGTTAGTTTTAAAATGCATGATTTAATCCATGATTTGGCACAATCAATCTCAAACATTGAGTGCACACTTGTTAATTCCAAAGCAGAAAATGCCAATAAAAATGTTCATTATCTATCAATTCTATTTGAAAAAGTTTTTTAGACAAATTTAAGCTTGTTATTCAAAGCAAAGAAGGTACGCACATTTATATTGACATTCACTTCTTGGATAGATCTAAATAAGAATCTCTATGAAGATCTAGGCAAGGAAGAATCTTTAAGCTTGTCAAATTTAATTCTCAAAATATTTCATAAGAGTCTCTATGAAGCTCAAGGCAAGGAAGAATTAGCTCGTCAAAAATTAACTCTCAAAATACTTTTTTCTAGTTTTGGAGGCTTGCGTGCATTAGACCTACATGGCTTAAGTATTGTTGCGTTGCCACATTCTATAGACAAGTTGGTTTATTTAAAGTACCTTGATCTTTCCGGGAATAAAATTGAAGTTCTCCCTGGTTCTATTATTAGATTGCTTAATTTGCAAATATTAAACCTTAGTGATTGTATTTGGCTTAAAGAACTACCTGAAAACATTCAAAAATTGGCCAACCTCAGGTGTCTTGAGATAAATGGTTGTCATAGTTTGACTCACATGCCACTTGGGTTAGGGCAATTGACTTCCCTTCAAGTATTACCGTTATTTATTATGAAGCAGGAACCTGAAGTTGATTTCTTCTCCAAGTATTGGAGTGATCTAGCGGGACGACTCATTATGAACAAGAAACCTAGAGCTAATTTCTTCTCCAAGCATTGTGGTAGTCTAGCCGAATTGAACAAGCTAAATAACTTGAGAGGAGAACTATGTATCATAATTAATCTGGAGCGGGTGAAAAATGCTGCCTCAGAAGCCAAGGCTGCGAATTTGAAGGATAAGCAACATCTTAGAAGGTTGAAATTACGATGGGATAAGCAGAAGGCTAAGAAGGGTAAGGATGTCGAAGATGTTCGTAATGATGAAAATTTAATGAAAGGCCTTCGGCCACACCCAAATTTAAAAAATGTGTACGTGGAATGGTACAAGGGTGTGAGATTTCCTAGTTGGCTTGCTTCATTGACAAATCTTGTTGAATTAGAAATATCGAAATCAAAGTGCTATCATCTACCACCAATGTTTCAACTCCCGTATCTCTGAGATCTATCTCTTAAATATATGCCTAATCTAAAACACATATCAAACCGGGAAATCTCAGCTGAGATCTCTTCTTCAACAGCATTTTTCCCTTCCCTGGAGTCGCTTGAACTGTCAGAATGTCCTAATCTAAAGGGATGGTGGAGGAGGGATATCATGAATGTGCCAACAATGGCATCAACATCAAGTCATCAACATCGGCAGCATGTATCGTTGCCTTACTTTCCTCGACTTTCTAGGTTGGAAATCTGGGGTGGCAGAAACCTGACTTGCATGCCGCTGTTTCCATATCTTGAAAAATTTCAACTGACATATGCCAGCAGCAAGCCATTGCAACAAACAATGGCAATGCCAATGAATATGACAGCAACCTCTTCGCATTCCTTTTCTTCATACCCCTCCCCTTCTCTCTCCAAATTAAAGTCTCTGTATTTGTTTGAGATTCAGGACCTAGAGTTTCTGGCAGAGCAGTGGTTGCAAAACCTGGCTTCTCTCGAGAATCTAACAATTGAGGCATGTGCTGGACTAAAATCTCTGCCTCTGTCTCGATCCTTACAACACCTCACCTCCCTCAAGTCGCTGGAAATTAGGGGCTGCGAGGAGGTTGATCTGTTCAGTGATGATGAGATACAATTTGTTAGTGTTACCTCTTTGGAAACTCTCAAAATTTCAGATGTTCTGTGCTTGACTACTTTACCAGTGTGGATTGGTAACCTTACATCACTTCAAGACCTTGAAATTGAGAGATGTCCCAACCTGATATCACTTCCCGAAGGGATCGGCAATCTCTCCTCTTTACGATCCCTGATAATCTTTGGTTGTCCCCGCTTAAAAGAAGGATACCTAAACGGAGGCAAGGATTGGCGTAAGATTGCTCGTGTCCCATATTTTCAAATCAGCAACTAATATGCTTCAGCTTCTTTGGGCAGGTGATACAAATGTACTTGTACTTTCTATGCAATAAAAAAATAACTTTTTTTTTTTTTTTCAATTTGTGCAGACTTCTTTTATCTTCTTCAATATTGATGTCTTGGCCAATGTATTTGCAATGCAGATTTTTTCAAAGCAGAATTAAAACCAACTGAAAGGTGGCCGAGGAAACATGAAAGGATGGCCTACAATTGCTTACGTGGATGAACCAATTCTTCAAATTCTCAGGTATGGGTAATCCCAGTTCTTCATAGACTCTAAAATCCCAGTTTTAAAGGCTCATACATCTCCTTTAAGATTCAATCCTTTTGTGTTAATCAAATAACCAACTTTCTCTTTTCTTTTCTTTAAATTCAATTAAGGTTCTCAATTATTTGATTCTGTTTGCAGATATGAGAAAAGGTCAGAATTCTAAACCAGCTAGAGTTGGTGCTCCTTCAAAAAATCTGGTACTACTTATTCATCTACAAGCAAAAATATTGAGTCTTAATTATCTCAATCCTTATCTTGCAATAGCTTTTGTAAAAGTCAGATTTAAATAATCAAAATACAAATCCTCTATTTTCACGCAAGATAATACGATGTTAGTTTAATCTTCTACCAATACCTTTTTGAGGATAGCTTCAGTTTTAGACAACTGCTACTTGGGATGTTCTACCACTACCTAATGGAGCATGTTTTTTTGTTCATATCAGAACATTACAATCACTTCACTTTTTCCTCCCTATATTGATGCACTTTTTCTCTATAACTCCCTTCTACCTACAAAAATAACAATATTCATAAAGCCTATGTTTGTTATTTCTTATTCAGAACAACTATTGAGCAAAAATATTTTTTCCAGATTAAACAGGTGGACATATAATATTAACACATTGTAAAGTTAAAATTTTATTTTATATACCTTTGGTTTTTTGTATATAGTATTAAATTATGCATGCATATTAGTTTGTAAAGAAATCCATCAGGTTGATGGATAAGCATAAGTTGTTGATTCGACAAACTAAGAAGAATACTTTGATTAATACCAAACTTAGGTTTCTGTACAAATATTCCATTAAGATGGATATCAAAAGTTGAGACATCATAAGAAACTTGTTCAGAAAGCAGTTTTGCACTTACATAACATGGATTTCCTTTTGTCTTTGATGTAGTCTTAAATTATTAAGGCTGCTTAACTTACCATAAAGCCATAAAGTTGCAATCCAGCCTCTGTTTGACATCTATAAAAATCATATAAATTGGAATATTGCATGTGCTAAGTCCAGGAATTCATTTTTACTGAACAAAAAATAATTAAGTTGAATGCTTGAAGGTAACAAATAAAATAACAATAGATAGCTGTTAAGGAATAAAAAAAAATGTGAGGTCTTGGTGCAATTCTATTGAAATCAAGTTCCTGGTTTTATACTAATGTCTTTTTTTATATATATATCTGCTAATTCTAGGAAATTCAGAGTGCCACTTGCTTTGGGAAAATAGTTTGGCAAGGAAGAACTGAACGCCAATGCTTTCTCGTTACAATTTTCTCTTGAAGAAGTTTTTCAGAATTTAGAAAAAGATGCATTATTCTGTACAAATAGAAGGTCACATTTCCTTATTTCTTCAGTATTTGAAATCAGTCACCACTAATTACTAGAGCATCAGAGAAAAGCTTCAGTTTTTCGTTTCCCACAAAGGTTCACTCCGTTGATCTTACTGCCTAATATTATATAGTTGAAATATCTAAGTTTTTGCACTCACTGGATCTGAAAATCAAAGTTCATATGAAAGAGATGTTTGAGAATATTTATGTTAGTCCATCTGAATTTTGAAATATATCTTATGAGAGTTAAGGTGAAAATTCTGGTAAAGTTTTATGTCATGTGTTTTAGTGTTGCTCGAGTCCTGTTTCTTTGTTTTAGATCCCTGTGTAGTCCCTTTTCCCTCTGTTTCTTTTCTAGAAAATGTGAAGTCAATATTAAGACATGTCAATGGAATGATTTTGTTGCAAGATCTCTGGCAGTACACCTAATGGCTGGTTGTGGATTTCAGTAGTTCTGAGTTTGGTCAAAGCCAACTCTTTAGTTTCCCAACCTGAATTGCTTTTGTTTCACTGGTATTCAATCTCTGAAGCAAAATGCCTGGATAAGATGCCACTTAAAATGACAAAGATGTTGTCTGAATCCCCACGTATTTAGGTGATCATTTACAAGTCTAAAGCTATTGCTAATTCATATAAAAGTGATAGAAAGACAATTGTCTCTCATATCTGTTTATATTTTGTTTCCTGTAGATCTCAAGATTGAAAGACACTAGTCTTGGCAAATTGACAATTAGTTTTTCTTGTCTTCAAGTCATATGATGATATTAACAGAAACCGAGAGTATATTTTCTGATGTCGCGTACGTACTGCAATTGAATTACAAGAATTTAAAAAGCATATACTGAAGAAGAGGAATACAAGCTTGTAAGTCTTTTTTTTAGCACTCTCCTTAATTGGAGGGTGGCTTTGTCTCATTCTTCTTGTCTTGTCCATCTTGTTTTACTTAATCGTTGTAATTTTGGTTCCTAATTTGTGCCCCCATAGTACATCCCCAATATACCCAGGTTGGCTTTTAATTATTAATAATATTTTTCGTTACCTATCAAAAAAAAAGTTGATATTGTAAATACAGTTCTTGAAATACATAAAATTGTGATAATTATGTTGCACTGATTTGTATCACACCCCCTAATCAGTGTCGTATTGCCTCTACACTTTCACCATCGCACTTCTTGACAAACTCCATCTGCCCATACTCATTTATGAAGATATTAAATTTCTGAACTCTATTTTAATTCCTAACCAAAAGATAAATCTGAATCCCTTCCTCCTCTCATCTCAGTTAGCTCTCCTTACAATTTTTATCATCATTGCACAGCAAGTATGTATTATCATCCTTTTGACATTGATGTTACATATATGGCAGATTGGGAGGCCTCAAATTCATGCATGTTTTCAACAAAAAACGCATATGCATTGTAGTCTTCATCATAGGCAATTCGCCCTCAAAGCAACAAACCCTGGTTGGAGAATACTTTGGTGTCAATCCCACGTTAAATTTCCCAGAGGCAAAATTCATAAGAACCATTTGGTGCTCATCATTCAACTCTGATAGAATCGAATCTTAGGAGGGGATAACAGAGTTTTCATTCCCCTTAAAGAACTTTTTGACAATTTTGGTGATATGAAGTATACTCATTGGTGCTCATAAGGTTGTGACAACAACCAGGAAGCCTGAAGTGTTAAGAGTGAGGAATCTAACTGCCCAATAATGCAAGCTCAGTAGCCTGCAATGACAGTACTAACAGCATGTGCAACATCTCATGCAATGCAAACACAAAGTGCCTCATGCAGCAGCAGTCTTGGTGCAGTAAAGGCTAACTCAATTAGATCAGCATGTGTGGTTAGTACTGGTGTAACTGTAGGCCTTTAGAGCAGTTAAGTGAGTTTGTTATGGGTTGTTTGGAGATTAGTTATTGTAATTGTAGCATGTGATGTAATTCAGTGTAGTTTTGATTAGTTGTATATAATTCAGTGTAGCTTTGATCAATATTAAAATTTGAACGATGTTTCTTTGGAATTGGAGAGACTAAGACCCAAGTTAATTAAAAAAAATAATCAGGTGTGTTTTTCTGTAAACTGGCATAAAACATAGTGTTAAAAACTTTCTAGTATTTCCTTCTCCTCACTTGTCAGCATGCTGCTAGGTGGAAATAGGTGGGGACTGCTCCAACACTGCTCAATTATCCTTGAGATTGGAAGATTTTTGAAGGATCATACACTCTACTATTTGTAAAGGTTCATACATCTCCTTCAATGTTCAATCCTTTTGCGTTAATCAAATACCCATCTTTCTCTTGTTTTCTTTTGATTAAAAATTCAGTTAAGGTTCTCAATTATTTGATTCTGTATGCAGATAGGAGAGGTGGCCAGAATTCTAAACCAGCTAGAGTTGGTGTTTCTTTGAAAAAGGCTGGTATTACTTATGCATCTACAAGCAAATATTTGAGTCTTTATTGTCTCGATCCTTATCTTGTAATAGCTTTCGTAAAAGTCAGATTAAGAATCCTTATTTTGTTTTCTTTCCATTGGCAGATGCAGTTAATCAAAATACAAATCCTCAATTTGCTCACAAGATGCTACAAATGTCAGTTTCATCTTCTACTTCCGAAGTTCTACATCCTTAGTGGACCATCAATTTTTTTGTTTATATAAGAATGTTGCAAGGGTAATCACTTCACCTTTTCCTCCCTATAGTTGCTTTACGAGTGAAACAGATTGCCTATGAGATTCAGTTTGACACATTTTGTTTCTAGATAACTCTTTCACCAATGAAAATAATAATATTTATAAAGCCTATATAGGTTTGAAATTTCTTATTCACTGTTGAGAAAAATATTAGTCCAGGTTAGATAGGCAACTTATTACATAACAGGTTTTAAAGTTAATTTATATATTCATAGCTTTGGCTTTTAGTATATTCCAGAAAGATATGGATGCACATTAGTTTGTAAACAAAGCCATCAGGTTGATGGATTATTAGCATAAGTCATTGATTCAACATATTAGCAACAATAAATGGATTATGACCAATTTTATGTTCCATAGAGTGAATAGCTGTTGTCCTGGACAAATATTCCGTTAATATGGATCTCAAAAGTTGAGACACCATAAGAGCAGAGCCTTGCTTTGCACTTACATAGCATGGATTTTCTTTCATCTTTGATGTAATCTTGAATGCTTAGGGCTGCTTAACTTAACATAAAGGCGTAAAGTTATAATCCAGCCTTTGTTTGAAATCTATTAAAATCATATAAATTGGAATCTTGTATGCGCTCAGTCCAGGAATTCATTTTTCTGATAAAAAAATAATAATTAAGTTGAAGATGGTAACAAATAAAATAACAATAGATGGTAGTTAAGGAGTAAACAAATGTTTATAAAGAAATGTGAGGCCTTAGTGCAATTCTATTGAGATCTAGTTCCTTGCAATACAGTGATTTCTTATTTTGATATCTGTTATTTCTGGGGAATGCCCCTAGAAGAAAATAGTCTTGCATTAAGGTAAATTTTGGCAGGGAAGAACTTAAAAATAAGGCTTTCTTATAAGAATATTCTCTAGAAGTGGTGAACTTTCCATATTGCTTCAAAAATTGAAATCTTTCTTCATTAATGTACTAGAGCATTGGAGAAAATCTTCAGTCTTTTGTGTTTTTACCACAGAGGCGTGTTCCCTTGAGGAGACTGCTTAATATTATAGAGTTGATATCTTTCAGTTTTTGCACTCAAGATCTGGAAATCAAAGTACATATGATATAGATGTTTGAGAATATTTATGTTAGCCCATCTGAATTTTGAAATATAGTTTAAGAAGATTAAATTGAAAATTCTGACCTTCCATTTCTTTTGTAGAAAATGTGAAGAAAATATTAAGACATATGTCCTTGAAATGATTTTTTGCAAGATCTCTGGCAGTAGACCAAATGGCTGATTATGGATTTCCGTAGTTCTGAATTAGGACAAAACCAACTCTTTAGTTTCACAACCTAAACTTGCTTTTGTTTCACTAGTATTCAGTCTCGGAAGCAAAATGTGGGGATAATGTGCCCACTTAAAATGACAAAGATGTTGTCGAAAGCCCAATTTTTTTAGTGGATCATTTACAAGTCCAAATTTTTTGCTAATTCATGTTAAAAAAATGATAGAAACACAATTGTGTCTCTTATCTGCACCAAATTTTGCTTCTTGTGGATTTCCAAATCTAAAAACACATTAGTTTTGGCAAATTGACAATTAAAGAATTTTGGTATTAAGTTGCCGTTTTTATAATTACTCTAATATCAGTAAGAGTCAAAGAGAAAGGTGCTTCAAATTGGCAAGCTGCTATGGGAAGATAGAAGTTTAAGTCTTTTTTTTTTTTATATAGAAAATGAAAAATTTTATTAAGAAAAAAATAGCCAACCCAAGTACATTGGAGATGTATTGTGGGGGCAAAAATTAAGGACCAAAATTACAATGATCAAGTAACAGAGGAAGAGAAAAACAAGAAAAACGCTACAGGGCCACACTCCAAACAAGGAGAGTGCGTAAGAAAAAGGACTTAATCTCTAACAAGGACCGTTCACATCCCTCAAAACAGCAAGCATTTCTTTCCCTCCAAATACACCACATCAAACAGTGCGGCACAAGTCCCCAAAAGTCTATATTGTGATGCTGCCCAAATTTACCTTGCCAAGATTCAAACACCTCAATAACCTTAAGTGGCATAACCCAATTCAGCCCAAACAAAAAAAACACCAACGACCACAACTCACAAGCTAAAGGACAATGAAGCAAAAGATGATCCACCGACTCTTCACACCTCTTACACATGTAACACCAATCAAGGACAACAATACGCCTTTTACAAAGGTTATCAGTTGTAAGAATCTTATCGAAAGAAGCTTACCATGAAAAGAAAGCCACCCTTGGAGGAACCTTCAATTGCCACACCAACCTCCAAGGGAAAGAGAGGGAAGGAGGGTCGAAAGAAAGATAAAAACTACTAACCTCAAACCCTCCACACTTAGCTAGCTTCCAAAAAACCTTATCAAGTCTAACCCCTTGCACTTTCGAAGAATAAACAATTTCCATGAACCGATCAAAATATTCTTCCTCCCAATCTTGTGGAGATCGACCAAAATGAAAGTTCCAATGTAGCTGCCGAGCAGACCAGCCCATAACCTCCGCCACTGAAGAATCCCTTACCCTGCTATGAACGTAAAGTTCTAGAAAAGCCATTTTGAGGGACCAATCCCCACACCACACGTGCTTCCAAAACTTCACTCTAGTACCATCACGCACATCATACCTAACAGTTTAGAGAAGTTCAACTAGTCACTTCTAATAAACCTCCATAGACTAACATCATACGAACTAGTCACCTTTTTCCTACACCACCCACCCCAAACATTCCCATATTTCACCTCTATGACCCTCCTCCATAACGCATCTGTCTCTAAACCATACCTCCACTATCACTTGCCCAACAAAGCAGTGTTAAAGCTTCTCCATCGTTTGATACCTAGCCCCCTAACTTGCGTTGGCTTGCAAACCTTAGCCCATTTCACCAAGTGAAATTTAGAATCACCATTAATATCACTCCAAAGAAAATCTCTTTGTAGTTTCTCCATATGATTAGCAACCTTCCCAAGTATAGGAAGAATGGAAAGGAAATAAGTAAGTAGGGAGGATAGGGCATTTTTAATAAGAGTGACCCTACCGCCCTTAGATAAATAAAGCCTCTTCCAACTTGCTAGTGTCCGTTCCATCTTCTCTAAAATAGGATTCCATAATGATACCTCCTTGAAATTGGTGCCCAAAGGAAGTCCCAAATATTTCAAAGGAAGAGAAGAGTGCCTACAACCCCACCAGCACATCCAAATTATGTACCTCTCCAACTGGAACCAACTCTGATTTCCCCAAGTCAACAACCCTGAAACCTCCTCAAATCTATTCAGAATCTCCCTTAAAGTAACTAATTGATTAGGATCAACATCATAAAAAATAAGAGTATCATTCGTAAAAAGGAGATAAGACACCCTCATTGAAGCACTAGTAGTAGAACCTACAGAGAAGCCTATAAATTGTCCAACAGTTGCCGTCATATCCAACGTACAACTCAAAGCCTCCATGACAACATCAAAGAGCAACGGAGATAGAGGATCCCCTTGCCTAATCCCTCTAGAGCTTCCAAAAAAATCCGAAGGACTCCCGTTAATCATTATGGAAAATTTAATAGTAGAAATGCAATACCAAATCCATTTTCTCCACTTATTTGAAAACTCACAGCACTGCAACATGTACATAAGAAAACCCCAATTCACATGATCATACTCCTTCTCCACATCCAACTTACACAACACTCCTGGAATCCCAGTCTTCAATCTACTATCAATACATTCAGAAGCAATTAACACTGAATCCAAGATATGTCTACCTTTCATAAAGAAGCATTAAGGCTCTTCTCAAACACAGCTTGAGTATGAAAGTTTTGAAACACTTCCATAACTTCTTTCTTCAAAATACTCCAACAAGACAGGAAGAAAGCCATGGAATAACCATCCGGGCCAAGAGCCTTATCACCATTAAAACCATTAATCACCACAAACACCTCCTCCTCATCAAATGGCCTCTCAAACCAAATAGCATCTTCCTCTGAAATTCTAGAGAATTCAACATCATCTAGGACAAGTCTATGAACCACATTTTCAGAATAGAGCTACCTATAGAAACAAGAAATACACTCAGCTATATCCTCCAGATCTGAAGAACACTCCATCCACCATAAGACTATCGATGGAGTTAAATCTCCTATGAGAATTGGCTAAACGGTGGAAGAATTTAGTATTCCTATCTCCCTCTCTAATACAAAGGAATACAAAGGACTCTGGATTTCTGTCTCCAACAAATTTCTTCCAATAAAGATTTTTTTTCTAACTCCCCTCGGATTCAATCCAACTCCAACCTTTCCTCTGCCGTTAGACCATAACTTTCTTCAGTATTCTCTAAATCACCAAGATCCTTCCACAATTGTTTACCCCATTCTTCAACATTTCCAAAAACCTCCACATTCCATTTTTTTCAAATCAGTTTTCAACATCTTTAATTTGTTTGCCAAAACAAAACTCGAAGTACCTTGAAAAATGATAAGATTCCCTCCAACATTGCACCCTATCCACAAAACCCTCATCCTTAAGTCACATGTTTTCAAATCTAAAAGGTCTTCTGCCCCTAGGTTGAAAGGATCCACCCTCTAAGACAATTGGAAAATGATCTAATAGAAGCCTAGACATTCTACGTTGGCAAACAGTAGGAAACTTATCCTCCCAATCTGCAGAAAACAAGAATCTGTCCAGCATTACCTTCGACTCAGCTTCTCGAGAATTAGAACAAGTAAAAGTTCCACCTTCCAAAAGGAGATCAATCAAACCTTTCTCTGAAATAAAATCAAAAAATTCATGCATTGCAGCAATATAAACAGTAGAACCAGCACGTTCGGAAGTAAATCTTACCACATTAAAGTCACCTCCCACATACCATGAAACATTCCACCAATTGCTTAGACCAAATAATTTCTTCCATAATAGCCTCCTCCCCCTCACTGAATTAGAACCATAAACTCCAGTAAACACTCATTCAAAACGATCTACCACACTTTTAAATTTACAAGACGCCGAAAATCATCCCACTGCTTTCTCCACTTTATCCACCACCTAAGTATCCCACATCAGCAACACTCCTCTAGAAGCTCCATAAGAGCTTAAATATGACCAATCAACATGTTGTCCACCCCACAAACTGCGAATCACAGCTCTAGTTATTAACTCCATTTTAGTTTCTTGGAGACAAACTATATCTAGCCTCCAATTTCTAATCAGATTTCTAACTCAAAGTCTTTTATCCCGTTCATTCAAACCTTTAACATTCCAAGAAATAATCTTCAAATTCATTGATGCACCACAATAGCCCTCTCACTACTGTCACTCCTTAACTTAGCTGACGTCCCAAAATCCACATTCAAAGAGCTCATTAAATTCTTCAATCCCCGTTAGCCCTTCTGACCCGATTTAATGAATTTCTTCGAACTACCTACCATAATCTATTGCTTTTTATTATTTTTTTTTTCTTGCGTCTAAAGCCAAGAATAGACCCATTATTTGTTCCTCAAAATCTTCTAATGAAGTCTCCATAGATTTCTAGAAAGCCTTAATCCGTTTAGTTACCCATTGTGATAATTGTTTGCTGGCCAAACTTGGGAATTAACTATGCTTCTCAAACAATATAATTAGATAGGCACTGTTATAAAACTATATTTTTTACTAACATCTCGAGTCTCAAATACTAGGTTTTTACGATTTGATTACGTCTGATGTGGCATTTTTCCACGTGGCGTCCACTTGAAAATCGAGTCTTAGAGACTCGATTTATAACCCTTTACAAAACAAGTATAATGTTCTAAGCACATTTGTGAGTGGCTAAAACAACACAACCCAACCACCATCAGACTACCACAACCTAACCACCATCACATTCAATCCCACCCAATCAACCCACAAAATAAAACCTAGAAAACTAGAAAAATGAAACCCAGAATAAAACCTAGAAACCAGAAAATTAAAAATCAGAAAAATGAAACCCAGAAAACCAGAAAAATAAAACCCAGAAAACCAATCAATCCCACCATTGTTGGTGATGACGGAGGGTGAAAAATAAGGCTGATCGAGTGGCAACGCATGTGGAGGAGAGGCCAGTGATTATTGGGTTTCGTTTGTGTAATCTATAGCCCGATGAGGTGGCGGCAAGGTGGAGGAGAGGCCGGTGGCTTGGTGGTTTAGTGGCATATTCTAGAGAGAGGAAGAGAGGATGACATGATTTTTAACTGACACCCATGTTTCTGTCTCTCTCTCTCTCTCTCTCTCTCTCTCTCTCTCTCTCTCTCTCTCTCTCTCTCTCTCTCTCTCTCTCTCTCTCTCTCTCTCTCTCTCTCTCTCTCTCTCTCTCTCTCTCTCTCTCTCTCTCTCTCTGAAGAGAAGGTGTAAAGGGTGTGCTTACATATACTTATTTTGTAAAAGGTTATAAATCAAGTCTTAGAGACTCGATTTCCAGGTGAACACTATGTGGAAAAAATACCACATCAGACTTAATCAGACCATGAAAACCGAGTCTTTAAAACTCGATTTATAGGCCAAAATTGAGTCTTTGAGACTCGAGATGTTAGTAAAATATATACTTTTGAAACCGTGCCTACTAACTATATAGTTAGGAAAATGGACTTAATTCCCAATTTTGGCCATTGTTTGCATCAATATGTTCCTTACACCCAGACTCCTCCCCAGAATCACAACCAATTTCCAGAGGAACTTCTGTGGCCAATGGTACCACAACTGAAGGCTTGCCTCCTTTCTCCCAAGTCATCCACCTTTCATCAAATTCTGATAACTCATCTTCTGACCCAGTTACAATAGACAGTGAATCAACCACCCCATCACACTCATCTACTCAACTAACAATTTGCCCCTTGGTGACACAAGAAGAATTACCTGTAGCAACTTCACCCTCCTTGACTAAGCAATCCGACTCACTCCCTGGAGACCGATAGAGCGACAGTGGAATCATTATCTGCCTACCATCCCTTAGTTGTAACGTATTGTCTTTAGAATCACACCATGATTTATCCAAGTCTCCATCCAATTTTCTAATACTGGGACAACAATTCTGGGAGAAATTATAAAGTGGACAAGTGACGTAGTCCATTATTCCACTAAAAGATTTTCACCAGTTTAAAATTGTTAAGTTAGAAAATTTTTTTAAACATAAACTAATTACTGACTCATAATTTAAAACAAGCAGTCTTTTAGTAAAATTGTGAATAAATGATGTGGTCGAATAGAGAACTATATAATTTCTCCAGCTCTAGACCCCCTCAAGGAATGAACTCTTGGACAATCAACAAAAGACATCTCCGTGCCTATTATTTCCTCACCCCCATCATCCTTCGCAACCTGAGATACTATATGACCCCCCGTTGGCTGTACCAGCTCGAAGCGTGGCTGGAACACCTCCGCTAAATGCATCGGCTCGAGAAAAGTCTGGGTATTCAGGTTTGCACTCATCTGCACATCGGGAAGACTAACTGACGCCAAGATGATCGACTCCGTGGCCATCGTAGGCTTCGCATGCTTCTCGGTTGGCAGAGAGGAAACTTCAGAGCACACTCGAACCAGCAAAGAATACGCTGCATCCATTTCTTTACCTGGGCTTGATGGGCACACACCCAAATCACCATAATTTTGGTTTAATAGGCTTGGGCCAAGTCCAGATAAACTAATCTTAGAGCAACCACCTACCTCATAGACACTCGGGCTTGATATTGTTGGGCCAACATAAGAATCTTCTAAAGGTTTATGGGCTTCTAACGAAAGTGGGCCCAGCCCCACGCTGTTTGAGAAGGGTGCCATGATCCCCCTTGAGACCCAAATAGGCTTTTCTTCACCCTTTTTAACGTGATCCCAGAAAACCGCCTCCTACAATTCTCTTTGACTACTACAATCAAACCTTTCATTAACCAACTAGAATTCCTATGATCACGATCCTTAACTGACGCAGGTAGTTTTGAATTTGAAATCGTATTAAACCTCAAAGGGAATCTGATTTTATTTCCTTGCAGGATTTTCGCCTCAATTTGATTCTCCCCATTAGTACACCGATCCTTCCCCTCCACACCACCCACGGCCATCGGAGCAGAATATCTAGTTTGAGTATCACCAACCACCACCTGCATGCAAGGATTATCTCTCGGGCATTCAGTCAATCTCTCCGATATTTGAGTCGTAACCTTATCTCTGATAACAGGCTGCTGTGCTTGCTTCATATCCCTTCTCTGCACAGGATCTTTCAGCGTTTCTACATAGGTCCGAGAAGAGTGAACCTCTGAAAACAGATTATGTCTATGAGGAATGAACTTCAGACCACCCATCGCATATTGTGAAGGATTCAATAATCTACGTTATTCAATCCCAAACACTCTCCAACCTTGTTGCACCTTTACCGCCGGGATAACAATAGTTCTCCTACGTCCACCGACTTTGAGTTCAGTCACTGATAAGTACTGACCAAACTGATTGGAGCCCCGTTGCACCGTGTATGCAGTATCTCCTTCTATAAACGTGAAAAAGTGCTTGGGTTTAACCCCAATCACAGTGTGTTCAACACTGTGCATGAGCCATTTTGCAGCATCTTTGCCCATAAAAACAGATTTCATGAAGTACTTTTCCCGTTCAAAAATCTTAAGAGAGAACAAATTTCCCCCTTCCTCAACCACCAACTGAAAGAATTTAGATTCAATAAAAAAACTGTGAAATCCACCCATGCCAATCTGAAAATACACCAAAAACAAGAGATAAAAAAACAGTTTCTGACTAATTTGAGATAGCCGAGCCTCCAGTATTCTGCAGAAAAAAGTATTCTGCTAAATAACCACCAATTTACTTGCAACCACTGTCCTCCAATTAAGACATGTTAAAATGATTTAGTAGATGCTCCTGCATCAGGCTGTCTTTCTTCGAAACTAGACTTCACGTGCACTTGGTTGCCTTTGGACCATTCGCTATTGGCTTCAACAGCAGGGGCTTGTAACCTTCCAAGCTTACCTCCAACAGCTATCAAACCTCCTAGAAATGTCCTAGACCTTGATTTAAGTCCTTGAACTAAGCTATAATTGGCTGCTGGAGCTGTTAGGCTAGAATAGCATAGGCTACAGTTGTAAGTTAGAAGTTTAAGTCTTAATTCTTTCCCTAGCAATGTGTGTTGTTCGATGGGAGAGGGAGAAAGGTATCAGCTCCTGCATTGTGCCCCTTTGGAAGTAACTATACGACATCTTTGTCTGTGTTCATTTTCTTTTTATGTTCAATGGGAGAGGGAGGAAGGTATCACCTTCCATCATGCCTCCATTATTCAAGTATGAGAATTTGACATTGTTTTCCTCTTTTTTGAGTTACAGTTTGTCGGCCAAAATGACCAAATACCACAATTTTTAGAAATTTGTAGAAAAAAAAAACACTGTTTCGGAACTAAATAGGGAAATACCACTTTTCTGAAACTCGAGTTTCAGAAACTCGAGTTCCTCATCAATTCCGCTACCGTGGCACTACTGAGCTGGAATTTATGCGATTAAAAAAAATAATGTGGTGCTCGAGCTTGGTAAACTCGAGTTCCATGCAACAAATTTTATGAATAATAAATAGTTTTAATTAATGCAGAAAACAAATTTTATGAATGTAGTAAGTAGATTCGAATATACAGTAAACATGATGTGCAGAGAGCAAATTTTATTAATATAGAAATAGATTTTATCAATGCAGAAAAATAGATTCGATTATTGTGAAATTCAAACATGAAAAAGCATTTAGATTAGCGTTTAAATTTAGAAAACACGATTTCACTAGGTGTTTTATGAGAAAATAGGGAACAATTTTTTAATTAGTGAACAGAGAATAATTTACACAGAAAAGAAAGTGAACAATTTTTTAAATAATGCTAAACATAAAATAATTTTATGTAGAATGCTAGAAATAGTTTATGCAAAAAACAGTGAACAATTTTTATGAGAAAACAATGAACAATTTTAATTAATGTAGAAATTAATTCATATTTTGAAATTAATTCATATTATTGTTATGTTTATGTGTATTTGTCGTTTACCCAAAAAAAAAGTTATAAGGAACTCGAGTTTAATAAACTTGAGTTCTTTACAAGGTACTCGAGCTTGGGGAGCTCAAGTACCATAGAAATAAAAATAAACATAAATTTTTTTATAATAGGTACTCGAGCCTGGTATATTCGAGTATTGTGTTGCATGAAACTTGAATTTACCAAGCTCGAGTACCACATTATTTTTTTTAATCGCATAAATTCCAGCTCAGCAGTGCCACGGTGGCGGAACTGATGAGGAACTTGAGTTTCATAAACTCGAGTACCATTTGGAACTTGAGTTTTTGAAACTCGAGTTCTAGAAAAGTGGTATTTCCCTATTTAGTTCCGAAACAATGTTTTTTTGCTACAAATTTCTGAAAATTGTGGTATTTGGCCATTTTGGCCACAATTTGTCCCTACTTCTGAACTTTGTATAGTTTCCTGTTTCCACTGTATTCCTCCCATTCTAAATCATTTACTTATGTTGAATACTTGTATTATAAATATGCAATGTCTAAATCATATTTCTAAATCATTTACTTATGTCAATATCTGTATTCTAAATCATTTTCTCTCTTATGTCTTAACTTCTGCCTCATTCTCATGTTTACAGGCTCCGTTAACCACTGAACTGTATCCAACATAAGAAAATAAATATTTTGGAAAAAAAGATTCTTTGCCCTTGGACAATAGCAAACTTTGCTAGTACAATTGATGATGAAGTGAATCAGTAATAAGGGATAAAAAAAACTCGTCATGATTTTATTTAAGTCTAATTTGTAATGACAACTTCAATTACAGGGGAACAAAGGTAGGCTGCATTTTAGAATTGGTTATGCACAAAGACATTCATTGTAGCTCAGTCTGTGGGAACAATTTACACTATTAAGGCCTAGCATCAGTGGATTCATCTCTAAGCAGAACTTTATGATGGTTGATGTTTTTGTAATCTCATTTTCACAGGTTGTGATAAGGAACTTCCCTAATTCAATGAAGGATTCAGAGTCCCTAGATTATGTTGGGTATAGTGGGTAAGGGAAAGAACAAGATAAAGGCTTTCAGGCAAATATAAACGTGTTCCTTAAGACTAGATTTGCCCCAACTCCACGAGTTTGCTAAGAGTTGCAAGCAAATAGTCTCTTGGTACCCCAAAGAAAAAAAAATGATTATCTACAAATAACAATTCTGAAAATACTCAAGAACTTCTAGTAAAGTGTGTTCAACAGAAAAACAACAGTAATTACAGGAAAGAACAAAAGTTGTGCTCTTTTTATAGTTTGTGACTTTCTTTATGAATAGACATCATGGAAATACACTAGTTATGAGTTTAACCCTGCCCCCAAAAAAAAAAAAAAATGAATCTCAAAATTTCACACAGAATGTTTTTGTCTTACTCTAGGTTAAGCAACTATCTTGCTTGACTGGTATATCTCTTTTATTAAGTTTTTTTTATTATTATTGCCTAAAATTTCATTAATTGCCTAAGCTTATACCACACTTATCTCTATTCTTCATGTTTTTTAGCATACCCACTATTTTAGTATTTTTTTAAAAAAAAAAAAAAAAAAAGTAAGGACTAATAGTAATAACTAATGAGATAAGGCCCTAGAGAGAGATAGAGAAACACAAAAATATTGTGAATTGTTAAATAAAACGTACTATTTCACTATATATTACCAAAATAAAAGGCCTAAGACTACCAAAACATTTGAAAGAGAGAGAAAGAGGAATTTGAGGGGTTACCACCTCCGTTATTCTGGCCTCCCATCACCATCAAGACACTGAAACCCTACGGGTATTTTTTTTTTTTTCTTTTTAAATTAAAGGGCTTAATTGGTTTAGGTAATTTGGTTGGATAGCTTTTGTTTTGGGTATATAAGTAGAGAGAATATTTGGTGTGCAATGTAAAGTTATATTCTACCATGGTATAATTTTAAATCATCTATAAGACACATGAATACACACTTGCCCACACTATGTCTTAATGTCGCACTATCGATGAGTGGAAGATAGTCAAAGAATTGGGCATACTTTCATTTCATGGCATGAAATATGTGAACACAACACAAATTAGTTGATTTTCATGGTCCTGTTACTCTTTTGTATTTATTTTTTGTTTCATAATTTTTTTAAAAAAATTAATCTTACCTTAAGAACACTACAAATATGCAGTGAAGCTACTAAACTAATTTTTAATATCTCAAAATATATGTGTTTCTTTACTCTAATTTTTTTTTCTTCATAATATATGTACAACATTATCCAAAACTGTTTTACATAAAATATCATAAAATTATCTATGTATCGCATGGGCAACATACTAGTTATAATAATAAATAAATAAAAATGGCTAGCATCGATCAATTAGTGCCATTGGGTTTTGTAGCATCTCCAGAATTGTTATTCTTATAAACCACTATTGAGCTTAGTGTCATGTAGTTCAACTAATACATGCTATTTCGAACGAAGATATCTAGTGTTTAAACCCCATCTTTCCTATTATAACTAACAAATTTTTTTATTTTAAAATAAATTGAGCACTGAGATATTAGTAGACCATAAACAATATAGTAATCAGTCAAAATCCAAAACAAAATGTAACAAGCAAGCGAATCAACCGATGGTATTGAGCTAAAAGTTTCCAAGCACAAAGTCTCTAGGACAGGCAATTCAGTGTGCGTTTGAATACCACTTATTTTGCTAAAAACTGAAAACAATAAAAAAATAATTATCGGTTATTGTTCATGCTAAAAAAAATACAGTTTATTTGCCTTAATGCACTGTTCATATCCCATTAACAGTGCACTAGGCGCTGGTCAAAAAAAAAAAAAAAAAAGCAGCTAGACACAGACATAAACCATGAAAAACACAAAACACATAATTGTTGAATACTTTGAAACTTGATTTTCTTAATTCATTTTTATAAAAAAAAAAAAATTTGAATAACACACTAAGACTATAACATATTATAATATGTACTATTAAAAGTAGACTTTATTTTTAAACCAATTAAATGATTTTGAAATTTATAAATAAGAATTTTAAGTATAAAATACTTTTATGTCCTAAAATTACATAAATTTAAGCAACCTCCCAAAACTTCCTCCACCACTCTATTCTCACAACCAAATATGGAGATCCTAATCTCAAACACCCGATTTATTAACTCAATGAAATTAAGGAAATCATTTGTAAGTAATAATATAAAGAGAATGTGATTAAATAAAGATAAATTGGCTAAAAATACAACCATGTATCAAACTTTAATTGCATTTAGTTGGGCTTTTGTATCCTTTAAAAAAAAAGTGGAAAACACTTTGAAATCATCATCGATTTTTATTTTTATCACTATGATTCGTACTACACAAAATAGCAATAAAAAACATACAAATTATGAGTTCTAAACAAAATTAAAAAATAGCTAACTTCATATATAATCAATTAGAATGTTCTTTTTCTTTCTCTTTAATTCTAAAGAAAAATATATTTAAAACTCTCCCAAACCAAAATCTCAAGCACCGAAAGACTCAAAGTGAATCACAACCTTCACAAAATCCACAATGTCTTACTTCAACATCGAAAGCATTAGCCACAGTCACTAAATAAAAAATGCAAGCCCCTTCCTTGGTCATAGCCTACTCATGAACGTTAAGATCAAATGGTACGTACGACAACGTTAGAGTTGTGTAAGTGTCGTTGAAAGTTGAAGGTAAATGATATCACTTTTGGCCTGAGTGTATTTGAGATATGATGGCATAAAAGGCTGTGAGCATGTGTATGTAAAGGAGTAGGAGTGAAAAAGGTGAATGGAAAATTCTTGAAACATTGAACCAAATGAAACAAATAGTAGTCTTGAAACATTGAATCAATGGAAACAAAAAGTGGTCTTGAAACATTGAACCAAAGGAAATAAAGAGTATATTTTTAAATTTGTTCTTATCTTTGATGTGGCTTAAGAGTATTTCTATTCTCTTCATAGAGTGCACTGTCACTGTTTGAGTCTCTGATGAAATTAGCCACTGTGCAAGATTTTTTTTTCTCTTTTGATCACAGCCACACACATCTTTTCTCTTGAGTTGTCTCCTACTCAGATGCACTCATTTCTTCTCTTTACTCTTTAAAGTTTAGACTTCTATTGATCTGCTCCTCTCACGTCTCAAGTCTCACCCTCACGCCTCTCAATCTCAGACTCACAACTCAGTTATCACTCATCAGCTGGACAACTACCTTCATTTCTCTTCCAAACCCTAATCTTGTTGAACCAACATTTGTTTTTCCCTCTCAATCTCAGGCTCACCTAACCATTTTTCTCTTCTTGTTTTGCTCTCAGTCAGCCACATAACATAATGTTTCTTCCAAACCCTAATCCCGCCGAACAATTAGTAGTGTTTCCCTCTCAATCTCAGATTTTTAGGCTCTCACCAACCATTTTTCTCTTCTATTTTGCACTCAACCACATAATTTTTTTCCATACCCTAATCCCGCCGAACAAATAGTAGTTGTTCCTTCTCAAAATCTCAATCTTAGGCTCCGACCTAACCTTCCACTATTTAAGAACACAAGCTCTCAGTCTCACTCTCAAGACTCATCTCTGATTCTCACTTTCTCAGTCTCACTCTCTCCAACAAAGAAAAACTTTCCTCTCAAGGTCTCACGAAATTCCTAATACCTAAGACAATCAATCTCCTTTTCATCTTCATTCTCCACCGTGGCTTTGCCACTATGTAGTTCTGTCTTTGGTAACCTTAACCCCTACTTTGTTTTAGTTTTTATTTTATGGTCACTAAATGTTTCTTGTTGATTCTATTTTTTTTTCTTGTTATTTTCTTGTAATTTCAAGGGTAATTTAAAAGATTCAGCTTCAGCCTAGTAAAGGAATAAATCTCAAAGGCTTAAATAGTTCCTAGGTATTTTCTCATACTATTTATATTTGTTATGGCTGAGACTTGATACTTGATACTATATAATTGTGTGTTTGATTTGGAATGTTGTAACAGGTCTAGATTTATTAATATGTGTTAATGTGTTTAATAAATAAATGTTTAATTTGACAGGTTGAATTTAAGTTGTATTATAGTTGAGACTTGATACTCTATAATTGTGTATTTGATTTGGAATGTTATGAGACTTAATACTCTATAATAAATACATGCTTAACCGAACAAACCACACCGAGCCGCTAAGATTAACCGCACCTTGTGTAGACCAGTTTTTATCTTCCAAAACTGAGGTGTGGTTAAGCATAAGGTGAAACCGCACACTATAGGTGTGGTGCAAAAAATCTCTTCAAAACCGACCGAATTGAACCGTGTACACCCCTACTTGTACCCCCCTTTCGATCTTGCATTATGACTTCCTGCGCCCTTGTTGCTCTAGGAAGGAATGTGATATATGTTCTACATCAATCTCCCCCATTTGAAATGAACTCGACCCCGATTTCCCACTAACTGGTTCATCAGGAGGATGATAATCATACAAGTCAGCAACATTGAAGGTAGAAGAAATGCTCATGTCTAGAGGAAGAGCAACCACATAAGCATTGTTGTTGATCTTCTTAGTAATCTGAAATGGCCCATACTTCTTGTCCTTCAATTTGTTGTAGGTGCCAATAGGAAATCTCACCTTTTGAAGATAGACCAGCACTAAATCCCCAACATTGAAGATCTTCTCACGCCTCTTCTTATCAGTAGCTTCCTTGTACTTGGCATTTGTAGCTTCAAGTTTCTGCCTCACCTCCTCTTGCATGGCCTAAATATGGTCAGCCATATTCTCTGCTGCTTAACTCACTCTTGGAAGCTCAGGTAAAGGTACCAAGTCCAATGCATGTTTTGAGGGCACACAGTAGACAATGGCAA
Organism: Castanea crenata; assembly: GCA_020976635.1. NCBI lineage: Eukaryota > Viridiplantae > Streptophyta > Magnoliopsida > Fagales > Fagaceae > Castanea > Castanea crenata. Next base: position 265,683 of record JAGHPS010000310.1, read on the forward strand.
ATGGAGACTTACCAGTGCTTCCACTAACTAAGATGCTGTAAGTAAACTTTGCTTGGGACAATGCAAGATCGCACTGCTTAGGATTCTCACCTAAGATACACCGGATCAGATTCCCGAAAGTGCGATTAACCACTTCTATTTGGCCATCAGTTTGAGGATGACGAGTGCTGCTATAATTCAAGGAAGTGTCAAAACGCTTCCACAAAGTCCACCAGAAGCGACTAATGAACTTGGTATCTCGATCAGAGGTGATGGACTTTGGCACTCCATGCAAACGCACAACTTCTTTAAAGAAAAAATTGGCCACTTAAGTAGCATCTAAAGTCTTCTTGCATGCTATGAAATGGGACATCTTCAAGTACTTGTCAACCACAACAAAAACAGAATCCATACCTCGATAGGTTCAAGGAAGACCCAATATAAAGTCCATAGACAAATCCTCCTATGGTGCTTGTGGAATTGGCAAAGGCATGTATAAACCAATATTTTAAGACTGACCCTTGGTTGTTTGGCATATTGGACACTTCCTCACATGATTACCAACATCCCTCTTAAGTTGTGGCCAATAATACCTCTCCTCCACTAGCACTATAGTCTTATCTCGGCCCACATGTCCACCCAAACCTCCACCATGCAGCCCCCTAACAATCTGCTCCCTCAATGAACTTTTAGGGATGCATAATTGATTACCTCAAAAAAGGAAACCATCCTGGATGTATATACTATTGACAGCAGTATGAGTTTGTTGACACTTACCTCAAATATCACCAAAATCCTCATTATTCTCGTACAGCATCTTAAGGCAATTAAACCCTACAACTTCAGTATGTAGGGCGGTCAACAAAGATACTCGCCTGCTGAGTGCATCAACCACCTTATTAATGACTCCAAACTTGTGCTTCAATGTGAAATGGAAGTGCTATGTATAAGCTACCCACCGAGCATGCATCTTGTTAATGCTAACTTAACTGTCGATGTGCTTCAATGCCTAGTATGTTTTACTTGTTTTTGTAGATGAACCCAATTCTTCAAATTTTTTTATATGAGTAATCCCAATTGTTTCTTTTGTTTGGGTCTTTCTATTGAAAGACATTTGCATTTATATACAAGGAATTAAACCCAATAGGAAAGGGGGCATGCCATTGGTACCATTGCTCTCATATGCAAAAGCAATTGAATCATAGAAAAAGTCCCATTGCTGTACTTTTTCTTGTTTAAAAACTTTTGGGCTCTGCTATTGTGTAAATAGTCAACAACTAGGTGGGTTGGTAGCTTCTATTTCTGTTATTTTCTTCTCTCATAAAATTTGTCTTGAAGTGTTGTACATAAACCTATCTTTTGCTTCTTCATCCAAATAATTTCTATTGTATCTCATAAATAAGTTGTTAAGGTGATATACTTGGCTTATTGATTTAGGTGCATAAACAGATTGAAAAATGATCCAGTACCAGTATTCAGTTGCTAAAATGTGTTTTTATGTATTAGCTTGTACCATGCCATGTTTTGCTCAAATTTTAAGATATTTTAACACTTAAATTTCTATGCTTTCTTGAATTATTGTTGTGTTATTTCTGTAGTGTGATTGGATTAAAAGCACAGCTTGAAATTTAGAGAGTAGAAATGCACTAGATTTCAAATAGATTCCAAATTATGCATTTAATTGCCACAAAAAGATTGGAAAGTCTCACTTGCTAATATTGGATTGATATTGTTCGGGAAGATCAACTTGTATAGCTAAACAAGTATTTAGATGTTGAAATTCATTTTTATGTATAAGCTTCTACCATGCTATATTCTACTCGAATTTTAAGATATTTTAACACATAAATCTCTATGCTTTCTTGAATTATAGCTATGTATCATGATTGGATTAAAAGCATAGCTTGAAATTTTGAGCTTAGAAATGCACTAGATTTCTGATGGATTCCACTTTAACTGAAATATTAAATTTTGAATAAATTATTCTTTGGAATTGGGGAAACCGAAACCCAAGTGAATTCAAGCAAAAAAATCAGAGCGTTTTTTTGTAAACCAACATAAAACATAGTGTTGGAAACTTTCTAGTATTTTATTCTCTTTACTTGACAGCTTCATGCCATGTAGAAATAGGTGTGGACTACTCTGTTAGGACATGTGTTTCACTTGTTTAGAACATATGTCATTCTTTTATGTAATTGACTAATCCTTTGATAAAACGCACTTTACTTGTAATTGGGTAGATTTAAGATGAGTTTTATACTTCAAGAAATTGTGTTTCAAGATTAAGTGTTGAAGTCATCAAGTCTGTCCAAGAAATAAGCTGAAAAGTGCAAGTTCATTAAAGCTCAACAGCTAGCTCGACGGCTAGCATGTGTCGAGGTTTAAAGAGCTGTTCCAGCCCCATGGCTCGACAGCATCTCGATACCTCTATCTGTCGAGGTTTAAGAAAAACAAATTTTGAGTTCTGCTATGATTCCAATCCGTGGATGTGTCTTTGGGCTTTCTTTTCTTCTAACCCTAGGCATATAAAAAGATTATTTTAAGGGCTATCAAAGTACATAAGTTGCACAAGCATTAAGAAATCCTTGTTCAAGCAAATTGTGACCTAGTTCATCTCTCTTGTGAAGAAGTTGTTGTGTCTTTGTACTGTAGGGTTTTGTAACCAAGCATCTTCTTGATCTTCATCGTATGGATGAATTGAAGAACTTTGAAGCCACCAATCTTCTCTAGTTGGTGATTGAAGTCGTGTACTGGGATCCGCACAATTGGTTAGTCACGTACTTGGGAGCCATGCTTTGAAAGGAGAAATTGTCATTACAGAACAAGTCCAATTGGGTATTGGGGAAAGGGTTCAACTGTAGGTTGGTAAGATACTTGGGATTCTTTTACTTGTAACCGCTTATTGTGATAATAGTGGAATTTCGGGAGTGGTGACCTTAAAATCACCCGGTGGGGTTTTTGCCATGTAGGTTTTCCCCATTCGTAAACAAATCATCGTGTTATTTATTTTCCGCTGCATACTTAGTTTAATTGGTGATTTGTTTGTGCTACCACACAATTTTCATGTTAATTTGATTAATTAATAACTTGGCTAATTAATCAACTTAATCCATCACAAGGGGTCAATACGTTTTTGGCCTATCATACTCCAATACTGCTCAATTATCCATGAGATTTGAATTAATTTTTGAAGGATCATACACTCCACTCCTTATTGTTTCTTCCTTTATTCTTAAAACATATTCTTATATTTCAAATTCCGAAAACAAAAGGTTCAAACCTCTAATATTCACACTATTCTTTTCCAACATATTTTGACTACATTGACTTAAAGCAATGCAATTTTTTTTAATTAGGTCACAAGAAATTATATATCAGATGATAGGAACCTTATAAGGATCATAGGATTTTAGCATATTGTAAAAAAGATTCTCATCACTTTTCTCATGGTTATATTTTCCCTTCTTAAACTCTCTTCTTTTTTGCTTGTCATTCTCAATCTCTCTTCTAATATCTTTTGAGTGGATGAGTTTCTTGTTTCATGATGATTTATCAAGATTAATCTAGAATGAGCTTGCCAACATATAGAAAGTAAGTATTATTTGATTGGTAGGCCCAACCAATTTATTTCATCCCAACCAATTAATTTTCTGAGCAATACAGACCCCTTAATTCCCATTCAATTTCATTCTCCAAAAAAAAAAATTCCCATTCAATTTGTTTTTAAATAAGATAATGATAAAAAAAAAATCTATTAAGAATTCCTAGCAAAATAGAATAAATTTAAGAGATCAAAGTTTTTTTTAATAGGTCTTAGAGAAGAGAGTAAAAATTGAGTAGAAATCATCTAGAATTTGTCATTAATTAAATTCTAATAGTTAACTTTATTAGAGCCGTGAATAGAGTTATTATTTGTTTATACAATATCCTTGATCAGATGTGATTTTGTGCCATCGTGATAGGATTTTTCAAAAAACATTAATTGTTGCTCAATCAGTGTTTAGTAGGAACAATTCACACTATTAAGGCCTAGCTTGAGTGATTTCACCTCTTCGCAAACCTTAAAGATGATCAGATGTTTTCTAATCTTGTCTTCTCTAATTTTAATACTCTTGAGCCATTAGTAATAGTGGTAGATCAAGTAGCAAGCTGTGATAAAGAACTCTAACAATGCAATGAATGATTCACTAGACCTATATTATGCCAACATGGTAATACTGTCAAAATTTGTATCTCTGTTTGTTAAAACTGATTGCCTTGATAAAAATTTACTTCATAAAATAATACTATAATGATAAGAGTGGCTGTTGATTGTCTACTTGTGTGTGTTGCATATTAGTTCTATTCAATATAGAATATTGGATTTTGAACAATTTTTTGTGGCGGCCATAAGTCATCTGATGGAAGGAAATGGAGAATTGGGAACAACATTCAAGGCGTGGCCTATAAGCTGTTTGAGAGAAATGGGAACAAAACTAATTATTATAGAGGAACATGCCTTGATATTCTCATCACTTTCAAATGAAAATTTTGATGCCATTTCTTAGGTAGGCATCCACAATTAACTAATGATGATTCAATGATTATAAATGATAGGCCAAAAATATATTGACACCTTTGGAAAATTAATTAATTAATTATCCAAGTTAATTAATTAAGTCAATTTAACATGCAATAGCATGGTAGCACAAACAAATCACCAATTAAGCTAAATGTAGCGGAAAATAAATTTGACACGGTAATTTGTTTACGAATGGGGAAAACCTCCGAGGCAAAACCCCACCAGATGAATTTAAGGTCAATACTCCCGAGAATCCACTATTATTAAAACAAGTGGTTAGAGGTAAAAGGAATCTCAGTACCTAAACCAACCTACAGTTGAACTTTTACCCCTATACCTAAGTGGACTTGTATTGGGAAATAAAAAAAGTAGTATGGTATTTGGCAACCTCTCATACTTGAATGAAATCCACACCTGTTTTCCTCCTTCACCAACAAATTTTAATCTCCCACAGCACAAAGGAAAAGATAAATCAATGGAGACCTACACACGTATGAAATGGCCCCCATCATATAGTTTTGGATCATTCAACACTAAAACCTCTCCTAATACACTACGAATTTTCTTTGCCGCCTCAATTGTCATATATTTGATCGAAATTCCATGCACCTGAACCCAAAGCTTAGTCTTCTCAAATTGTATATCTTCTAGCGACGATTCATTTTCATATCGACTTATCACCACCAGATGTTTGTCAAAGCTCCATGGTTCGCCTTCTAAAATTTTGTCCACATCCTCCTTATTGTCGAAAGAGAAAAGAATTTTATGATCTCCAAAACTCTGAATCTTGAAACCATTACCGGCTCTCCATAGTGGGGTGAAAGTCTTAGCTATAATCTCCATATTGATGGCTCGTTTGGTTAAAAACTTTGCAGCAATGGAGAAAGTCTCAACTTTTTCTTCATCAAGTAAATAGCTACTTAGCCCTTCTCTATCAGAGATAGTAAGTCAATTCCATGATTGAGCCAACTCTTCCATCCTCACTCACACTCGAATTTGTTTCCCAAACCCCCGAAAAAGAACCCAACAAACCTAGAATAACAGTATTACTCCTAGGATACTAAAGCACCTTCTAAGAAGGGACACTCTAATTCTACTGTATAAAGGAAATAGAGAGAAAAACCCCACTTCTAAACACAGAGAAACATATCAACAGTTGTTGAGGCATGTATTTATGCATCACATCCCATTTGATTTACCAATACTAAAAAAGTCAGCAAAGCATGTGATTGACTAACAACCTCACACAACTACTAGTGTGGGCGACTTACTCACGACGATAGAGATTGTGAGTTGTGGATTGATAGTGAGGGCACACTCAAAGTAGAAGAGCGCGAGTTTGGACCACAATTGAGAGCACCCCCCTTTGTAGTTGCTAGGAAAAACACAATTTTAGTCCCTGGTTACTACGCAGCGAAGAAGAAAGGGAGTTTAGGTACATCAGCTGAACATGATTCTGGTCAGAATTCTATTTCAGATAAAGAAAGGATGCGCAGTCACAAGGTGTAATGGTAGGCAAGGATGATAGCATTGTAGAAGATATTATTCCCTCATTAATAGGAAATAAGGGGGATGAAATTAGAAAGGAAGTTACGGTTTTAAAAGACAGAATTAATGAGGGAATTACGGTGGACTTAAAGACTCTAAATGAAACTGAACCTGATTTGGAAGCAAATAATGAGGAGATGTGTTTGGCTAGGGAATCTGGTGCGGCTACACTTCAGGGGTCGGGAAAGAGAATATCAAAAAACCCTAGCTCACGTGACAATTTAAGTGATTCTTCTCAACTTAAAAAGTCACGTGACTCCTAAGTAGCTAGGGCTCTCCATCTAGAATCAATTCGTGCAATCCCTACCTGGAAACACAAAGAAAGGAATAATACAAACAACATGGTAGAAACCCCTAAATCCTTAGGGGGAAAAAAAGCAGTAAGAGCAGAGGCAGATCAATTCGAATTGTCAGCAAAAAGATTTCAGGGGACCCTCAGGGACGAAATCACACCTTCAGTAGTGGTGGGAGCTGCTGTCCAGCCCCGCCAACGGCAATGAGTTGTTTAGATTGGAACTATTGCGGGCTTGGGAATCTACGTATAGGGAAGGAGTTCGTTGAAATCATACGGGCAAAAGATCCCGCTGTAGTGTTTTTAGTCGAGACACATACAGATGATGCGAGGCTAGAGTTTGTACAAAGTAGTATTGGTTTTGACCATAGATGGGTTGTACCAAGATTGGGAAGGAGTGGGGGTTTGGTTCTTTATTGGAAAGCTCCGGTTAATTTAAAGGTGGAAGGTTCTGATAGATACTATATTGATGCAATGATTGATAAAAATTCAGAGAATGAATGGAGATTAACGGGTTTTTATGGTGAAACCGATATAGCTAGAAGACATGAAGCTTGGAATAAGCTAAGGAATTTAATTTCACAACTGGAGAAGCCTTTTGCTTTGGGGACTTTAATGAAATTATCAGACAAGATGAGAAACTTGGGGGTGCAAGAAAACCCATTGTCAAATGCAACAGTTTAGGGAGGTGATCAATGAGTGTGGATTTATGGACTTGGGGTTTAAGGGTTTGAAGTTTAATTGGAGCAAGCACTTTGAGAATGGAAGTTCAATTTGGGAAAGGTTAGATAGGTGTTTGGTCACAAATAGTTGGTTCATGAAGTTGTAGGTTCAAGAGTGTTTCATTAAACTGTATATCATTTGATCACGTACCAATTCTCATCTCACTCTTGGTTTTGATTCCACCGGTGCAGAAAAAAATATCTCATTTCGAACAAATGTGGCTCTCAGATTCAAGCTGTGAGGAATGGTGTACTCGGCCTGGGGTAGTGGAAGTGGGCTTGGTGATGGAGGAAATATTTTGAGAAAGTGGAGAGGTGTGGGAAGGAATTGGGGCATTGGGAGAAAAATGTTTTTGGTAATGTAAGGGTGGAGTTGAATCAATTAAAGAAGGTTTTAGCCAAGGAAGAAAGGGCTGCCATGATTAGTAATGTAAGGTGGAGTTGAATCAATTAAAGAAGGTTTTAGCCAAGGAAGAAAGGGCTGCCATGATTAGTGAGAACAATTTCCGGGTTAGACAAATCAAAAAGATATTGAGGTTTGACAAGATAGGGAAGCAACTATGTGGGCTTAACATTCTAGAGTACTATGGGCAAACCAAGGGGATAAAAATTCAAAGTATTTCCATTGTTGTGCCACAAAGAGATTCCAAAAAAATGCTATGGAAGGAATTAGAGATGAGGATGGGGTATGGAGAACTACACAAGAAGAAGTAGGTGAAATCATGGTAAAATACTACAAGTCACTATTTGCTTCACAGAGGGTAGTGTTCCCGCTAGCATGCTAGAGTGTGTACCTACAGTGATAGATGAAGAGATGAATGCAGCCCTATGTAAGGAGTCTGAGGCGTGTGAAGTCATTATTGACTCCAATAAATGGCTCCCCTCAAGGCACCTAGACCTGATGGTATGCTGCCGCTCTTTTATCAACTTTTTGGAGCATGGTAAATCATGATGTCACTTCATCCATATTGTCTTGGTTGAATTAAGGAACCATAACGTATCCCCTAAATCATACTTTTATTACTCTTGTGCCGAAAATTAACTCCTTAATATGCACATCAATTTTGCCCCATCAGCCTTGTAAGTACTTTACAAAATATATTCCAAAGTCCTTGCAAATCGCCTAAAAAAATACTTCCATCCATTATCACAGAACACCAATCAGCCTTCACTAAGGAAAGATTAATTTCGGATATAACATTTTGGTGGCTTTTGAAACCTTACATAGTATAAAGAAGTATAAAGGGGGCTCTTATGGCTATATGGCACTAAAACTAGATATGAGTAAGTTATGACCGGGTGGAGTGGTATTATTTAGAAGGGATAATGAGGAAGATGGGTTTTAGGGAGAGGTGGATAAAACTTGTGATGGATTGTGTGAAAAACATTTCATATTCTGCTTTGGTGAATGGAGAACCATGTGCGTTGTTTTTTCCTACAAGGGGGATTAGGCAAGGTGACCCACTTTCCCCTTTCCTATTTCTTCTTTGTATGGAAGGGCTGAATGGTTTAATTAAAAGGTTGAATTACAAGGCAATATCCATGGCTACTTCCTTTGTAGGAAAGGCCCTAAACTAACGCATCTGCTCTTTGCAGATGATAGTCTTATTTTTTTCAAGACTACAATGGAGGAGTGTGACAAGGTGATGGACTTACTAAAAAAGTATGAGGAAGCCTCGGGGCAAAAAGTAAATAGAGGTAAGACCTCTTTGTTCTTTAGCAACTTTGTACTGGAAGAAGTCAAGAACGAATAAAGGTGAACTTGGGAGTGCCGGAAATCATGCAGTATGAGAAATACCTTAGGCTGCCCTCGCTAATGGGTAAGGAAAAAAGAGTTTTAAAAGGAGAAGGTATGGAGGAAACTTCAAGGTGGGAAGCAAAATTACTCTTCCAAGCTGAAAGGGAAGTGCTTTAAAGGCAGTTATTCAAGCTATCCCTACTTACACTAGGGATGCTTTAAATTGCCAATAAGTTTGGCAATGAGATTGAGTCCCTTATTAAGAAGTTTTGGTGGGACAACGAGGTGACCGTAGAAAATACTTGGGTTAAATGGGAGGACATGACAAAATCTAAAACCATTGGTGGTATGGGTTTTCATGATCTTGCCATGTTCAATGACTCTTTTAGCAAAGCAAGCATGGCAGCTCCTTTATAAAGACCTCACTCTTCCATAAGGTATTTAAAGCTTGCTTCTTCCCAAATTCTTCAATAATGGAGTCTGCCAATTCAAGGTTGGGTTCTTATGCTTAAAATAGTATCCTTAGGGGAAGAGACATTATTCAAAGGGGGGCAATATGGAGGATTGGAAGTGGAGAGAAAATTAATATATGGCAGTAACACTGGCTGCCAAGAAAACACCCTCCAAGGCAGCCAACTTATTCATTAGAGAGTTTTGAAAATCATACAGTGGATTCACTCATAGATCCAAACACAAGAAAATGGAATGAAGAGCTAATTGATGGTTTATTTATGGAAGAGGATGCTGAGTTGATCAAGAAGATTCCTTTTAGCCGAGTTGCAATTGAGGACACCTTGTATGGCCATGTAACACCCCGTATTTTATTTTTTTTACCAATTTAATTATTATACTTAAATTATAAAAGAGGCCTACAATTAAATGGATTAAATTGATCTGGGCCTAAGATATTAAAAGTGAGATATAAACTTTGGAATATGAAGCCCAAGTGAGGTGACATAAGTATATATATGGACCTTGTTAAGCTTTAAAAAAAATAATTACCCTTGCTTTCTTCCTCTTGGTCACACGTGTATTTTCTTTTGCTTCAGCCGACTATTCAACTCTGCTTTCTTCACTGTGGCGTTGAGTTGGAGTCTACATGTATGATTTTCTAATGCTCTAGATTTAAGAAGTTGGAATAGTCATAGGTAGAAATTGTTATGAACCTAAATTATCTCTATACTAATAGAAAAGAGTACAGCCTCCATTATTGACCGAATCAACCATCACCTTTTGTTATTGGCTAAAACAAGTCCAACAGCATCATGGAAATTATAGGCTACTAGATTGATAGTTAAGGCTTCTACATGGCTTCTTATATTTGATTAAATAGATATATGTATAATAATTTTTTACTATGAAGATTTAAAGCTTTTAAAATGGAGTTTTGGCTTCTTTAGCAAACCATGATGATTATTGTAGTAGGAATTGTATATATATAGCCGTATGGTCACCATAGACTTTGAAATTGAACAAATAGAGTAATAGGCTTGGACTTTGTGACTATGTAAAGGGATAAGGGTGTTTGTGTTAATATGTATTCACACATAGGCTCCATTGTTAACCAAATCAACTATCACCCTTTTATTGTTTTCTAAAACTTATCAGCAGCTTTAATGGGGGAATAGGCAACTAGATGAATGAATTAAGGCTTGTACGTGGGAGCCATGTTAGATTGAATATATATATATATAATGTTAGAGTCAATAGATATCCCACTTGATGTATATATATAATATTAGAGTCAATACCCAGCAGCATCAAGTGGGAATGCTAAGCAACTAGATGGATAAATTAAGGCTATACGTGGCTTCCAATATTAAATTGGATAGTTAAGTGAATAAATAGGGGATTTTGAATATAACAATTTTGTCTAGGATAAAATCGTTTAAGCATGAAAATAGATTTTTTAAGTGGGAATTGTGTATTGATGAACCTATTTTTTGGTGTTGCTAGGTTCTAATTCTATAGATTTTTTGTGATTCAAGGGAGGTTGATTTCCTTTATTTTGCAACTAAGAGGTAAGTGGTGTTTTCTAATTTTGGGGGTTTTCCCAAAATAGTGTTTGATTATTAAACATTCTATATCAAATAAATATGTTGATATTATATATAAATTGATACTTTATAAATGCTTGATGTGCATGTTGAATATTCATTTTACGAAAAACTGGGACAATCGAAATTTATTTAAACTTGTATGTGTGAATATATATTGATATTTTGAGAATTATGAATGGATTATTTATGTGAGCATCTTGAATATGTTTTGAAAACCTATGGCAAATCGTGATTAAAAAGCTCAGTATTGTGTTAGTCCTTAGCAAGGGATGGTCCTAGAAAAGGGGACAGTGCACATTTGGTAGCTCCTTAGCAAGAGAGTATACTATTGAGGATCCAAAAAGGAAGCTCCTTAGCAAGGGAGTGCACCTTTAGGTTCCAAAGGAACCATCCTTAAGAAAGGGAATGAAAAGGAGGTTCCAGTCCCAGAAAAGGGGATAGCACAACCTTGTCAACAGGGCATAAACGTTGACCACGAGTAAAGCCTAGAAAATTGTGTTTCTGATGATATCGATATATATACACTATATAAAGATTATTATTTCTTTTATATGAAATATTTGACGATAAAATATTGATGAGGTATGAGTAATGAATTGTTTGTAAGAATTATTTTTTTAAAGGTTGTTCTCACACCCCAATATTAGTGAATTCCACTTATTGAGTTATCTCACCCCCCCCCCCCCTTTATTTCCCCTTACAAATACATTAGATGGATTATTGGAGTGAAGATTCCTAGAAGTTAGCAGTTACAAATTATTTTGTAGGATTAAAGATTTTATTTTTACTTTTATGATATTAAACATTGTACTGGAGAATTTTTTTTAGGATGTTTTAATTTTCGGTGGATTAGAGCTCTAACATTTGTGATGAAATTTTTAGGTTGCTGGATTCTTTTATTTAATATTTTTATGGTTTTTTCAGATTAAATAGAATTTTATTGCTTATTATTTTGGGGCGTTACAGGCCATACTCCACATTAGGTCACTACACATGCAAGTCTGGTTATATGTTCCTCAAACAGGAGTTAGAGGTGGAAGCAAGCCCACAAGTCCCTCCAATTTGTGATAAACAGGTCTGGAAGGGGATTTGGCAGATGCAAGTTCCACCAAAAAATTAAAAACTTCCTTTGGCGAGCTTGTCGTATGCTCTTCCAACCAAACAAGCGTTGATGAAGAGGAAAATTATAGCTGATCCGATCTAGGAGATGTGTCATTCTACTGTGGAGGAGACCGAGCATGCACTTTGTTCATGTGCGGAGTTGGAAGTGGTTTGGGCTGACCGTGAAACATGGTGTTTTAGGTCTAAGGTTGAGTTTAAATGTTAAGGAGTTGATGTCTTAGCTGATTGTAGAAGGAAAGCCACTAGAGTTGTTGCATATACTGCTTGGATGGTGTGGAATCAAAGAAATAAAGCTCGTGTGAATCTACAAGTTGTTCTGCTTCATCAAGTGGCTGAACAAGCGAAGCAAATGCTGGCACAATTTAGAGCAAATCTGCAGATTCCTGAAGTGCAGGTCACAAACAGCAGCAATGGAGGTTCGAGATAGAGGAGTCTGCAAGTTAGTTTGGTGAAAAGAAACTTTGATGGTGCTGTTTTTAGTGAATCTAATAAGTCCAGAATTGGAGTGGTTATTCAGGATAATAATGGAGCAGTGTTGGCTTCTTGTTCAGAAAAAATCCTTCAAGCATACAAGCCTGAGGAGATTAAGGCCATGGCTGCTTTGAAGGCTGTGTCCTTCGCGCTTGAGTTAGGTTTGCGAAGCGCTATTCTTGCAGGGGATTCTCTAGGTCTGATTCAAGCTTTGAAGTCAAAGGAGTGTAGCCTATCTCCAACGGGTTTGCTAATAGAAGATGTGAAAAGGGTTGCTAATGATTATGTAAGATTATTGTATTCTCATGTTAAGAGAAACGGCAATAGGGTAGCTCATAGTCTGGCAAAAAACGCATTACACATACCAAATTTTCAAGTATGGATGGAAGATGTCCCATTGCATATTGTTTCGATTTTACAATTGGATGTAGTTGATTCAAATTAATAAAACTAATCAGTTTCTTTCTCAAAAAAAAAAATTGGACTTGTATTGTAGCGGCAATCTCTCCTTTCAATGCACGAATCCCAGTACGTGACTAACCAATGATGCACGAATCCTAGTACATGACTAACATCAACTTAAGAAATATGTTGGCTACAAAGTTCTTCAGTTCATCAACATGAAGATCAAGAAGCTCCTTGATCACAAAACTCTTGGCATAAGAAGCAATAGCTTCTACAGCAAGAAAGATGAACTAGAGCAATTTCTGTCTCTAGTCACAATATGCGTGTATGGATACCCTAAGACCTTAAGACGGCTCTTAAAGTAATCCTTATATCTTTCTAGGGTTGTAAGAAAAGAACTCTACAAATACTCAAGGATATACGTGTAATCAAATCTAGAAATTCTGATTTCGTAATTCTCGACGGATACAGCTTCTATCGAGCTTCTATCGAGTTTCAACATTAATCTCGATAGATAGACTTCTGTCAAGACATCTGTCGAGCTTTAATGAACAACACTTCTTACTTTTTTTTTGAACAAATTTGCATGGCTTTAACACTTGACTTAAACAACATGTTTCTTGAAGTTTTAAATCATCTTAAATCTACCAATTACTAGTAAAGTGTGTTTTGTCAAGAATTAGCCAAATTACATCAAATATCCCTAATAATAAAGTATGGTAGCATATGGTTACATCATCTGCTGCATGATTTTCTGCAACTTTAATATTTTCATTAGGAGAAAATGTTGAACCTCTATATCATCACCAAATTCCTTTTAACATATCCTGATTGGATTGATTTTGAACCTGTGTGGATCATTTATGAGATCGCAGGAAATTACATATCAGATTATAGGATTCAAGTCGAATTTCATTCTTCCCAACCAATGAATTTTCTTAGCAACACAGACTCCCTTCCATTCCAGATTTTTTTTAAGGTAAAAGATCAAACCAAGAAAAGACAATGGAAAAAATAAAACTTTATGTCAACATTTCACTGCATATGTGGCTGAACGTGTGGACATGTTCTTTAAAGTCTTCACGCGGAGTCAAATTATTGCAGCTGTGAAGCTTTTTTCAACTTTGGTACAGCCCGACCTTCTCATCGAAGGAACTTCAAACTTATACCTTCTCTCAAGTACTTATGAAGCTACTTCTCTTAAATATTGCCAAGGTTTCAAATTTAATGGTTATCACTTAATCTGCCCACTATTCTCTTTAGGATGATAAGGAATATAGTAGACAAACTTAAATATCAGCAAATACATTTTTGAAAGCAACAAATATTTTCAAGGACATGTTCTATTCCATTATTTGAGCCTCATAAACATGATTGATTATGAAGTTGTACGTACCAAAATTTTCAAATTTCGAGAATCGGAGTACCAAAATAACCCATAAAAATAATAAATCAGAAACACACTATCATAGACCTATTGGGAAGTAAACACTGTATCCAAACATGGACCAAAAGTTTTAGTCCAGATTAACGAGAAGAATTGGGTCATAGCTTGAAGAAAAGAGCACCAATGGAAAAGAAAAAAGAGTCTCTTCTACTGGCAGTAATATATTCAAGGCACTAAAAACTTGGCTTTTTAATGTATCAAATTGGCAGGTTAGTGTAACAACATGGAAGTTAAAGGGTAATGTGCCATTGTGCTCATTCTTTTTTTTTGTTAATGCAGGAATAACCGGGATTGTTATTTATTAGGGGGCCCAAACTATAAATAAAAAATTAAAATTAAAATTAAAAATTAACTTATATAAATATATATATATATATATATATATATAAAGTAAAATTGTTCATTGTTTCCAAAAGATTATGAGATTTCAAAGCTAACATTGATAAATCTATGGATAGCACAAGGATTTATCCAATCATCAAATGAAAAGTTACCTATGGAGGATGTTGCTAATGAGTACTGTATGGACCTACTTTGGAGGTCCTTCTTCCAAGAAGCTAGAGAAGATAGTTTGGGAATATAATTAGTTTTAAAATGCATGATTTAATCCATGCTTGCACGATCAATATCAAGAGTTGAGTGCGCATGTATTGATTCAAATATAGAAAATGTCAATGAGAATGTTCGTCACCTATCAACTACATCTCATAATGTGCTTAATAAGTATTTAAGCTCATTATTCAAAGCAAAGAAGTTACGCACGTTCATTTTAACAATTGATCTTATGGTTTTGAAATATATCAACCTAGAGATCTAGGTGAGGGAAGAATCAAGTTGTCAAAAATCAACTCTTGAAATACTTTTTTCTAGTTTAAGATGCTTGCGTGCATTAGACCTACGTTGCTCAAATATTATGATGGTGCCAAATTCTATAGAAAAGTTGGACATATTTAAAGTACCTTGATCTTTCTAGGAATAACATAAAGTTCTCTCTAGTTCTATTACTAGATTGTTGAATTGCAAACATTAAACCTTAATTATTGCTATAAGCTTAGAGAACTACCGGGAAACATTCAAATTGTTCAACCTCCGGAATCTTGAGTTAACAGGTTGTTACAGTTTGACTCACATGCCACCTGGAATAGGGCAGTTGACTTCTCTTCAAGTATTATCGTTGTTTATTGTACATTAAACAAGGAACTTACTTGCGCTGGTCTTCCGGAATTGAACAAGCTAAATAACTTGAGAGGAGATCTAAGTATTACAATTAAGGTACGGGTGAAAGAATGCCGCCTTTAAAGCCAAGGCTGCGAATTTGAAGGACAAGCAGTGATAGTGACGTTTTATATGGTGACGGCATTTCAAGACTGACGAAGTATGATGTCCGTCAGCCATGCTCCTGACGCCTCCTTTTAACGTTCCAGGCCACATCCCTACATAACGGCGTTCGATTGACGGATCAGGATGACGAAGTCGAGTCTGACGGTCAAGGCGCTGAAGGTCCTCGGCTGACGTCACCCGCGAAGATGAATTTAGGTGACGGCGGTATAGGAACTGCACATCAGCTGACGACCCCGGCACACAGGCTGAAGGAGTGATCCAACCTCCATTCTTGATTTGTCTCGGACTCTGCATACATAAATATAGGAAAGTTCTCTCGCTACACGTCTGGTCTCAGTCAAAAAGATCCCAGTAAGGAAAGGAGTTCAATACGATATGCGGAGATCCGCGAATCACTCTTCTAAAAGGAAAGTATTTCCTCGCCACGGCGTATATTTCGGCTCTACACCACTATATAAACCCCAGAAAACCCTCATAACAAAAGGTACGCACAACTATCCCGACTCTGGCACTCTAGAGTTGTTTGAGATACTAACTTGACCTTCGGAGGGTTTTTGGCCGGCACCACACCGGTGCTCTCCTGTAGGTCACTTTGTTTTCCCTTTGCAGGTGTTGACTCGTGCTGGAGAGTGCCCGCGACCTACTGGTGTTATCCTCGGCATCATCAGTTGGCGCCGTCTGTGGAAAGAAGACGAGAGCGTAGAAAAGGATATCTAGCCCTCGCTCTACCCCTGAGACTAAAGGTTGCATGGTACTCACAGATCGATGGCAACAATCAACAACCAAGGTGACGAACCGCACGTTACACAGCGCTAGAAAGGCAGGTTCAGACGCTGGCCGCTGCCGTCGAACGACTTACCAAACAGAATCACGACTTAGAGGAGCAACTACGGCAGCTGACCGCGCAACAAAGTGCGCCAAGGGAGGACCAGGAAGTAGCAAGCCCGGAAGGGAGGAACGCCGTCAGGCCTGAAGGTAGCACTGCGCCCACAAGGTTGGAGCGGCCGGAGACAAACCTACCATCTGCCTCGGACTCCCTACCGCCTCACATTACAGCCGAGATGCAGGAAATGAGGGAACGCATGGATGCGATGATGAACGCCCTCAGAGGACGGGTGTCCAGCAACCTAGACGACCTAGTCCATAGAACGGATTCGCCCTTCACAGCGTTGGTAAATTCGTGTCCCGTTCCTCCAAAGTTTCGCATGCCCCATATGGAGAACTACGACGGATCCAAAGACCCGCTAGACCACCTGGAGTCTTTTAGAACCCTGATGCATCTTCAGGGTGTACCCGACGAAATCATGTGCAGGGCTTTCCTCACCACCTTGAAGGGGCCCGCAAGGGATTGGTACACCAGGCTGACGCCTAATTCAATCGGCACTTTCAAGGAATTGGGTGCACAATTCGTGTCGCACTTTATTGGGAGTCATCGACGCAAGAGGTCTATTACGTGTATACTAGGCATCAAGCAGCGAGAGGGCGAAACATTAAGGTCCTATATAGCCCGCTTCAACAAGGAATCCCTCTCGATAGACGAAGCAGATGATAAGATACTCGTGGCAGCGTTCACGAATGGGCTACGAGAGGGTAAGTTCTGTTCTCTCTGTGCAAGAACGACCCGAAGACTATGTCTGACGTATACTATCGGGCGACGAAGTACATGAACGCGGAGGATGCCTTGCTGGCCAGAGACGACTATAAGCCAAGAAAAAGGGAAAGGCAGGAAGACACGAGACCTGACAACGGACAAAAAAGGGGGAGAACCAGAGAGGGACGAGATGATCGACGACCTAAGCCACCTACAGGAAGGTACACAAGCTTCACCCCCCTTAACGCACCCCTTGACCAGGTGCTAATGCAAATCAGAGATGAGGAAGCTTTAGCCTTTCCCGGCAAGCTGAAGGGAGACCCTAGCAAGAGACCAAGAGACAAATACTGCCGTTTTCATCAGGACCATGGCCATGATACCGCCGATTGCTACGATTTGAAACAGCAAATAGAGGCTCTCATTAGGCGAGGACGGCTGCGGAGGTTCGTCAACACGGAAAGGGCAGACCTGCCGCAAAATCAAGCCCCTAGGCAAGATAACGAACGACCCAGGCAACCTGCTAGAGATATAAGGATGATCGTAGGAGGAACCACGACTGTTGGGTCATCCAAGAAAGCCCGAAAGACTTACCTCAGAATGGTTCAGAATGTCCATACGGCAAGTTCCGCGTCAGGAAGGTCACAAATCGACAATCCCCTCTTCGAATTTCCAGAAAGAGACGCCCGACGCCTTCACCACCCCCATGACGACGCCATCGTCGTCACCATACAATCAGGGGATTATAACATACACAGAGTCCTTGTAGACAACGGTAGTTCGGCGGACATCCTCTATTATCCCGCCTTCCAGCAGATGGGAATTGGAAGAGAGCGACTATTCCGACTGACGCCCCGCTCGTTGGCTTTGGAGGAGCAAGAATATTCCCACTCGGTACTGTTACTTTGACAGTAACCATTGGAGATTACCCACAGCAGGTCACTCGGAACGTGACATTCCTAGTAGTTGACTGTTCGTCAGCTTACAATGCCATCATAGGGCGACCTACCCTCAACTCATGGAGGGCAGTGACGTCAACATACCACCTAATGATGAAGTTTCCTACTGATTATGGAGTTGGTCAATTAAGGGGGGATCAGGTGTCCGCGCGCGAATGTTATGTGGCTATGATGGAGATGGACAATCACGTCCTGGCCATAGAGGAGCGTCGGGTGACGTCGGAACCTGCCGAGAGACTTGAGGATGTCCTTCTCGACGAAGCCCGCCCGGAGCGAACAACCAAATCGGCACCCTAGCCAGCCCGACGGTACGTCTAAAACTGGCGATCTTTTTGAAAGAAAACCGGGATGTGTTCGCATGGAGCCACGAAGACATGCCAGGGATCGATCCATCGGTCATAGTGCACAGGTTGAACGTGTCGCCGTCTTTCCCGCCTGTCCGACAGAAGAAAAGAACCTTCGCCCAAGAGAGGGATCAAGCGGCAGCAGAAGAGGTCCGTAAACTACAAGATGCGGGATTTATCAGGGAAGTGTACTACCCTGACTGGTTAGCAAATATCGTGATGGTCAAGAAGAACGACGGGAAATGGAGGATGTGCGTCGACTTCACGGACTTGAACAAGGCATGTCCCAAGGATAGCTATCCCCTCCCGCGGATCGACGCCCTGGTGGATTCTACGGCCAAACATCAGTTACTTAGCTTCATGGATGCATTCTCCGGGTATAACCAGATCCGGATGGACGAAGCTGATCAAGAGAAAACTTCGTTCGTAACAAGCCAAGGCCTCTTTTGCTACAAGGTTATGCCCTTCGGCCTGAAGAACGCTGGCGCCACCTATCAGAGGCTTATGAACAAGATGTTTGCGCGACAGATTGGGAGGAACGTCCAGGTGTATGTCGACGACATGCTGGTCAAGAGCCAGAGGGAAGAAGTCCATCTGGAGGACCTGAAGGAGACATTTGACACTCTGCGCTCCTACAACATGAAGCTCAACCCAAGCAAGTGTGCTTTTGGAGTGACGGCCGGAAAGTTCTTGGGGTACATGGTGTCCCAAAGAGGGATCGAGGCCAATCCAGACAAGATTCAGGCCATTATGGAATGGCCCCCCCCAAAAATATCAAGGAAGTACAAAGCCTCACGGGGAGGATTGCCGCGCTCAGCAGATTTGTATCAAAAGCTGCGGACAGATGTCTACCTTTCTTCCGAACGTTGAAAAAATCCTTTGAATGGACCCCCGAGTGTCAACAAGCGTTCGAAGATTTGAAGGCATACCTCTCTTCACCGCCGTTACTAAGCCCTTCCCAACCAGGAGAAGAACTATTCCTCTATCTTGCCGTTTCCCCAGCAGCTGTCAGCGCAGCCTTGATTAGAGAAGATGATAAGGTCCAACGACCCGTGTACTACGCAAGCAAGGCGCTACACGGTGCAGAAGAGAGATATCCCCCTATGGAGAAGCTCGCCTTCGCTTTGGTTACAGCAGCCCGTAAGCTGAAGCCATATTTTCAAGCCCATACAATAGTCGTCCTAACTGATAAACCCTTGCGACGAGCAATGGGCAGCCCTGCGGCCGCCGGACGAATGGCGTTATGGTCAGTGGAACTAAGCGAGTTCGATGTACAATATCGCCCCCGTATTGCCATCAAGGGACAGGCGGTGGCCGACTTCATTGCTGAGTTCACTAGTGCGGAAGGCGAAGAGGAAAAGAATCCCCAATGGAGCATTTTCACTGACGGGTCGTCCAACAAGAAGGCTGGCGGGGTAGGGGTCGTACTTAACTCCCCGGAAGGCGACGAGCTCAAGTGTATGATCCGCCTCGACTTCCCTACAACTAACAATGAAGCTGAGTACGAAGCCCTAATAGCAGGTTTGGACCTTGCTCAAGTTGTAGGGGCCGTAAACGTAGTTGTTCATTGCGACTCCCAAGTCGTCGCAAGCCAAGTAAACGGTGAATACGACTGCAAGGGCGAAAGAATGAAGAGGTACTGGGTGCAGGCAAAAAAGAGAATGGAGGGGCTGCAAGCAAAGATAATCCAAGTCCCGAGAGAAGGAAACGAACATGCTGACCGACTTTCCAAAGCCGCGTCTGCAGACCCAATGGCCACCGTTGACGAGGTACTCTCTTTACTCAGTTTTCACCATTAATTGACGCGGTCTGCATACAGGAGATTGGTTCCGAAAACGATTGGACCACGCCCTTGATCTCCTACCTAAAAGATGGCACGTTGCCTGACGAAAAGGAGGCTGCCAGAAAGCTGAAGGTCCGGTCTGCACGTTTCGTCTTGATAAAGGACGTCCTCTACAAAAGGGGCTTTTCTCGGCCATACCTGAGGTGCGTGGGCCCTGAAGAAGCGAGCTATGTCATGAGAGAAGTACATGAGGGGATATGCGGCAACCACTCCGGATCACGGTCGTTGGTACAGAAGTTGGTTCGGGCCGGGTACTATTGGCCGACGATGCAAAGTGACGCCCAGGTTTATGTGAGGGCTTGCGACAAGTGTCAAAGATTCAGCAACATCATTCGACAACCGGCGGAGGGATTGATCCCCATAACTGCCCCGTGGCCATTCGCACAATGGGGATTAGATATCATGGGACCGTTCCCGATGGCAGCACGACAGCTGAAGTTCCTCGTCGTAGGCATCGATTACTTCACCAAATGGGTTGAAGCTGAAGCCCTAGCTACCATTACTGAGAAGAATATAAGGGGTTTTGTATGGAGAAACATTGTTTGCAGGTATGGGATCCCAAGAGTCTTAATTTCAGACAACGGCAAACAATTTGACAACGACTCCTTCCGAGCCTTCTGTTCAGAGTTAGGAATCAAGAACCACTATTCCTCCCCGGCCCATCCTCAGGCAAACGGACAAGTGGAAGTAACCAACCGATCCTTGCTCCGAATCATCAAGACTCGGCTCGAGGGGGCAAAGGGAGTATGGCCCGAGATGCTGCCGAGCGTGTTATGGGCATACAGAACGATGGTACGAACCCCCACGGGAGAAACTCCGTTCCAGCTGACATACGGAAGTGAAGCGGTCATTCCGGCCGAGATAGGGCTCACAAGTTATAGGGTGGCCAACCACGACGAGGGAAGAAATGACCAAGAGCTTCGTTTGCAACTGGACCTAATTGACGAAGTAAGAGCGGTAGCCGAGCAGAGACTCGCGCGTTACCAAGACCTCGTGAGCAAGTACTACAACTCCCGAGTCAAGCATCGAGACTTCAAGGTCGGAGATCTTGTTTTGAGAAAGTGATGGGCGCAGCCAGAGATCCCGCGCAAGGAAAGCTCGGCCCAAACTGGGAAGGACCCTACAAGGTCATATCATGGCAAAGAAAGGGCACCTACCATCTGGAGACTCTTGACGGGCAGAAACTACGACATCCCTGGAACGCCGAGCACCTCAGAAAGTACTATCAATAGAAGATGACAAGCAGAACGTTACTCCTCGCTATCAGTTTATAATCCTTAATTTGTCTTAACATTTCTTGCTTACAGTACATTTTAAAGTCCAATGGGCTTTAAGTTAATCTTTTCTATTTTGAACAATATTTTATTTATGCATTTCATCACAATAAGAGGAGGTCCATTCAGAAACGACTAGTAAATTTCTTATGTCTTGAAGAAAACAGAAAGCTCTCTACAATTAAGTCCACAAGTTGGACGACCTAATGGCCTAAGTCCACAAAGTGGACGGCTCACTCCTAAGCCCACAAAGTGGACGGACTACTTCTAAGTCCACAAAGTGGACGGCTTGCTTATAAGTCCACAAAGTGGACGGACTACCTTTAAGTCCACAAAGTGGACGGCTCACTCCTAAGTCCACAAAGTGGACGGACTACTTCTAAGTCCACAAAGTGGACGGCTTGCTTATAAGTCCACAAAGTGGACGGACTACCTTTAAGTCCACAAAGTGGACGGCTCACTCCTAAGTCCACAAAGTGGACGGACTACTTCTAAGTCCACAAAGTGGACGGCTTGCTTATAAGTCCACAAAGTGGACGGACTACCTTTAAGTCCACAAAATGGACGGCTCATTTCTAAGTCCACAAAGTGGACGGACTACTTATAAGTCCACAAAACTGACGGACTCCCTCTAAGTCCACATAGTGGGCGGCTCATTTCTAAACCCACAAAGTGGACGACCCCAGTCTAAGAACAGCGAGGTGACGATGCTAAGTCCAAATTGACGGCATAATACGTTGACTGACGACGTTAGAAATGACAGGCAAAATGCGAAATGGATACATCAGGTTAAATTTGAAACTGACGACATGACAAGAACGACCCTAAGTTCTCACGAAGAGAAGCTGACGCCGTCACCAGCACAAAACTTGAAGGAAAATATATATACCGTCACCCTTAAGCTGACGAGATCATCACAATGTGCCTACAAGAAAAAGCTCGACTTACGAAGCTGACGGTTTGGAGCTCAAGCCGACGTGCAAGAAACCTTTTCTAAAAAAAAATAGTGGACAGGCTGACGTTATTTTCTTTGTGGCATGAAACAACTTAAGCAACGCCGTCATCTATAAGTAACGGAATCATTATGATTTAGCACACAAATAAAGAAAATATGCTTCAAACACAAAGCAAAGTATTAAGATTAGCATAAACATTGTCTTTACATAAGCCCAGGAAAATGGGCGACGAATAATACAGCACCGTCTACGTTCGAAAAAAAAAAAAAAAAAAAAAAAAAAAAAGAAGAAGAAAAAAGAGAGATAATAATAAAGGGGGGGGGCGTCAGTGTCCTCCGTCATCTTCGACATTAACGGGCTGGGCGCCGGAAAGAGAAGGGCTGACGGCATTAGGATCGACATGAGGATCAGCTGGAGTCAAAGTGACGGACGGATCGGCAGCTGGTTGAGCCAAGACGAAGCTGTTGTCCCTCTGACTATTGTCGTCAGCTTCTTCATTGACGATGTCACCTGCGGGCGTCGGAGGAATGGATTCATCCATTGAAATCCCCGACAAGTCCAAATCAGGATAGGCAGATTTCACCTGCTTCAAGCAATCCTCGAACCCGTCACCATAGTAGGCGGCGCAAGAGTCAATGAAGGCTGACGAATCTTTGAACTCCGTCACAGCATCGTTCCTAGCCGTCTCTACTTGAAGAAGGATGGACCTCAACTCCTTCTCCGCCGTCACTTTGGCCTCCGTTTCATGCTCCCGACGGCGGGTCTCCTCCGTCAGCTTCTCCTTGTAACCCTTCAGCTCCTCACCCAAGATACGGTTCGCATCCCTATACTGAAGCTGGCCGTCAGTCAGGTTCTTGACACGCTCCTGCAGACGGGTAACCACCCCTTCTTTAGCAGAGCACCGGCGTGACAGGGCCTTCATGCGAACCATAGCCTGGAAGCGAAAAGGAACAAGACAACGTCAGGACACAAAAATGACTCAGACACCAGAAGTTGAAAACGAAGCTTACCCTGGTTAGGTCAAAAAGGCCTGACGCCTTTATCTCGTCAACACTCTGCTCGGCAAGAGGCTCCATTTCATCGTCCTTCAAAATGGAATCCGTCACCTCTACAGCGTAGTCCTTGTGAGTTAACAGACGGCGCACGGATCCTTGAACGATGGGCCCTGACGAGGTCATCAGACCCTTGCCTGCCCCATGAGCAGTCCTGGGAGGAGACGGCCTTCGAGAAGACGTGTCCCCGGGAGTGGGGGCAACTTTCTTCCCCTGACGGTCATCCCTGCCGTCACCTTTCCTCTTAGCTCCGACCTTCCCGACGGGTCTGGGACCTGACGGAGGAGTTGACTCGCCCCCAGTCCTTTCCAACTGTTTCTTCTTAGCTGCCGCCGCAGCTCTGACCCTTTGCCTGGCTGACTCCATTTCTGCGAAGAACAAAGATTAAAAAAAAAAAAAAAAAAAAAAAAAAAAAAAAAAAAAAAAAAAATCACGTCAGGTTAAAGACAAGAAGCTGAAGGATACTCACGACGGCGGGAATAAGCGTTCAGTCTGCAGGCTTCCTCCGTCGGCTCAGGTCCACCACAGTACAGGTGAAGAGTGTCTAAGGTAATTAGATCTCGACACTTCCTCTCGTCCAAGGGGATGGCCGTCACTCGACGAATGAATGCCTCTTGTTCCGCGGATATGCGTGGGCGGTTGTTAGCTGCAATGAAAAGTGACGGGTTAGGACAGCAAATAAGTAGACGAAGTAAGAAGGGCCGACGGTATTAACCTGAATCTCTAACATAAGCCCAAGTATTGTCAAAACCATTGGGCATCGTCTCCCACTCCTCTGGACGACATACCCAGTTCGTCCCTTCTACAAAAAAGTATCTGCCCTTCCACTTCCTGTTGGAGTCGGGCATGTCGGACACTAACTTCAACTCCTTGTCCCTCACCGCAAAATGGTACACTCCCTTTGACGAGGAAATGTGCTGAGGACGATAACAAAAAAAGAACTCGTCCAACGTCAGCTGACGGTTCCCACCACTCAGACGACCCCACAGGATCTCAGCGCCAATGAAGGTCCGCCAAGCATTGGGGGCAATCTGGCTGACGGATATCCCCAGAAAGTTGGCCAGCTGACGGTGTAATGCCGTCAGTGGCAGCCTTAGTCCAGCCACGAACATGGCGTCATACATGCCAACGTCCGCGGTCCGTCCGGAGTAGCACTTCTCACCCTCCTCTGGAAGGCGAATGGGAATATCGTCAGGTATTTGATAACGAGCCCGCAAGCTTTAAAAATATTTTCTGACATCGTGGGGAGAAAATTGTTGACGGACCACTCTGAGGGTAAGATGAAGGGACGATCATCGCCAGAGGACCCCGAGGTGCTCTCCAAGGCTTCCTCGTCTCCGTCACTCTCACCCCCGTCACGAAACCCTTGACCTCCGTCGCCTACATCACCGCTCACCTCACTTCCCCTTGAGCTCTCTATATCACTGTCAGATGGAGTCGACGAGTCTCTCTCTGACGACCAGGATAGGCCCTCTGCGGGCTCACGACCTGGTGGGAAAACCTCGTCGTAACCCGCTCCGTCGCGGATCGACGACTGGTCACTCGGCGTCTCCCTAGACATCTGACTACCTACAAACGACGGGTTTCTTTCTAAGATCCTAGGCCGACGACTTCACTAAAGGGCGACGCTATAAAAAATAATAATGATAAAAAGTAGAGTATCGATAACTTACGTGTAGGAGGACGGTCTCAAGAAGTGACGACTGTACGATTGACGATGTAACAAGGCTGGAAGTGACGGATTCGTTCTCTCAAGATGTGCAAGGCGAAAAAGTAGGGAAAAGGTAAATAGTGAAATATATATATAGGAGAGAGGAAGCTCGGAAGACGAAGCGACGTACCCGTCAGACGCGGAGCCAACCATCCTATGACACGTGTCCCACATTTAATGAAGATGGCACAGACTACCACGCACGAGCCGTTTCCCAGTAACAGAAACTCCATGACCCGTCGCTCCCACCTGACGGGACAATGGAGTGGGGGGCAGCTGATAGTGACGTTTTATATGGTGACGGCATTTCAAGACTGACGAAGTATGATGTCCGTCAGCCATGCTCCTGACGCCTCCTTTTAACGTTCCAGGCCACATCCCTACATAACGGCGTTCGATTGACGGATCAGGATGACGAAGTCGAGTCTGACGGTCAAGGCGCTGAAGGTCCTCGGCTGACGTCACCCGCGAAGATGAATTTAGGTGACGGCGGTATAGGAACTGCACATCAGCTGACGACCCCGGCACACAGGCTGAAGGAGTGATCCAACCTCCATTCTTGATTTGTCTCGGACTCTGCATACATAAATATAAGGAAAGTTCTCTCGCTACACGTCTGGTCTCAGTCAAAAAGATCCCAGTAAGGAAAGGAGTTCAATACGATATGCGGAGATCCGCGAATCACTCTTCTAAAAGGAAAGTATTTCCTCGCCACGGCGTATATTTCGGCTCTACACCACTATATAAACCCCAGAAACCCTCATAACAAAAGGTACGCACAACTATCCCGACTCTGGCACTCTAGAGTTGTTTGAGATACTAACTTGACCTTCGGAGGGTTTTTGGCCGGCACCACACCGGTGCTCTCCTGTAGGTCACTTTGTTTTCCCTTTGCAGGTGTTGACTCGTGCTGGAGAGTGCCCGCGACCTACTGGTGTTATCCTCGGCATCATCAAGCAGCATCTTAGAAAATTGGAATTAATATGGGATGGGCTGGATAACGACGTCGCAGGTGTTTGTGAAGATGAAATTTTAATGGAAGGCCTCTGGCCACACCAGAATTTAAAAATGTTGAATGTGGAAGGGTACCAGGGTGTGAGATTTCCGAGTTGGCTTCCTTCGCTGACTGGTCTTGTGATATTAGAAATATCAAACTCGATGTGCCAACATCTATCGCCAATATATGAACTCCCAAATCTCCGAAATCTATCTCTAGAAGATATGGATGGTCTGGAATACATATCAAACCAAGAAATCACTAAAGAGATCTCTGCTTCATCAACATTTTTCCCATCCCTAGAGTCACTTAAATTGCGGAATTGCCCTAATCTAAAGGGATGGTGGAGGAGGGATACTGTGGGTGTGGCAACATTAAGTCATCAAGACCAGCCGCACGTATCATTGCCTTCTTTTCCTCGGCTTTTACACCTGGAAATTTTTCTTTGCGAAAACGTGACTTGCATGCCGTTGTTTCCAAATCTTAAAGAACTGCTACGACTGACAGGATCCAGTTGCAATTTATTGCAACAAACAATGAATATTACAGCAATCTCTTCGGTTCCCTCTGCTTTGAACTCCTCCCCTCCTCTCTCCAAATTAAAGTTTCTATCTTTGTCTGAGATTCAGGACATAGAGTTTCTGCCAGAGCAGTGGTTGCAAAACTTGGCTTCTCTCGAGGAGCTAGAGATAGAAGGATGCAATAGACTAAAATCTCTATCTCTGCCTCTATTTATGCAACATCTCACCTCCCTCAAGAGGCTGTCTATTAGCAAGTGTGAGGAGTTTGATCTGTTCAGCGATAAAGACAGACAATCTGTTGGTGTCAGCCCTCTGCAATGCCTCACAATTTCATATGTTCGCCGCTTGGTTACTCTACCATTGTGGATAGGCAACCTTACATCACATCTTCTAATTCGGAATTGCCCCAATCTCATATTACTATCCGAAGAGATTGGCAACCTTACGGCACTTGAAAACCTTGAAATTTTCTATTGCTCCAATCTCAAATCACTTCCCGAAGGGATTGGCAACTTTACTGCACTTCAAATACTTAAAATTTGCGGATGCCCCTTTCTCAGATCACTCCCCGAAGGGATTGGCAACCTTACTGCACTTCAGAAACTTGAAGTTTCCCATTTGCCCAATCTGACATCACTTCCATCAGGAATGCATCGGCTCTCCTCTTTACAAACCCTGATAATCATTGAGTGTCCCCACTTGAAAGAAAGATTCCAGAAGGGAATTGGCGAGATTGCTCATGTCCCGGATTTTCAATATCATGATTATTATTATTAAGATATAAATTCTTGTTCGGCGACTAATATCCTTCGGCTTCTTCAGGTAAGAACTACAACTTGTACTATTTCTTTTCTTTTTGTGCCAACTTCTTTATCTTCTTCCAATTTGCAATTTAATATTCAGATTTATTCAAAGCACTGTACAAACAACTGCAAGGATGCCAAGGAAACATAGGACGATTGCCTAAAATTGCTCACTGATGAACCCAATTCTTAGTATGTCCAAAAACATTTGCATTTATTTCATATGTCGATTTTTTTTTTTTTTTTTTTTTTTGGCTATGTGAACCCACCAGGAAGGGTGTGGATGCCACAGGTATCACTGCTCTCATATGCAAAAGCAATTGAATCATAGAAAAAGTCTCAATGTTGTACTCCCTCCGTCCCAATTTATTTGTCCTCTATTTCATTTTAGGATGTTCCAAAATATTGTCCTGTTTCTAAAAATAAAAGTCATTAATGTACAAATGTTCCTATTATACCCCTATTTTATTTTCAAAAATATTTTTTGATAATTTTATTTAAGGTTAGTTTTGAAAAATTATACATTTTTATAAGGCAGACAAGACAATAAATAATGTTTCCTTATAAAGTTTGACTTTTCAAACAAGACAAACAAATTGGGGCAGAGGTAGTACTTTTTTTTGTTTTAAACTTTTGGGCACTACAATTGTGCAAAAAAGTCAACAACTAGGAGGTGAGTACCTTCTTTTTCTTTTGTTTTCTTCTCTCACAAAATTTGTCATTTGAGATAGTGACCACTTGCCATACCATTAGGGGAAAAGAAGAAATTAAGGCAGATATACAAACCCAAGTAATTTCTATTGTATCTCAAAATATATGTTATTAAAGTGATATACTTGATTTTTTTTTTATTTAGGTGCATAAAAATATTGGAAAGTCCCACTTGCTGATAATGGATTGATATTGTTCGGGAAGATCATCTTGTATAGATAAACAGGTATTTAGGTGCTGAAATTCATTTTTATGTATAAGCTTCTACCAAGCTATTTTTTGCTCAAATTTTAAGATATATTAACACATAAATCTCTATGCTTTCTTATTATAGTCGTGTAGCATGATTGGATTAAAAGCACAGCTTGAAATTTTGAGCTTAGAAATGCACTAGATTTATGATGGATTCCACTTTAACTGAAAAATTAAATTTTGAATAAATTATTCTTGATTTATAAAACAAAAAAATCAGTGTTTTTCTGTAAACTAGCATAAAACCTAGTGTTGGAAACTTTCTAGTATTTTATTCTCCTTACTTGACAACTTCATGGCAGGTGGAAATAGGTGTGGACTACTCCAATACTGCTCAATTATCCATGAGATTTGAATTAATTTTTGAAGGATCATACACTCCACTATTTCTAAAGGTTCATACATCTCCTTTAAGCTTCAATCCTTTTGTGTTGATCAAATACCCAACTTTCTTTTGTTTAAATTCAGTTAAGGTTGTCAATAATTTGATTCTGTATCTAGATATAAGACAAGATCAGAATTCTAAATCAGCTAGAGTCGATGTTTCTTCAAAAAAGGTTGGTACTACTTTTGCATCTACAAGCAAAACATTGAGTCTTAATTATCTCAATCCTTATCTTGTAATAGCTTTCATAAAAGTCAGATTAAGAATCATTATCTTGTTTTCTTTCCGTTGGCAGATTTAGTTAATGAAAATACAAATCCTCAATTTGCACGCAAAATGACACGGATATTAGTTTCATCTTCTACCAATACCTTTTTGAGGATTCAATTTTAGGCAATTGCTAGCTGCTATTTGGGATGTTCTACGCCTGCCCTATGGAGCATCAATTTTTTTGTTCATATCAGAATATTACAAGGTTAATCACTTCACTTTTTACTTTCTGTATTTATTTTGCTTGTGAAAACTGTAATGTGTTGCCTATGAGAATCAATATGATGCATTACTATTATTACTCTCTTCTACCTACACAAATAACAATATTCACAAAGCCTATGTTTGAATTTAATAGTTACAACAACTATTGAGAAAAAATATTTTATCCTAGTTAAACAAGTGACTTATAATATTAGCAGGTTGTGAAGTTGATTTATATTTTCTGTACCTTTGGATTTTTGTATATTCTATAAAAATATGGGTGCATATTAGTTTGTAAACAAAGCCATCGAAAGGATAGTTGCCAATCTTGTACCTTTGATTTAAAAGTATAATTTGTTAATTCAACAACCTAGGAAGATTAAAGGGATTTTTACAAATCTTATTTTTCATAGACTGAGTAGCTGTTGTCCTGCACAAATATTCCATTAAGATGGATATCAAAAGTTGAGACATCATAAGAGCTTTGTATAGAAAGTGGTTTTGCACTTACATTTCATGAATTTCCTTTCATCTTTGATGTAGTCTTGAATCCCTAGGGCTACTTAACTTACCATAAAGGCACAAAGTTATAATCCAACCTTTGTTTGACATCTATAAAAAAGCATATAAATTGGAATCTTGTATGTCCTAAGTCCAAGAATTCATTTTTACCAAAAAATTAATTAATTTGAATGCTTAATGGTAACAAATAAAATAGCAAATAGATAGCAGTCAAGGAAAAAAGATATAGTTAGAAAGAAATGTGAGCCCCTAGTGCAATTCTCTAGCAACCAAGTTCCTTGTTTTATACTAAATTTCTTATTTTTGATATCTATTATTTATAGGAAATTTGGAGTGCCCTAGAAGAAAATATTGAAATTTATGAATGCCCCAATCTGATAACACTTCCTGAAGAAATGAGTTACCTCTCCTATTTACAAACCTGACAATCATTGACTATCCCCTCTTGAAAGAAAGATACCTGGAGAGAATGGCAAGGATTGGATTGCTCATGTCCCACATATTCACATATTTTTGAATTAAGGATTAAATTCTTGTTCAGCAACCAATATGCTTCTGCTTCTATGGGTAGGCAGTACAATTCTACTTGTACTTTCTATGCAATAAAAATTACAACATTTTTCTCTCTTTTATGCCAACTTCTTTGTCTTCGATATTGATGTTTGTGGCCAATTTAATTGCAATTTAATTTGCAGATATTTTCAAAGTGCTATACAAACAACTGAAAGGGTGCTAAGGAATCATGGGACGATTGCCTAAAATTGCTCACATGGATGAACCCAATTCTTCAAATTTTCTGATATGAGTAATCCCAATTCTTTCTTTTGTTTGGGTCTTTCTATTGAAAGACATTTGCATTTATATACAAGGAATTAAACCCAATAGGAAAGGGGGCATGCCATTGGTACCATTGCTCTCATATGCAAAAGCAATTGAATCATAGAAAAAGTCCCATTGCTGTACTTTTTCTTGTTTAAAAACTTTTGGGCTCTGCTATTGTGTAAATGTCAACAACTAGGTGGGTTGGTAGCTTCTATTTCTGTTATTTTCTTCTCTCATAAAATTTGTCCTTGAAGTGTTGTACATAAACCTATCTTTTGCTTCTTCATCCAAATAATTTCTATTGTATCTCATAAATAAGTTGTTAAGGTGATATACTTGGCTTATTGATTTAGGTGCATAAACAGATTGAAAAATGATCAGTACCAGTATTCAGTTGCTAAAATGTGTTTTTATGTATTAGCTTGTACCATGCCATGTTTTGCTCAAATTTTAAGATATTTTAACACTTAAATTTCTATGCTTTCTTGAATTATTGTTGTGTTATTTCTGTAGTGTGATTGGATTAAAAGCACAGCTTGAAATTTAGAGAGTAGAAATGCACTAGATTTCAAATAGATTCCAAATTATGCATTTAATTGCCACAAAAAGATTGGAAAGTCTCACTTGCTAATATTGGATTGATATTGTTCGGGAAGATCAACTTGTATAGCTAAACAAGTATTTAGATGTTGAAATTCATTTTTATGTATAAGCTTCTACCATGCTATATTCTACTCGAATTTTAAGATATTTTAACACATAAATCTCTATGCTTTCTTGAATTATAGTGTTTCATGATTGGATTAAAAGCACAGCTTGAAATTTTAAGCTTAGAAATGCACTAGAATTCTGATGGATTCCACTTGAACTAAAATATTAAATTTTGAATAAATTATTATTTGGAATTGGGGAAACCAAAACCGAAGTGAATTCAAGCAAAAAAATCAAAGTGTTTTTCTGTAAAACAGCATAAAACATAGTGTTAGAAAATTTCTAGTATTTTATTCTCCTTACTTGACAGCTTCATGCCAGGTGGAAATAGGTGTGGACTACTCCAATACTACTCAATTATCCATGAGATTTGAATTAATTTTTGAAGGATCATACACTCCACTATTTCTAAAGGGTCAAACATCTCCTTTAAGATTCAATCCTTTTGTGTTAATCAAATACCCAACTTTCTCTTGTTTTCTTTTGTTTAAATTCAGTTAAGGTTCTCAGTAATTTTATTCTATATCCAAATATGAGACAAGGTCAGAATTCAAAATCAGCTAGAGTTGGTGTTTCTTCGAAAAAGGCCGGTACTACTTTTGCATCTACAGGCAAAACATCAAGTCTTAATTATCTCAATCCTTATCTTGTAATAGCTTTCGTAAAAGTCAAATTAAGAATCCTTATCTTGTTTTCTTTCCATTGGCAGATTTAGTTAATCAAAATACAAGTCCTCAATTTGCACACAAGATGCTACGGATGTTAGTTTCATCTTCTACCAATACCTTTTTGAGGATAGCTTCAGTTTTAGGCAATTTCTAGTTGCTACTTGGGATGTTCTACGCCTACCCCATGGGGCATCATTTTTTTTTTTTTTTGTTCATTCAGAATTTTACAAGGGTAATCACTTCACTTTTTCCTTCCTATATTTTTTTTGCTAGTGAAAACTGTAAAATATGTTGCCTATGAGAGTCAATATGATGGATTACTTCTATAACTCTCTTCTACCTACGCAAATAACAATATTCATAAAGCATATGTTTGAATTTCTTAGTTACAACAACTATTGAGAAAACAAAATTTTATTAAAGTTAAACAGGTGACTTTATAATATTAACAAGTTGTGAATTGATTTATATTTTCTGTATGTTTGGTCTTTTGTATATTCTATAAAAATATGTGTGCATATTAGTTTGTAAACAAAGCCACCAAGTTGATGGATTAAAAGCATAATTCATTGATTCAACAAACTAGGAAGAAAAAATGGATTATTACCAAGCTTATGTTTCATAGACTAAGTAGCCATTGTACTGCACAAATATTCCAATAAGATGGATATCAAAAGTTGAGACATCATAAGAGCTTTGTATAGAAAGTGGTTTTGCACTTACATAACATGAATTTCCTTTCATCTTTGATTTTCAAAGCACTATACAAACAACTGAAAGGGAGCAAAGGAATCATGGGAGGATTGCCTAAAATTGCACACGTGGAGGAACCCAATTCTTCAAATTTTCAGGTATGAGTAGTCCCAATTCTTTCTTTTCTTTGGGTCTTTCTACTAAAAGACACCTGCATTAATATATAAGGAATTAAACCCAACAGGAAAGGGGGCATGCTACTAGTACCATTGCCCTCATATGCAAAAGCAATTGAATCATCAAAAAAGTCCCAATGTTGTACTTTTGCTTGTTTAAAAACTTTTGGGCTCTACAATTGTGTGAATAGTCAACAAATAGGTGGGTTGGTACCTTCTTTTTCCTTTATTTTCTTCTCTCATAAATTTTTTCCTAAAAGTGTTGTACATAAACCTATCTTTTGCTTCTTCATCCAAATAATTTCTATTGTATCACATAAATAAGTTGTTAAGGTGATATACTTGGCTTATTGATTCAGGTGCATAAACAGATTGAAAAGTTCTGATATTGGAGTTATATGTTGTCGAAGATCAACTTAGATAACTAATCCAGTACCAGTATTTAGTTTCCAAATTCATTTTTATGTATAAGTTTCTACCATGCCATGTTTTGCTCAAATTTTAAGATATTTTAATCAGAGATCGCTATGCTTTCTTGAATTATTGTTGTGTTACTTGTGTGGTGAGATTGGATTGAAAGCACAGCTTGAAATTTAGAGAGTAGAAATGCACTAGATTTCAAATAGATTCAACTTTATGCATTTTGTTACCCAAAAAAAATGAATGAAGTGAAATACTAAATTTTGAATGATTTATTTTTGAAATTGGAGGCCAAAATGCAAGTGATTCAAACAAATAAACATGAGTGTTTTTTCTATAAGCCAGCATAAAACATAGTGTTAAAAACTTTCTAGTATTTTCTTCTCCTTACTTGTCAGCTTGATGCTAGTTGGAAAAGGTGGGAACTACTCCAACAATGCTCAATTATCCTGGAGATTAGAATTGAGTTTTGAAGGATCATGCAATCCACTATTTCTAAAGGTTCATAATCATACATCTCCTTCAACATTCATTCCTTTTGTGTAAATGAAATGCCAACTTTCTCTTGTTTTCTTTTGTTTAATTTCAGTTAAGGTCCTCAATTATTTGATTCTGTATGCAGATGTGAGACAAGGTTGGAATTCTAAACCAGCTAGAGTTGGTTTTTCCTCAAAAAAGGCTGGTACTACTTATGCATCTACAAGCAAGAACTTGAGTCTTAATTATCTCAATCCTTATCTTGTAATAGCTTTAAAAGTCAGGATTAGGAATCCTTATCTTGTTTTCTTTCCATTGGTAGATTTAGTTAATAAAAATACAAATCTTTTTTAGGATAGCTTCAGTTTTAGGAAACTGCTACTTGGGATGTTCTACCACTACCTAATGGAGCATCAGGTGTTTTATTAAAATCAGAATATTACATAGGTAATCACTTCAATCTTTCCTCCTTATATTTGTTTTGCTAGTAAAAACAGTGAAATGGCTTGCCTATTGGATGCCTAAGAAAATAACAATATTCATAAAGCCTTTTGAAATTTCCTGTCTTCTCAGGGTGTGATAAGGAATCCCTTTATTTGATGAAGGATTCATAGGCCCTAGATTATGCAAACCATGGTAATGCTGTCAAAAATCACATTTCTGTTTGTTGTCACTGAAAATTTTTTCCAAGAAAATAATGATAAGAGTGGAAGCTAATTGTCAACTTGTTTATGTGAATTAGTTCTATTCAAAATAGAAAATTGGATTTTGAAGAATTTTGTGCGGCTTCCATAAGTTTGCATTAGCTGGAAGGAATGGAGAGCAGGGAACAACATGCAAGGCATGCCTATAACCTGTTTGAGATGGATGTCAACAAGGCAATTATGTTTGAAGGAACTTGCCTTTGTATTCTCGTCAGTTTCAAATGGCAAATTTTGATTCAATTTTTTAGGTACGCATTCATTAACTAATAATGGTTCTACGATTATGTATTCTATTAGGACATATGTGGTTCACTTGTTAAGAACATATGTCATTCTTTTATGTAATTGGGAAATCCTTTGACAAAACACATTTTGCTTGTATTTAGGTAGATCTAGGATGTTTTTAATGTTTCAAGAAACCTTGTTTCAAGATCAAGTGTTAAAGCCATGCAAGTTTGTCCAAGAAACAAGTTGAAGAAATGTTCAGCATTAAAGCTCGACAGCTTCATCTATCGAGCTTTAATAAGCCATTCCAGCCCCGAGGTTCGACAGCTGATCGACAGCATCTCGACACCTTTAGCTGTCGAGGTTTAAGCAAAACAGATTTTCAGATCTTTTTTTATTCCAATCTGTGGATATGTCTTTGGGCCTTCTTTTCTCATAACCCTAGACATATAAAAGGATTATTTTAAGGCCGTCAAAGTTGACACAAGTTGTACAAGCATTGAGAAAAGTCTGTTCAAGCAATTTGTGATAGAAGACAAAGTTTGCCCTAGTTCATCTCTTTGTGAAAAAGTTGTTGTGTCTGTGCACCATAGGGTTTTGCAACCAAGCATCTTCTTGTTCTTCATCGTAAGGATGAACTAAAGAACTTTCCAGCCAACATCTTTATCAAGTTGGTGAAGAAGTTGCGTACTAGGATCCGCGCAATTGGTTAGTCACGTACTGGGAGCCATGCATCAAAAGGAGAGATTGTCACTACAGAACAAGTCCAATTAGGTATTGGAGTAAGGGTTCAACTGTAGGTTGGTATAAGGAATTAGGATTCCTTTACTTGTAACCGCTTGTTTTGATAATAGTGGATTCTCGGGAGTAGTGACCTTAAAATCACCCGGTGAAGTTTTTGCCTTAGAGGTTTTCCCCATTCGTAAACAAATCACCGTGTCAATTTATTTTTTCGCAGCACTTTAGTTTATTGATGATTTGTTTGTGCTACCACGCGTTTGCATGTTAAATTGGTTAATTAATTAAA
Source organism: Castanea crenata (assembly GCA_020976635.1). Taxonomy (NCBI): domain Eukaryota; kingdom Viridiplantae; phylum Streptophyta; class Magnoliopsida; order Fagales; family Fagaceae; genus Castanea; species Castanea crenata. Next base: position 301,684 of record JAGHPS010000310.1, read on the forward strand.
TTTAGCTAATTAATCAAATTAATCCATCACAAGGGGTCAATACGTTTTTGGCCTATCAAGTGGTATCAAAGCAGGCACACTCTGATTAGGGTTTAATCTCTGTGTGTGATCCATTGACTCTTGTTTGTCATGGATAGAGGACAATCTCTTATTATCCCTCCTTTATTTGATAGGACTAACTATGGATACTGGAAAGTACGCATGAGAGCTTTTTTGCAGTCTCTAGATGAGAAGGTGAGCAAGCTGTAAAGATTGGATGGACCAAGCCAAAGGAACCACTGGCCGATTGGGATGAGGCTAAGATCAAGGCGGCAAACTTCAATAGTAGGGCATTGAATGCGTTGTTCAGTGCAGTCACAAATGAGGAATTCAAGAAGATATCCTCCATTGAAATTGCAAAGGAAGCATGGCCCATCCTCTAGACAATCTATGAGGGAACAGAGGCTGTCAAGGATTCGAAACTATAGAGGCTCACTACAAGTTTCGAAGAGATAAAGATGGAAGAGGATGAGTCGTTTAATAAGTTCTATGCTAAACTCAAGGACATAGTGAACTCCGCCTTTAATTTTGGAGAAATTATCCCAGAACCCAAGATTGTGAGAAAAGTGCTCAAATCTCTGCCCAAAAGATTCCATGCCAAGATCACTGCGATTGAGAAATCAAAGGATATTGATAAAATTCCTTTGACAGAGCTAGTTGAAAATCTACAGACCTATGAGTTGGGTTTGTCTAGAATCAGAAAGACTAGCAAGAGCAAGAGTATGGCACTGAAGGCCAAGAATAGTGAGATGGAAGAGTCTTCAGACGATTAAGATTCTAAGATGAAGTCCTACATCACCAGGAAATTCAAGAAGTTTATGAAGAATGCCAATGGGAAAGGCTTCAACAAGGACCGTAGGTAATCTAGCTCTTCTCAGTTCAAGGGTCAAGACAAAGGGAAGAAGGATGCTAGGGATGGCGGTCAGTACACTGTTCCTACAGGACCTAAGTGCTTTGGGTGCCAAGGCTTTGGACACATGAAACAGGAGTGCCCAACATATCTCAAGACAATTGGGAAAAGTAAGGCACTTGCTGTTATGTTAAGTGACACCGAGCTTGAAGATAATTCTGACAATGATGATGACGGAATCTTGAATGCCTTCACTGCCATAATTAATCCTACTGAGGGAATTGTTGAAAATGTGGATGAAGAAAAGGAATCGGTGGAATCCAAGTTTGAGAAGATGGATGACCATGATGACATTCACACAGCCTATGCTAAGTTATATAAGGTCTCAGAAAAGCACGAGAAACTATATAGGTTTACCACCAAAAAGCTTAGTGAGGCGGAGCTTGAACGTGAAGAGCTTTCCACAAAGTTTGATGAAGCAAATCAAACTATTGGAGCATTAAGGTTTGAGAACAACTTCTTAGCTGAGAAGACTAAGCTTAAGACAAAAATATTCCAAGTCAGATCTCAACTGGAAAGGACTTCAAGTGCTAATCTCGATGAGATGCTCAGTTTTCAAAATTTTGCTTTGGAGCGAACAAGTTTAGGGTATGATTTCTCTTCCTCTAATATTATTTCTTCTAGTACTACTGTGTTTGTTCCTCCTAGCAATAATGTTGAAAATGAGAACACTAATGTTAAAACAGTTTTAGCTAGTGAGAACATAGACAAGGGTAAATCTATCTTACGAACACCCCCTAAGCAGGATAAGAAGGAAGTTAAAAACCCTAGGGCTAAGAAGGCTAACTCTCAAAGGCCAAAACAAAAGAAGCAACATCTCTGTCATCACTGTGGAGCAGCTGGTCATGCTCGACCAAATTGCTATAAGTGGTTAGCCACTCAAAATAGCAACAGCATGTTGGCGTCAGGAAACCAGAATCAGTTTCCGTCCTCATTTGCTCCTCTCGGAGATCTTCTCAAAGCCCTCATGTTCCTTTCAAACTTGAATGATATCAATTCTTCCCCCTTACCACCGGTTCAAGGGTTTGCGAAAAGGAAAGGTTCTTCCAAGGTGTGGAAGGAAAAGGGTTCCAAGTGATTTAATCACTTCTTCTCTCTCTCCATCTGTTTTTGTTATTGCATTACTTGTGTGTTTTGCTTTAATGTTTTAAGTCAGACTAGTGTTATGCATTGCTTTGTTTTGCTTTACATGTTTTTTTGGTTGTTAGTTTTTCAGTTTTAGTTATTTTATTTTGTTTCAAACAAAAAATTGAAAAATTCAGAAAAATACAAAAACAGTGTGTGTTTGTGTACATTGGTTCTTGTGAACCTTAAAATGACCATTGAAACAGAGTTTTCTAAACTTTGTATAACTTAGATAAGCATTCTTATGCACAACTAAGCAAGTGAGCTTTGTGACTCTTTATTTGTGATGAGTAAGGTTAAGTGATCTCTTATACTTAACACTCGTATCACTCTTTTTTACAGGAAGGACTAGAAAATCCTAAGAGAAATGCATAAATAACCATCTCACCACTGTTACCCGCCAATCATGACAATGACATTTGTATGCTTTGGCATAGAAAAAGTGTAACGTCAATGACATCTATATGTTTTGGCATAGCAAAAGTACAATGTCAAAAAACTTAACATAAGTGGGTATTTCTTCTCTCTCCTTTGTATACCCATGCATGATTTGCTTAATAAAAAGAAAATATGCAAAGAAATAAAAGCAAAAAGAACAAAATGCTTTAAATATAATTGCAAGCGTGTTTTCTAGGAGATGTGGGAGTTATAGGATGTACCTCGAAGGTGATAGCCCCATCAAACAGTTATGATTGTGTGTGAGTTAAAGTGATTTTCTCATATCTCAAATCGTCATAACCTTGAGAAACTTATGCAATCTTGCAATATTTTTCACACACAACACGCAATATTCTTTGCTACTCTTAATACATGTGCAAGTACAATGTGATTTAGCCATCACAAGATTTACATGTGCTACTGTATGCTCACTAAACTATCTTCACTTGTTTTTGAAATATAAAATTGGTTAGACTTGTTTAGTGTTAGTGTGAGTGTGTGTGTGTGTGTGTGTGTGTGTGTGTGTGTGTGTGTGTTTGGGATCTAAATGCTTAACTCTTTGTTGATTGAGAGGTTAAAATGTTGATTGGGTCATTGGCTGAGTTGCATGTTTGATTGCATTCATATCTGTGTTTTTCCCTTCTTGAAAAATTGTTTTTAAGCTATCTCAACATCTTCTCAACACCTCTCAATACCTAGCTTATCTGTCAAGCTCATCAGTTGCATCTTATTGCAATCTCGACACCTCTTGATAGTTGATGGATCGATCGAGAAACCTCCTGGCCTCTCGATAGCTTCTCAACAACTGGTGGATCGATCGAGCTTCTTTTGTGTGTCTGATATTTTGTTCCTCGACACCTCCTCATAAATCTGTCAACGCCTGTGTTCTCGATACTTACCTCAACACCTATCTCGACACCTCTCGACACCTCTATCTATCGAGATTTACTGAGGTTCTATATATATGTTTCAGCGCGATTTGGATTTCATTCTCTCGATCTCTCTCGATCTGTCCACGCTTGTTCATCTCCCAAACACTCTCTTCTCTCTCAAACCTTCAACCCTCGTGATTTTCGGCCTTTCTTGCTTCAAATCACTTGGTATGATCTCTTTTTCTCTCCTTCTTCATGATCTTTTCATGCATTCATACCTAGGTTTTGAGTTTTTGAAAAAAATTTGGGGTTTTTCAAAATTGTTGAGTTTTGTGAAATTTTTGGGATGGGTTTTTACCTAAATAAGTTTCAAATCTCATACATTGCGTTCCATGAGCATTATAACTGTATTATCATGCATTTAGATGTGTGCAATTTGATTGTGTGCTGGTAAGATTGGATTTGGCTGAGCCCATGATGTCTTTTGATTGCATGTCATATGTTCATGCATTTTTCATGCATACGTTCTTTCCTTTCAATATACTTGTTATATTTGAACTATGTTGAAACTTTTCTAAGTGTTTTCTTTCTTCCCCCTCTGTCTCTCTAGTTTACGTTAGTGCGTCAATGGCACCAAAACATAAGTCTATTCCATCCCAGAACCCTTTTCGTTCTAGGGCCTCTTCATCATCTGATCCTACTCCCTACTCTGTTCGGTTCCGTGATGAGCAAACCCAAAAGGACTTCTCGGAGAACTTCTCTAAACGAGGTGTTCATTCATAACACCAGTATTCAACAAGGATCTTTTGTGGTGTCACTATGTCAGTATAATACATGAATTGTGATAACTGTGTCATACCCACTAATCGCAAGATGTTAAAGTTGGCTTGTTGAACTGATTTTTTTTTGGGGGGGGGGGGGGGGGGGGGGGGGGAATTTGTGTCTTTTTTTTTAGAAAAAAATAGTCCCTTTGTGAATCAAGAGTCTTCAGCTAGTTAAGCATAGTCCCAAATCTGCCACAGAAATGGTATTTTAATCAGAAATTATTTGTTAAAGTACACAACTCTCCTTTATTGTTGAAGTGCTAACCATATAGTTTAAATATTACCATTCCCTTAAGCATATATTTGTTTCTATTTTTCATTTGCTTTTTAATATCTGAAACTCTGAAGATAAATCTTTAACAATAGGTATGCATTTAAACATAAATTATTTTCAAATTATTGGTATCAGCATTCTAATTCATAGTATCTGGTCAGTCATACACTCAAAATACAAATTGAACATAAACCCCTCCCAAAGAAGGGCTTGTCTTCTTTAAATCTATCTTGCAGTGTCACTCTTCAACAATCCCACACATTGACAAACTCCATCTGCCTATACAAATTTATGCAGAACTTCAACTACTCAACTCTATTATATTCCCTAAATGGAAAAAAGCCTCCTCTCATCTCTGTCAACTGCCCTCCTTAAATTTATAATCATCATTGCACATAAAGTATCTCAAAATTAAGTTGGTAAAGTGATATACTTGGTATGTTTATCTATTTAGGTACTTAAACAGATCGATCAGAAAGTCTCACTTGCTGATAATGGAGTAACACTGTGTTGTGAGATCATTTAAAAAGTAATCCGGTAATTCGTTGATAAATTTTTTTTTATTTATTTATATATATTTTTTGTATAAGTTTCTTCCATCTTTTGCTTGATTTGTATCAACTTTCTTGAATGATTGTTCAGTACCTTCATTGAATTAAAAGCACAGCTTGAGAAATAGAGTATAGAAAAGTGCTCGATTTTAGATGGATTACACAGTATGCATATAATTATATAAAATGGATGAATTAAAATATATACTTTTAAATAACTGGAATTGTAGATACCAAAATTATTGAGTTTTTTTTTTCTATAAACCGCCTTATAACTTGGCCTTGGAAACTTTGTAGTATGTTCTTTTCCTTACTCTTTAACGTGATGCCAGGTGGAAATAGGTTGGGACTACTCTAATCCTTGAGATTTGAAATGATTTTTGAAGGATCAGATAGTCCAAGATTTTGAAAGGTTCATACAACTCCTTTAAGATTCAATCCTTTTCTGTTAAGTAAACACCCAACTTTCTCTTGTTTTCTTTGTTTAAATTTGGTTAAGTTTCTCAATGATTTGATTTTGTATGCAGAAGTGAGACAAGGTCAGAATTCTAAATCAGACAAGAGTGGTGTTTCTTCGGAAAAACAAATCATGTACTACTTATGCATCTACAAGGAAAAAATTGACTTAACTTCTCTCAATCCTTATATTGTAATAGTCTTCCTAAAAGTCAGATTAAGAATCCTTTTTGTTCTTTCTCCATTGGCAGATTTTGTTTAATACAAGAAATATTCAATTTGCATGCAAGATGCTACGAATGTAACAAGTTTCATCATCTACCAGTACCTTTTTGAGGATATCTGCATCTTTAGGGCAACTGGACAATAGCTACTTGGGATGTTCTACCATTATCTTCTGGTGCATCAGTATTTCGTTCATATCAGAATATTGAACGGTAGTAACTTCACACTTTCTCCCTAATGTTGCTTTGCTAGTGAAACAGATTGCCTATGAGAATTCAGTTTGATAAATTTTCTCTATAATTCTTTTATCTATGAAAATAACAATATTCATAAAGCCTATATATGTTTGGAATTTCTTATTCACGATAACTATTAAGAAAAATGTTTATTTAGTAGGTGTCTTATTGTATAACAGGTTGTAAAGTAAAATTATATTTTCTGTCGCTTTGGCTTTTTGTATATTCAAGAAAAATATGGATGCATATTTGTATACGAAAGCATAGGTTGTTGATTCAACATACTAGGGATAATAAATGGATTATTACCAATTTTATGTTTCATATACTAAGTAGCTGTAGTCCTGGGCAAAATTTTGGCTGTTTTATTGTGATGGATCTTTAAATTAAAGAAAGCCTTGTATGGGAATTGGAAAGTGGTTTTGAATTTACATCACATGAATTTCCCTTCATCTTTGATGTAGTCTTGGAATTATTATGGTGCTTAACATACCATAAAGACATAGAGGTATAATGCAGCCTTTGTTTGAGATATATAAAAATCATATAAATTTGGAATTTTGTAGGTTCTGGTCCAGGAATTCATTTTAATAATAAAAAAGGTTTTTGAATTGAATGCTTGTTGGTAACAAATGAAATAACAATGGCTAGCAGTCAAGCAAGAAACAAATGGTTATAAAGAAATATGAGGCATTAGTTCAATTCTATTCAAATCAAGTTCTTTTGGCTTCTACTAATGTCTTACGTTGATATCTGCTATTGCTAGGATCAAGTGCCCCTAGTAGAAAAATATTGTTACATTGAGGAAATAATTTGGCAAGGAAGAACTGCACACCAAAGCTTTCTCATATCAATAATCTATAGAAGAAGTCATTCAGAACTTAGCAAAAGATGCATTTTGGCATTTCTTATTGCTCTCAGAATTCAAAATTAGTCTCCATTGATTAACTAGAGCATCGGAGAAAAGTTTCAGTAACTTTGTATAATTTAAATCTTAGTGATTCAGTTTTTGTACTCACTACTCACTGGCTCTATAAATCAAAGTTCATATGGATGTTTGAGACTATTTATATTCACCTATCCAAATTTTGAAGTGTATCTTTTAAGTAAACTAGTCACTAACCTGTGTGATGCACGGGATTCATTAAAAAAAGACAATAGTGCAATTATCTATTGGATAGTGACTTTCTTTGAATATGATGTTTGCTTCAAAATCACTTAAAACATACTTCAACAATCTTACATTATAAGTATATCTAACATGACCACAATCATCAATTTGCATAATTTGCATATTTTAGAAAGTAACATGCATCATAAACTTGACATCACACATAATGTACATAAATTACTGTTAAGAAAATTCTAGTGCACCTATGTTCATAAGAAACTTACCATGATACATACTGTTTTTTTTAGGCAACCAATTGTGGGTAGTGAGTGGGCCACGCAAGCAAATCCATCTGCCAAGGAATTCATTACAATATAATAAACAAAAATGTAATATGTCTCATAACTAAAAAGCATTGCTACAATCTGTTTTTGAATCAATAATTGTAGTGCTGGTAGTCATGATGCAAGTGAACAAAGAATGAAAAACCATGTAAAATATTTGTCATGGTAAGAACGTGGAAACACATACTTACAAAGATGCCCTTAAATCAATGTCATAATTGTGAAGCTAAAATTTTCTTAACAATGACTTATGAACAATTACAAAGTATAAGACATATAATTATCTCCTTAAACATATTACTTATTAGTGAACTATTTCATTTTACCCATAAACAAAAGTTAAATCATTAAGCAAACTTTTTTCCAAAATCAACCACATAGATAACAAATACTCACTGAGCTCTAGAAATATTGTTCGAGAGCTTCTCAACATCATCAAAGAAAATAGAAAATCAACCACAAAATCTGGATTGTTCTCATTTTGCAGCAGTTTTTGAAGTTGTTTAAATTAGTCACCCACATATCTTTTTTTATCACCAATACCAATAATTAGAATTCCTCTACCAATCCAAACTAAATTAATTAACAGACCAGTAAAAATTTTGTTTAATTCAGTGGAAAATAGGCTAGTTTTCCAGGAATGTAATAAAACCAAACAAATACAACATAAATATCCTTTCAAGAATAACAAATCTCAGGGGAAAAAGAAACATTCCCAAAAAACAAATAAGTGCTTAAAGAGAACAAAATCCACCTAGAGTAGAGATCCACTTCACACCCAATTTTTGAACAATCTCTCAAAAGCAATATAACCCCACCAAAAAAAAAAAGATCACCTCATCTAGATAAGCAGAGTGTTCCGGGCACTATCTTTGAAATTGAGTCATAACATCAACTGTGGCTTCTTTTTCTCAATAGTGTGAGCTTTTATCACTCAGCAAAACTAACCCATAAAACAAAGTGCTGGACTGAAGCAAATCTTATTATAATCTTAGAGGCTAGAGAGGGCTTTGACTAAATAGTTACAGTATGCATAATCTCCAGAGTCATTGATAATTCAATAAAATTTTATTATATAAATCCCTGAACCCTTTAATTTACAAAAGTAATGCAAGCTGAAAAGTAAAAAAAAAAAATAGATATGAAGCATAAGTTTGAGGTATGGCCTTTTGCATATACATTTTGAACATGGCTTGCAAAAGATTGGGGAAAATTTCCTTTTGTTTCTCTACACCAAGGTTATATTGTCCTACTATACTGAAATATGAACACCTTCCTTGCATTCCTCAAGTGCCTCATTTAAGTCCAACAGATATGTAAATGCAAATCAACACATATTGAAGATTAAAGCCCACATTAGCTCTAAAGTTTGGATATTTAGCTCTCAAAAATTAGTTCTTATACTCCTATAATTATATTGAAAAGGCTAACTATATACTAAGTCTTTATCCTCTTTAAGTATGGAATTTCTTATCAATCTAACAAAGAATAGGACTCTCCTTTAGGCTTTGAAGAAATACAGTAAGGAGTATGAATAGCTGCAAAATAACATAATTAAGTCCACCTTCAAAATAACATAATTCTTTCGTCTTTCCATTTCAAAAAGATCTAAAATTCCAATCTGCATAATCTGGTTCTTCTTCCAACCCCAAGAAACCCATAAACACCACTCCATACCTAATCCCTACCGGTTTTCCCTCACCATACCCAATTCTATGCATATTTAATATCACAGAACCTGATTAGAATTCCCAAAAACAAATCTGATTTCCCTAAACCCAAAACTTTTGCAACAAATTTCAGATTGCATTTGTAATGCCTCAGCCTTTAAGGTAATCTTATAGATCTACTAGCAATCTCAAATTTGATGGCCAATGATATTATTTTGCTAAGTTTCACATATATGAAAAATGATGCAAAAGATTTGACATGGCTGTATAAGACTGTACGCAATTTAGGTAGAAATCAAATGCTCTAAGTTATTGAACTTACAATTTCTTGAATTTGTATAAGACTATAATTTCTTATATCTAAAATACTGTACGCAATTTAGGTAGAAATCAAATGTTTTGTCAATGCTGACATAAATATGTAGGAATAAAAGTTCTTGACTTCAAGAACTAAGAATCAAAAGATAATCCGCTTGGCTGTATAAGACTATAATTTCTTGAATCTAAAATACTGTTGACAATTTAGGTAGAAATCAAATTCTTTGTCAATGCTAACATAATTATGTAGGAATAAAAGGCCTTGACTTTAAGAACTAAGAATCAAAAGATAATCCATCTAGTGGACATTCATTACTATCAATTCATATTAATACTGTCTGTAAGTATAGAATCTATTGATATATATGATAGAGCTCCAATTAAAAACCACAGCAATCAAAACAATCATTGACATCACAACACAAAGTACTGAACCAAAAAGACAAAGCTCCAATTAAAAACCCCAACATTCAAAATTTCAACATAACAATCATCCATACCGCAGCACAAAAGAGGTAGTAACAAAATGTAAAAAGGGAAACAAAAAGCATCAAGCAAAAGAATGGAGCACAAGAAGAACTGGGATTTAGAGATACCTCAATTGAATCCTCCAAGTTCTGTCAGTATCTATATAGGCTGAGGAGAGGAAGACGGGAAGGAAAGAAGTCAAATAGGCGGCTATTACTATAAAACCGTAGAGCCAGAAGGTGGGGAGATTTTCCTGGCTTCAAATCGTATCAGATTCTTTCCCCTTTACTATGAAACGATGTGAAATTGTAGTGCAAAAGTTCAAACCATCTGTTTGTGCGTAAACATAGAACAGAAAGGTGGGAGAAATTCAAACGGTCTGTTTCCCATTCCCCACACTGTGTTTCTCACGCAATACTTTTGTCAAACCCTGTTTCACGGTTATAAATTTGTTGCTGTACTTAATGGTCTGTTTGGATTGAAGGAGAGGAAGGGGGAGTATGGTAAAGTCGAGTAAATTTAACACAAAATTAGCTTATTTTTAGCCAACTCTACTCTACTCCCCTCCACTCTCCCTCCTTCCCCTCTTCATCCAAACAGGCCATAAGTTGAAAACGCTTTGGGTTTGGGCTTTATGGTAAAATTAAATAAATAAGAAGTGGGTTTTATGGTGGAGATAGGACTGGGATTTATTATATAGATTTATTATGATTCTGAAATTTGTAAAAACTATATAAAAATTGTTGGACAAATAAAAAAAATTGATGGAAATGACATGGCCACTAAAGTGGCGCAACGTAAATATAGCAACATTAAACGCTACGCTTCAGCTTTTAGTAATTTATAGATATAAATTATGGTGAACATTAAAATGTTAAAGTTAGTATTTTGACGTGGTTTTAATGTTGCTTCAGTCCTTGTTTCTTTCTTTGATTTGGACAGCCTTGTAATCCCTTTGCTTATAGCTTGTTTGGATGGATGGAGAGTAGAAGGGAGGAGAGTAGGAGGAGAGACCGAGAGAGAGTAATGCTATGTTTGGATGTTGGGGAAAGAGGGGGAGTAGAGTAGAGGGAGGGAGAGTAATTTAATTACCTTGTTTGGATATTTTCTAAGGAGAGGGAGGGATTTTGAGGGGTTTGAACTACTTATAACCCCTCATTTTTAATTCCCCCAAATTGGAGAGATTTGGAGGGAGAGTGGAGCATAAAAATGTTTTACCAAATGAATTATCAAATTTACCCTTACCATATTAACAAAATTACAAATGAAAAGACTAATTATTCCCCTACCCCTTACTTAATTTTAAAAACATCCAAACAAGGTGAAGGATAATCATTCCCCTCTACTCTCCTCTCCACTACTCTCCTTCTCTCTACTCCCCTCGACTCTCCTCTCTCTCAAAACTTTCAAACATAGCATAAATTAAATTACCTTGTTTGAATGTTTTTTAAGAGAGGAGGAGGAGGAGGAATTTGGAGGGGTTTAGAAGGATTCTAACTACTTCTAACCTCTCATTTTTAATTCCCCCCAAATTAGAGAGATTTGGAGGGAGAGTAGAGTATAGAAATGTTTAACCAAATAAATTACCAAATTTACCCTTAGTATATTAATAAAATTACAAACTATGAAAATGCTAATTATTTCATTTCGCCTTACTTAATTTTAGAAACATCCAAACAAGGTGGAGGATAACCATTACCCTCTACTCTCCTCCCCACTACTCTCATCCCCTCTACTCCCTTCTGCTCTCCTCACCCTCCAAACTTCCAAACATAGCATTAATGTTTCTTTTTTGCAAAATGGTGAAAAATGTGAAATGGTTTTTCTGAATATCTTTAGCAATACATCTACTATGGGCCACGTTATGACTTTCAAGGTCTGGGGTAAGAGGACAAGAAAACTCTTTAATTTCACAAATTGGAAATGATTTTTTTTTTATTTAGTATTCAGCCTCTAAAGTAAGGTTGTTAAAATTGGGATCTTACGTAGGATCGTGGGAGGTAGATGGGTTTGTAGATTGTAAGATCGGATCATGGATCGTAAGATCTTACATTATTTGAGGAAAAAAAACATATTGGTATGTTAAATAATCACATAAATTATACATTCATTCATAATTTTCATCCATTTGATGTACATCCATAAGCATCATTTAAAGAGACCAAAAACCTCAAAACTAAACACTTTATTAGAATTTTTTTTTTTCACTTAGGTCCAACTAAGCCTTCTATCAAGTTAAAGAATATTATAAGAAATTAGGATCGTTTGGGATCGTCAAAATCATACGATCTTGAACGGTCTCAAAAATCCTTAAAAGATTCGGATCATTTTAGGCAAGTGGGATCGTAAAACCGTAGGATCTAGATAAGAATTTTGACAAACATTTTGTGAAGCCAAATGCGAAAATGAAAATGAAATGGTTGATTCCTTTAAATTAGGCCTATACAGGATTTGATCAGCACCGATGAAACCAGCCGGTGCCAAACTGATCCGACCAATTCAAAGCTCCACCGTAGATGCTCGGAGAGGTGGTCGGCAAAGATCTAACCATACTGAAGGCGGCCGGTGTGGCAATCAGCAACCATTTTTCACTCTGATGAGAAACCGCACCACACCGGTGTGTGTGTGTGTGTGTGTGTGTGTGTGTATGCTGTATAATTTATATATGTAGTTACTATAGGTTTCAGACTTTCAGTAGAGAAGAGGTGAGAGTTTGAGAGAGGTAAGGAAGGAAGGATGAGGAAGAATGGGAAACGGCGCAAGAGAGAATGAGATAAGACATAGGGCTTCTAAATTTTAACTCTACAATACCAAAACAATGTCGTTTGAGCCTTATATTAATTTTAATATCAGTTCCAAAAACGACGTCGTTTTGGTATTAGATTTAAATAAATAAATAAATAAACTTATAACGTTGTCGTTTTATAAACCCTAAATATTTTTTATCCCCATCCCAATCAATTCCCTACCTCTCTTTCTCTCTCTCTTCCCGTTAGTCTTTCTTACCCAAGCATCTTCGCCTCTCCTCTCTCTCCCCTCCCTCTTTAGCCTCCGCCACTTGTTGTTAGTCTGTCACCATATTCTACTGCTTGATGCTTTGTTCTTGGAGTTTCACCCATGTCATTGTTCTTGGAGTTTCACCCTCTCCCCTCCCCCTTGTTCTATTAGGTTTGTCAATCTATTTTCCTTCAATAGTTTTGTTTCATCCTTTATGACATAGGTTTAGTTTAGTTTTTTTTTTTTTTGTGATTTGAAATGGTATTTTTTTTTTTTTAGAGAGATTGTGAATTTGTGCATATTTTTTTTGTTTTCTTTCGTGTATGTTTTTTTTTTTTTTTTTGGTGCAGAATATTTGGGTTATCTAATGATTATGTTGTGGTTTAGGAGTGTTAAATGATGTGTTTGGATTCTGATAAAATTGAGGAATTCACCGAACTAATCGCACCGAACTAGTATCTTGCACCGCACCTTGTGCAAACCGGTTTTACTACTCCACTAGTGAGGTGCGGTCAAGCACTTGGGGAAACCGCACCTTATAAGTGCAGTGCTAAAAACACTCTCATAACCGGCCGCACCGCACCGTGTATCGGCCTACTTTAAATGCACATGTTTATCTCGTGTCTCAATTCAATGGGCTTTGGTTAATTTCATTAAACTGTGGGCCACGTTAATGGCCTTTGGAGTTGAATCTGTGGGCCCAGCTTAAATTGCTCCCAAATGTTAATTTGGTCAACCACATAGACCAAACTCATGGGCTGTTCTGTCGAGCATTTTTGGGCCTAACAAATTTTCAAGTGCTAATCCGAAACCGTGGGGACCAAGTCTATGGGCTGCCTATGTGGATCCAAATTTTTATTTGTTTACTTAGTATTCTTATGAATCTTTTGGACGGGCTGCCCAAAACCATAACAGAAGCTAATTGTGATTCTTGTGAGTTGTGAACACAGCATCAACATAGTGCTTGGTTTGGTATTGATGCTCTGATCATGGCACTAAAAACATGGCTTTCGAAGGCCAAAAGTTTAGGTTCAAGTGACTCATAGCATCTTCGTTCATAAATAGACTTAGTATTGACTTAAAGAGTGTATTTGTAACAGCGCAAAGTTTCTGTATCAAATTACAATTTGCTTTTTCTTTTTTTTCTTTTTCTTTTTCTTTTTCTTTTTTCTTTTTATTATGCTGGAACTGGTGAGTGCCCGCTTTTTCTTTTATTTTCTTTTCTCTTGTAAAATTTGTCTTTCAAGATATGACTTCTTGCCATACCGGGAGTTGAAAAGAAGAAATGAAGAAAAATACATAAACCCAAACAAAAAAAAAAAACAAAAAAATATTATTGTATCCCAAAAACAAGTTGCTAAGGTGATACACTTGGTTTGTTCATTGATTTAGGTGCCTAAACAGATTGGAAAGTCCCACTTGCTGATATTGGGGTGACATTGTGGAAGATCAACTTGGATAACTAATCAGTATTTAGTTGCTGAAATTCATTTTTATGTATAAGCTTCTACCTTGCCATGTTTTGCTCAAATTTTAAGATATTTTAACACAGAAATCTGTATGCTTTTTTGAATTAGTGTTCTGTAGAATGATTGGATTAAAAGCACAGTTTGACATTTAGAGCTTAGAAATTAACTAAATTTCAGATTGATTTATGCATTTAATTACAAAAAAAAAAAAAAAAATCATGATGAACGGAAATGTTAAAGTTTGAATGATTTATTCCAAAAACCCAAGCGAATTTAAACAAATAACCAAGGGAATTTTTCTGTAAACCGGCATAAAACATAGCATTAAAAAATTTCTAGTTTTTTTTTCTCTTTACTTGTCAGCATGATGTCAGGTAGAAATAGTAGGGGACTGCTCCAACACTGCACAATTATCCTTGATATTTGAATTGATTTTTTTTTTTTTATACAAGATAGAAATTTAACTCTAGTTTAATCTAAGTGTATATGTGTATGAAACTCTCTCCTGGAGACTTGAACCATAACTCTTGGCCCCCACACTCCACAAACACTTATACTTATGAAGTGACTATCGCACCAAGGATATGCGATGGTTGAATTGATTTTTGAATTATCATACTCTCCACTATTTTTATAGGTTCATACATCTCCTTTAAGATTCAATCTTTTTCTGTTAATCAAAAATATCCAACTTTATCTTGTTTTCCTTGGTTAAACTCAGTTAAGGTTCTCAATTATTTGATTCTGTGTGCAGATACGAGAAAATGTCATACTTCTAAACCAGCTGGAGTTGGCGTTTCTTTATAACAAGTTGGTACTACTTATGCAACTACAGGCAAAAAAAAAAAGTCTGAATTATCTCTGTCCTTATTTCGTTATAGCTTTTCGCAAAAGTCTGATTGAGAATCCTTATCTTGTTTTCTTTCCATTGGCAGATTTAGTTTATCAAAATACAAGTCATCAATTTGCACCCAAGATTCTATGAATGTTAGTTTCATTCGGATAGCTTCAGTTTTAGGAAATTGCTACTTGGGATGTTCTACCACTACCTACCTAATGGAGCACCAGTTTTATTGTTCATATCAGAATATTACAAGGGTAATTCACTTCATTTTTTCCTCCTTATGTATGTTTTGCTAGTGAAAACTGTGAAATAGATTGCCTATGAGAGAGTCAATTTGATGCTCTTTTCTCTATTACTCGCTGCTGCCTACAATAATAACAGTATTCATAAACTCTATGTTTGAAATTTCTTTTTCACAAAAACCAATGAGAAGAATATTTTATCGAGGTTGACAGGTGACTTAAATATTAACCAGTTAATTTATATTTTCTGTACCTTTGGCTTTTTGTCAGGTTGATGGATTAAAAGTATAAGTCGTTGATTTAACAAACTAGGAAGAATACATGGCTTATTACCGATCTTATATTTCATAGACTGAGTAGCTGTGTTCCTGTGCAAATATTCCAATTGGATTTCCTTTCATCTCTTGTTGTATTGAATTTTTTTTTTTCCTTTATCTTTTTTTATAATGTAGGGATCATTTTTAAAGAAAAGCCTTTTGGACTTGTCTCTAGGCAGTTGCAACTGACCTCACCTGCTATAATCAATGGCCTGGTAATTCCAGGAGCATTCACCCATGATGGACTAAACAGTTTATGCTCATGCCTAGGAGCATTGTCTTGATTTCTCAGAGGCTACTTAACTTACCGTCAACGCATAAATTTATAATCCAGCCTATGTATCTATCTATATATATAAAAGATAACAGGATCCATACCCAGAGGAACCAAATATAATGTTGAATGCCTATGAATCTATATATATATATATATATATATATATACACACAGGGCCGGCTCTATTATGAAAGCGAATGATGTGGCCGCCTAAGGCCCCAAGTAGAAAAAGGCCCCCAAATTTTAACCAATAGAGTAATTTTTTTTTATTCTAAAAGTATTAATTAAGCTCAAATATTAGCCAATAAATAAAATAATTTTTTTTTATCAAATGAAATACAAGAAAAAGAGAGAAAAATGTTACATCCACAACATTTTTCATAACAAATCCCAAGTGGCAGGGTGTTATTGGCTGTTATTTGTTAGCAAAAAAGTAATTTCAGTAGTAGGTCAATACTTAAGATTTGCTGTGAAAATATTGGAAAAAAAAGAGCAATACACAAAATTTTACAACATTTTTCACAACAGTAGAGTTGACAAACTTTTACTTGTTTTTATTTAAACCTACCACAAATATCACATTTTTACCACTACCAATCTATCACATCAACAGCTATGAAAAGTTGTCAATTTTTTTGTGTCTATAGATTTTCTAAAGAAAAAAAAAAATCTACATGGCTAATTAGACCTACCACAAATATCACATTTTTACCATTACCAATCTGTCACATCAACAGCTATGAAAGTTGTCAATTTTTTTATGTCTATAGATTTTCTGAAGAAAAAAAAAATCTACGTGGCTAATTAGTACTTTTGCATCTAAACCAAGATAATAGAATATTTAAGTAATATTAAAAAAAAATTCTCAAAAAAATTCATATTTAAATATAAAAAGTTTCAAATCAATTTTCACCTGAGGTCCCCAAATGCATCAAGCCGCCACTGTATATATATATATATATATATAAGATCCTTGTCTATACAGTAATAGCTCAACGAAACACCAATGTTTAGCCAAATTAAAGTTAACATATCGTATCAACTGTTGCTATCTAATTGGTAAATTAAACAGGCAAATATAGTACAAGTTCTGCCTATTCTTTAAATTGTCATGTTTTCATTGCTCTACCCATTTGATATTTTGATTCTCACATAACATGTATGAATATGGAGTTAATTGACCCCTTTTTTTAAAATGTGTCATGTTTGGAAATTTCAAAATCTTAAATGATTAGGAAATCATAAATTTAATCATATAACATAGTTTTTTTTTATACAAGATAGAATTTCTATTCAAACTTAATCCAATTGTATATGTGTGTGAAGCTCCCCCCTAGAGACTTTAACCCCGACCTTTGCCTCCCACTCTCCACAAGCACTTATACTTATGAAGTGATCATCGCACCAATGATGTGATGTGATAATCATATAACATAGTTGAACACTCCTATTATGTGTAGGTCTACACACTCCCTTAATAAATAGGTTCAATGATTTTCTAAGTTTTTTTTTTAAAAAAAAAAAAATGTAAACTTGTTGCTGTCGCGAAAGCTTGAAGAAAGCACATATTATGTTCTCTTTGGTGGACAAAAACTAAACTCTTAGTTTTCAGTAGTAAACCTCGAATCTACAAGGGGTTCCTTGAATCCACAAAGTGATAAATTAGAATCCACCAAAGAAGGAATTTGACAAAACGTCTATATAATATTGATAATAATTTGACTTGCCTTTGGAGGCTACAAAACACATAAATACTAAAAAAGTAAATTTCTAGGACGATTAGGAAACGTTTGAAACCCTAATTCGCACTTATTACTAGATTAGGTGGCAAAATACCAAATTTTACCAAAAAGGGGTAAAATTGAGTTAAATACAAATTCTTAGACTACTGACCTTAAGAGTCGTCCCAAAACAAGCAAAACTATATTCTGACTTTTGAACAAAAAGTTATTAAAAAAACAAAAATCAATATATATATATATAAGCAAAGACCTCATGTAAGAGTGCATGAGGTCCTGCCACGTGGCACTCTGATATTGCATTTAACATTTTTTACCTTTTTTCATTAAGTTTTTTTTACTGTTACCCAACAAATCATAGTAACTTATTTTTACTATTATATAAATTTAACATTTTTTACCTCTTTTTATTAAGTTTTTTTACTGTTACTCAATAGATCATAGTAACTTATTATATTTAACCTATTTTTCTTCATTAAGTTTTTTTTACTGTTACCCAATAAATCATAGTAACTTATTTTTACTATTATATAAATTTAGCATTTTTTACCTCTTTTTATTAAGTTTTTTTTTACTATTATCCAATAGATCATAGTAACTTATTTTTACTATTATATTGATATGAGCTATTCTTGACAATTAGAACAATTAGTCCAAAAGTTATTTACTATAAAATTGATTACCTTTTAAAAGTAGACCAAATCTTATGAAAAACTCAGGTCCAGTTCTTACCTTACATATTATGACCCAAGTTTGATCATTCCCACGTGTAAATCAAAGCAAAAACTCTTACCCTCTTACAAACTTTCTTCTTCCTCCCCACATATAGATAATACTTCTAGAAAATCTCATTCTCATGAAATATCTCTTCATTTTTCCCTAATTTCAATTCAATATGCTTTTGTCGTGGCACTCTAATATTGCATTTAACATTTTTTACCTTTTTTCATTAAGTTTTTTTTACTGTTACCCAATAAATCATAGTAACTTATTTTTACTATTATATAAATTTAACATTTTTTACCTCTTTTTATTAAGTTTTTTTTTTATATATACTGTTACTTAATAGATCATAGTAACTTATTACGTTTAACCTTTTTTATTTTTTTTCATTAAGTTTTTGTACTGTTACCCAATAAATTATAGTAACTTATTTTTACTATTATATAAATTTAGTATTTTTTACCTCTTTTTATTAAGTTTTTTTTACTGTTACCCAATAGATTATAGTAACTTATTTTTACTATTATATTGATATGAGCTGTTCTTGACAATTAGACCAATTAGACCAAAAGTTATTCACTATAAAATTGATTACCTTTTAAAAGTAGATCAAATCTTATGAAAAACTCAGGTCCAGTTCTTACCTTACATATTATGACTCAAGTTTGACCATTCCCACATGTAAACCAAAGCAAAAACTCTTACCCTCTTACAAACTCTCTTCTTCCTCCCCACATATAGATGATACTTCTAGAAAATCTCAATCTCACGAAATATCTCATCATTTTTCCCCAATTTCAATTCAATATACGTTTGTCTATTAATAATATTCTATGCAATTTATGCAGACAAATTCTCTGTCATCAACTAGTGCAACAAAAATATATAAATCTTGAGATCCGTCATGTTGCTAAAATAATTGACAAGTGCATATTTCTAAAATTTATAATAACAAAAAAGTCTAATAAATAGCATCTATTATCTCACAAAATGCCATTAACTTAATATTTTCTTTAAAAAAATTCAATGATAGGAATGGTCAAAAACACGATCCTATACAAGAAATACCAAAAATACAGGCAAAACAATTTTCATATGAGGATTTATCTTTAAATAATATGAAGACAATAAAGATAAAATGCATTGAATGAGATCCTACAAAAAATGTCTGTTAATACATATTAATTTATGTAAAAAAAATAATAATAGATCATATTATTTACATTAAAAACTAATACATATTAATTTCAAACTTCATTGCAAGATGTGAATTACTAGGTATCGCAATAATAAGTAACATTGATATAACAATGGGTTAGTATTACATTTTGTTCTTACTTTGTCAAATGAATGTCAAATTACAAACAAGATCATTTTGGTGTGCAAAATGTAAAACAAAAATAAATCTTTCTATCCCAAAGTTAGAGACACTCACATTAATTACATACTCTCCAAATATTTATAATATATTTATCTTACTATAACTATTATAAATATACAATTGCAAACTACTTTAGATATAGGATTCAAATTGAAGTTTTTAATGCAACTAACAAAATAAAGTTTGTGATATTTGATCAAGATGCCGAGAAATTCCTAAATAAATCTACAAGTCCGAGATCTTGCTAAAATAAACTAAGGTACAACTTATTTAAATTATTGTAAAAATATTGATATTGGAGAAGGAATCCCACGTGATTTGGAAAAAAAAATTAGGAAAAAAATGGATTTCTCTACTTCATTTGAATGAATTCAATCTAAAAGATGGTTTTGAAAATTACATAGTTGCGCCTTCAAATGATAAAAGGGTATTGAAAAAAAAAAACACAATTCAACATGCTATGTTAATTCTTTTTGCTGCACTATTCCAAAATTTACAAAAATAAAAAATTTACAAAAAACCATCACATTATTGAAATTTAATATAAATGCAAATACCTATAAAATATCTTAGTAACAAAGTCCAAATTTTGTAACATCTAATCAAGAATCTCTCAGTGCCAATTCATTAGTAATTAACACAAATGATGTAACAAAAGGAAAAAATGATGAAAACTCAAAAATTGAACAAATATGGACGGACTAAATTTCAAATGTTGAAGATGGAGAAACTGATGATGACAACAAGTGTCACCATACCCCAATAACAAAGCATTGAAGAAAAAAAATCGTAATGAAGCTTTTTATTACGTCACATAATAAAAATCAATAATATAGAATGGATTAATATGTTTTTATCAACTTTTATTATACAATATTACTCCAAGTTATTTCCATTATTGCTCATTACTTGTGTAAGGCCACAATTCGTACTTGAACCCAACAATGTGAAGGGAGCAGGCCCAAAAAGCTCAATACAATGAAATTTGTAGAGTATGGGCTTGAAACCTAGGTTTTATGGATATTGGATAACAAAGATGATGGACTATACCAGCGATTCACATGCAACAAACTGTTTATGCCAAAGAATCTCTCCTCGGACGTAAGCCGAGGACCACTCGTATTGCTTTTCTTGGTTCTAAAGATAAAATACAATTATAGGTGATGTGTACAGTATCTTTCTCTTTCTTTTTCGATCCCCCTCTCTGAATACCTCTCTTTTCTTTTTATATCATCCTCCTTCTTCCCACCATCTTCCATATATGGATCAGATCACCAATCTAGATACTTGTCCCATCAACCACCATCTTGAAGTCTTCAAACCATAGTTGTAAGGCTGATCTCTACTATTCAGAGGTCATTTCTTCATTAATACCGCCAGATAGGTAGGTGCAGAATCTTTAATGCGATGGTAACAACTTTTTCCTAGATATTTCACATTCACTCTCTCTCTCTCTGAACCCTTGTAGAACACATCTTCATCCATCAGACCTCCTAGAGTTCCCTTCTAAACATCATGGCACATCATATGATCTTCATTTCATTCAGCCGAGGACATGTCCCTCCTCAGGCCATTCCTATTAACCTTCTTCACAATAATTTGCAGGTGGGCTTTTAAGTTCAGTATCCTTATTACCACTAAAGCCTCCTTGGTCCAATCATTACTCTTGGATCAAGCCCAAGGCCCAAGAACTTACTTTGAATTTTTTGCCCTCACAATAGCCCCTCAAAAATTTGTTTTTCTCCTATCAGAAGAGAAAAATGAAGTTTTGATTTAACACCACAACCTTTGCACTCTTATAAAACCTTTACTCATGAGAATGACATCTCACTTCCTTTGAAACTGCTCCTTATTCCTCGAAATTCATAACGCCCCTATTAATTGCTCCAAGTAACGCTCTATCCCCCATGTCGAACTATGAGATGTATATCCAATGGTTCAGGCTTTTCCTCAAAATTTGAGCGCGCTAACTCCCATTCAATTCCGCCTTCCAACCATCAAAACGCCAAGGAAATCACGATTCAACTCATTACACAAGAAATCAATCAAATCTCTAAACTTCCTTTTTCTCTCCCTCACCAAGAAGCTCACGAAAAATTTTCTACTCATCTTCCCGTAAGTTTTCACTCTTTCAAGTTTCTTTTCTCCTCAGCCGTAGTCCTCGGCCATTAATTGTATCATTTCCCTTTCTAAAAATCCGTTTTCATTTCACCCAAATGGGTAGATTCAAGTGTGTAGTAGATACCAACGCCGGTATGGAGGGTTTCCAGGCCAAATACCACATCTCTCAAGAAGTGGGTTTAAAATATTGCCCCCCAGAAGCCATAGTTGACGATAGGAAAGAAGGAGAAGTCGTCATTCCCATAATCGCCTTTTTAAAGGGTGGGATGACACTTCCCATGAAGAATATAACTAGTGAATACTTATGTAACCATAGATTATGCATAGACCAATGTACGCCTAATATGTTTAGAATTTTAGGTTGTGTCGATGCCCTCAATGAGCAAATGGGTTTAAGTCTCACACAGCATGATGTCGTCCACATGTACAAATACCATCAACTTAAACGCGTAGGTTACTACCTCAAGTCTAGGTCTAGCATCGTTAGGCTCATATCATGCCTTCCGAAATCTAACAAAGGCATGAAGGACGACTATTTAATCGCCTCCAAGAGATGGTTCGACGGTCCTCATTGCCCAGTCAAATGGGGAAAACCAGGTGTGATTCCTTAGGATTTAGATTCCCTAGCCTAGGACTTAGTTCTTCTAACGTCATCACCTAGATGCACATTGTATTTTATCATTCTTTACAATTAATGTTTTTCTTGATTTAACCTTGTTTGACTTCTCGAATATTTTTCTTTGCAGATAAACAGCATGTATCACCCCGTCTGAGCCTAATCAACATCGCGGACCTCAACAAAGTCTTACGATCCAAGGTATTCGTAAGTGAAGGCCTACAAATGAGGGCGACTCATCTCATCTTGGGATACAAACCATCGTCGTCCACCTACCAAAATATCGACAACGTGATCATTGCGGGTGACAGGAGACGTAGAAGGATAGAAGTCTCGAAACCAGATTTCCTTGCTCCACACGATTTACCGGACAACCCTTCTGTCATCCTATACATTCGCCCACTAAAAGTTGTCCCTCCTTCGGCGCAACCTGAAGCAACAACCATCTGAGAAGAAACCCCATCTCCTCGCCTATCTCTTGAAAAAGAAATAGACCAGTTCCGACTTGAGGAAGTGGAGAGACCTCCAGAAGGCCACGTTGTCAACATCTCGGACAAAGAAAACGAATCCGATGAGGCCTCTCGTACCCAAGGTATCCAAGATTTCATAGTTGCGCGTATTGATAGTAGCGACGAGGAGGAAGAAGAAGAGTTGTCTCAAAAACAAGGAACAAGTTTGAAGGATCTTCTTGGCAGGAGGAGTAAGCAAGCCATTGTGAAGGGTACATCGGGATCTCAACCTTCCTCCTCCTCCCCCTCCCTCAGGCCCCATTCTTCTTGCACTCAACCTCAAGAAGAAAAGAGCAAATGAGGTTGGAGAAGAGGACTTGGCTCAGAAGAAGAAGCAGAAGTAAGAAAAAGCTGGAAAAGGCCAAGTCCGAGGTTCCTCCGTGGAGAGTAGGGACGGCCACGAATTGGCTGAGGTGCACCAAACTCAATCCTATTGGTCACCTTCATTGGAATTGGATGGGGCTCCTATCCCCTGCCACTCTTCTATAAGAGAATTCCAAAAATGGCACTCTCACTACTTGGCTAAAGCCCTGGAATAGCCCCTCCTTTTACCAAAGGACATGAAGGCCCTAGAGAACATGAAGCAACCACAACTCTTCCTTTCCCTAAAAAGGGATTTGGCTTTGGTATGTGTCATTCAGTTATTTTCACTTTGTTATTTTTATTATACTCTTTATTTAAACTTTCTCATATATACTTTTCTATTATTCTCGTCACAATGCACCTATTCACCATTTTCTCACAGGCCATCCAAGAGGTTTTTATGGCCGAGAAATGGGTAGAAGATGCTCGGAACAAAGCTGATGTCGAGTTCAAAGTCAGGGTTAAGGAGGAGTGCTGAGGTCTCTGACAAACTGACAACAGAGGGGAAGTTAAGGAGGAGTGCTGAGGCTGGGCTTAAAACATCTGAGGCGCAAGCAGAGGAGCAACGCAAACAACTTCTTGATAAAGGACAAAAGCTGGCCACTACCCAAAAAGACATTCTGCGCTTGAAGGGCGAGCTAGCTTAAGCCCAAGAAGCAACCCGCACTATCAAGGAAACCGTGGATGCTGCCTCACTATCTTCCTACAATAAGAGGGTTGAAGAGACTGAGACTTGACTAACTGAAGAACTCATTGAGGTGTGCAAGGAATATTGTCAACAAGTATAGGCAGAAGCCCTTAATGTTGTTGGGGTCCCTGCTACCTTAGAATGGAGAAAAGCTGAAAATATGTGGATTCCCCCAGACATCCGTGTGATTAAAGCTCTGCCTCCTCCAACTGCCTCTGAGTCAACGCCTCCTACCCAAACCTCAGTTGTTTAGGACTCACTTCCACCCACTAAAGTGTCCACAAGCTCTGATCAGGCTGTAGCCCAGAGTGAGGAGACTAACAAGGGTCTGAACAAGAAGATTGACCAGGTTGATCCTTCACTTAAGGCGAAAGACAAAGGAAAACAAATCATGACCTCGTCTGAGGTGAAGCCTTCCAATGTTCCTCTTATTATCAAGGAAGTGGCTCCCAAATCCACAGAGATTGGGCAAAAGGGGGCGAAGGACAAAACCAAAAAAGCCGAGACAAAGTCCACAGAGGACCCTCCACTGAAAACCAAGACATGATAACTATTCTTTATTCTAAACTTACTTTTCGTTATTCTATCTTATGTTTTCTTTTTTCTTTTTTCTTTTTTTGTTACTTCCCGTGTAATCACGTCTATTTATAATGAATTCAAGACTTCGATTACTATTTCATTGCAAATTTTACTCACTGTGGATGTTTAACTCTTTAGCTTAGCACAATTCATGTACATAGTATGAATGACTTAGTGCGCAACTAAACAATGTAGGTCTTAATAACACATTGGATAATAGCAACAATCTATTCTGGGAATAATTTCATTTCATGGACTTGTGCCATTAATAGATAACTGGTACATTGGAATTTTTATCATGCAACAACAAATAGTAAGTACGTAGGAACATATATATGAACTTAAAACAAGATGAATATGATCTATAACTAAATCATATGTGAAATTAAGACACAAAAGTAAACTATCAATCTCACCAGGGTATACGATCCAAGAGCTGAGACATGGCAACAGTTCTATTTGATTCTCAAAAAAATGAAACAAAGTGTTAATTTCTCCAAAGTAGATAGTCCGAGGACCAGACATAATTAAGGTTTTGTTTTAACACTTAGTAAAATATCAATTTTCACAACGTACGTGGTCTTAAAAGCCAGACATAACCAAGTTTCTATTTGATACTTAGAAAAATGAACTGAAGTGCTAATTTTCCAAAGTAGATGGTCCCTCAGGCATAACCAAGTTTTTGTTTGATACTTATAAAAATGAACTGAAGTGTTAATTTCCCTAAAGTAGAAGGTCCGAGGACCAGACGTAACTAAGGTTCTGTTTAACACTTAATAAAATATCAATTTTCAGAAGGTACGTGGTCCGAGGAGCCAGACATAACCAAGTTTCTGTTTGATACTTAGAAAAATGAACTGTCGTGTTAATTTCTCCAAAGTAGATGGTCCGAGGACCAGACGTAACTAAGGTTCTGTTTAACACTTAATAAAATATCAATTTTCACAAGATACATGGTCCCAGGAGCCAAGCATAACCAAGTTTCTATTTGATACTTAAAAAAATGAACTGAAGTGTTAATTTTCCCAAAGTAGATAGTCCGAGAACCAAACGTAGCTAAGATTTTGTTTAACACTTAATAAAATATCAATTTCCACAAGGTACGTGGTCCAAGGAGCCAAGCATAACCAAGTTTCTGTTTGATACTTAGAAAAATGAACTGCAGTGTTAATTTTCCCAAAGTAGATGGTCCAAGGACCAGACGTAACTAAGATTCTGTTTAACACTTAATAAAATATCAATTTTCACAAGGTACATGATCCGAGGAGCTAGGCATAACCAAGTTTCTGTTTGATACTTGTAAAACTAAATAATTAACGCAACACAATGATAACAGAAATAAGATGGCAGAAGTGTCTTTCATTAATAATAGTACCTTCGTAAGTTATTTACATTCCAAGGATGTTGTACAACTTTTTCATCTAAATAAGCAAGATAATATGCCCCTATACCAGCCACTGAAGTGATACGAAAAGGCCCTTCCCAGGTTGGTCCCAATTTTCCCCATGCTGGGTTCTTAGTTGTACCCAAGACCTTTCTCAACACCAGATCTCCAGGAGCAAGTGGCCTTAATTTCACATGGAAATCATACTCCTACTTCAATTTTTGCTGATAATAAGCTAGCTGAACCATAGCATTCTCTTGCTGTTCCTCAACTAGGTCTAAGCTTCTCTCCAATAAATTGTCATTATTACTTGGGATGAAAGAACTTGTTCTCAGTGTCAGAAACCCAGTTTTCAGATGGATTACAGCCTCGACTCCATAAGTCATAGAGAAAGGTGTCTCTCTAGTAGATCTACGAGGTGTAGTTCGATACGTCCACAAAACATTTGGCAATTCTTCCACCCATGTACCCTTGGCATCATCCAACCTTTTCTTGAGCCCACTAACTATAACCTTGTTTACTGCCTTGGCCTACCCATTCCCTTGCGGATAAACTGGAGTGGAATACCTATTCGTAATGCCCAGATCGCCACAATACCCTTTGAAGGCCTTACTATCAAATTGCAGGTCATTATCTGAAATAAGAGTATGAGGGATTCCGAACTTGGTGACAATATTTTTCCAGACAAACTTCTTCACATCCAAGTCCCTAATATTCGACAATGGCTCCGCTTCAACCCATTTAGTGAAATAATCCATTCCAAAAAGCAACCACCTCTTATTCCCTATTGTCTTTGGAAAAGGCCCCACAATGTCCCAAGCCCCACTGAGCAAAAGTCCATGGACTAGACAGAGAGTTAAAGACACCTCCTGGTTGATGAATGTTGGGAGCATACCTTTAACACTGATCACACTTTCTTGCATAATCTTGTGCTTCTCTCTGCATGTTGGGCCACCAATATCCCTAGGTAAGGGCTCTGTGGGCTAAAGACGATCCCCCTGTGTGACTTCCACAAATCCCTTCATGTAACTCCTCCAAAAGTAATTTTGCTGCTTCAAGATGTATACACAGCAGATATGGTCCTGAGAAGGAGCGTTTGTACTACTTCTAGTACTCAGATAACCAAAATCGGGGTGCCTTCTTGCATACTTTGTCTGCTTCAAACTTCTCCCCAGGCAAGACGTCATTTTTAAGGAAGGACACTATAGGATCCATCCAACTAGATCCTACCCTTACTTGATGAACCCGAATGGTATTGCAATTCGTTCTAGAAGGCTTACACAAGTCTTCAACAAGGATGACCCGAGGTAGGCTTTGTGTCGAGGACATTGCAAGGGTGACTAGGGAATCAGCATGGGTATTCATACTCCTGGAAACATGCAACAAGGTAAAGAATTCAAATTTTTACTGTAAATGCCTAACTTGGGCTAAATTTTCTTGCATTCTTGGATCTTTAGCCTCTAACTTCCCTTCCACATGGCCGACTACCAATTGTGAATCTGAGAACATTTGCACTGTTTTTCCACCCATTTTCTAAACCATATCCATCCCTGTCAGAAGGGCTTCATACTCTGCCTCATTATTGGTGGCCGAGAACCCTAGTCGTAAAGATTTCTCAAAAACAAGTCCTTCAGGCGACACCGGAACTAGCCCTACACCAAATCCCCTTTGGTTTGCTGCTCCATCGACATACACTCGCCAAATCAAAGGTTCTTTGCACGAGATCATGCCAACTGATTTTTCATCCATTGGTAAGCCTTTATCATTCTCGTCTAATGAAGGTCAACAAATTCCGCCACCAAATCAACAAGGACCTGGCCCTTCACGGAAGTACGAGGCATGTACTTGATATCGAAAGCCCCCAATATAGTACCCCACTTGGCAATTCTTCTCGTGTAGTCAGCACTTCGAAGCACGAACTTAAGGGGAAGCTGAGTTAAAACAACAACTATATGAGACTGGAAATAATGGGGAAGCTTACGTGTAGCGTGTACTACCGCTAGGATTGCTTTTTCCAACAGCAAAACATGCATCTCGACCTCATGTAAAGATTTGCTTACATAATAAACTGGTCGATGTATACTATTATCAACCCATATCAAAACCAAGCTAACGGTATGATTAGCCACCGCAATATACATAAATAAAACTTCATCAACCTCTGACCAAGACATAATGGGTGGTCGCAAAAGATAATCTTTAAGCTGTTGAAAAGCCAAAGCACACTCCTCTGTCCACTCAAATCCCTTTGACTTATTCAACAATAGAAAGAAAGGTCTGCACCTATTTGCCGACCGAGAGATAAATAGGTTGAGGGCAGCAATCATACCTGTCAACTTTTGAACCTCTTTTGGATTTTGAGGTGATTGTAGGTTATTAATGGCCTTGATCTGCGCAAGGTTAACCTTAATTCCCCGATGAGTTACCATATAGCCTAAAAATTTACCTGATCCCACACCAAAAGAACACTTTGAAGCATTAAGACGCAAATTGTGCTTCCTCAACATCTAAAAAGTTTCATTAAGATCTTCCACAAGCATGGAAACCATTTTACTTTTCACCACCAAGTCATCTACGTATACCTCAATTGTTTTTCCGACTGTGACTCAAATGTCCTAGTCATCATCCTCTGATAGGTAGCCCTTGCGTTTTTCAAACCAAAAGGCATTACCTTATAATGATAATTCCTCGTAGGAGTAATAAAGGATGTCTTCTCCTGATCATACAAAACCAAAGGTATTTGGTGATAACCCTAGAATGCATCTAAAAACTCATCCAAGAATGCCCAACTATAGCATCCACCAATTGATCTATACAAGGCATTGGAATGAATCTTTAGGACAAGCTTTATTCAAATCTATGAAGTCCACACATACTCTCCACTTTCCATTCTTCTTCTTCACTACCACAGTATAAGCCAACCACTCTGGGTAAAACACCTCTTTGATCGCACCGACCTTCTTGAGCTTGAGCACTTCTTCGTTGACAGCCTCAGAATGTTCTTTAGAGGAACGCCGAGGTGGTAATCTTCTCGGAACAGCAACGAAATTAACGTTCAGGTGATGATAGATGAAATTTGGATCAACCCAAGGGCTTCGTAACTTCCCATGCAAATACATCTACATTCTTTCTCAAAAACATAACCAACTTCATCTTCTCTTGAAGTGGCGGTTGAACTCCCACCTAAGAGAACCTTTCTAGGTCATCATCTATAAGGACCTTCTCTAACTTCTCACACGTAGCTTCCTCTGTTACCGCCACATTAGGCGTAGCCAGAGACATTAATTGCTATAAGTTCCCCGTAGCCGAGGCCGAGGACCCTGGCCCAGACTAATGCAGAATTGCAACTGATATACACTGTCTTGCCACAGATTGGCTCCCAATAATTTCCTCAATCAGTTCCCCAGATGGGAACTTTACCTTGACATGTAGAGTTGAAGAAACAACACCTAGAGCATGCAGCCAAAGGCTTGCCACAATGGCTGTGTAGGGAGAATAAGCGTCTACCACAATAAAATCTACATCTACAACCTTCAGACCTGATTGCACAGGTAACTGAATTTGTCCTTTTCGTATGACAGTCTTTCCCTCGAAGCTTATTAATGGCGAATCGTAAGCTGTAAGATCTTTGAGCTTTAAGTTGAGCCCCTTGAACAAGTCAGGGTACATAATATCTGCACCATTACCATGGTCAACCATTACCATTTTCACATCGTAACCCCCTATCCTCAACGTAACTACTAATGCATCGTCATGTGGTTAGATAGTCCCAATCTTATCTTCTTCGGAGAAACCTAAAATAGGTGGAGTATTTCCCCGAAGTCTCTTCGGACCAGAGTTAGACTCCTCGGCAAAAGTCCATGACATAGACATCACCCTAGTAGGGCCAGAACCAGTTCTGCCAAAGGCAGCGAAAATAACATTAATTGTTCCCAAAGGAGGCCTTGATGAATTATTCCCTTGGCTCACCGAACCTGAATGGCTTCCTTGCCCATTAGGATGATACAAAAATTGCTTCAACCTACCCTCCTTAACCAACTGCTCCAAATGATTCTATAGAGTCCTGCAATTTTCAGTGGTATGACCTACATTCTGATAATAATGGCACTAGAGATTCTGATTTCGCTTCGTATGATCCCCTGCCATCTTGTTGGGCCATTTGAAGTATGGTTCATTCCGAATTTTCTCCAACAGTTGATGCACCGATTCTCGGAATACCCTCCTTAACCAACTGCTCCAAATGATTCCATAGAGTCTTGCAATTTTTAGTGGTATGACCTACATCCTGATGATAATGGCACTGGAGATTCTGATTTCGCTTTGTATGATCCCCTGCTATCTTGTTGGGCCATTTGAAGTATGGTTGATTCCGGATTTTCTTCAACAGTTGATGCACCGATTCTCGGAATACAGTGTTGACCACATGTGGAACAATAGGACCAGATTGCCCAACAAAATCTCTTCGAGACGTGTTATTGTTGTATCTGTCCGACCTGAAACTCCTCCTCTCTTGAGGGATAACCTTCGTCTTTCCCTTACCCTGATGTTGATCCTTCTCAACCCATTTGTACTCATCAATTCAATACATAAGCCAATGTACACTCCTTACAGACTTTTTGGTCAGAGATTTCCTGAAGTCATGCTCGGTTGGCAGACCAACCTTAAAAGTATTGATCGCCACCTCGTCAAAATCACCATCGATCTCATTAAACATCTTACAATATCTGTTAGAGTATGTTTTTAGGGTTTCCCCTTCCCTCATGGCCATGGACAATAATGACTTCAGAGGCCGAGGAACTCTACTGCAGGTGATAAAGCAGGACTCAATGCCCTAGTGAGTTCCATGAAGGAGTCAATAGAACCTGCCTTCAAGCCATTAAACCATCTCATCACAACAAGTCCCAAGCTAGAAGGGAAGACTTTGCACATCAAAGTTTCATTTTTAGAATCTACTGTCATCCTCTGATTGAAATGACTCACGTGTTCCACAAGGTCTGTTCTAAGGAAGTCAATACCGTACCGAAGGCTGTACCAGTTTGGCTACTAGTACAATATATTTCAGGTACTGGTCAATACCGATGTACCGTTTCGAGTTTATATTATATATATATATATATATATATATATATATATATATATATATTAAATATATTGTATATCCATTAATTGGACCCCATATAATTTGTTTACAATATTTAAAATTATCAACTCATATTTTATTTAATAATCTAAACTCTAGCTAAAATGTTAATTCATTATACTAATAATATAAATTATATAGTATTCACAGGAATATATATATATATATATATATATATATATATATATATGAGATGGGTTCAGGTTACACCCAGTGTAACTCTTTAGAATTACACATTTTCTAAATCATTGGATTTAAGTAGATCTAATGGTCAAAAAAATGCACTCATTAATGCTAATATTTCGATAAGGATATCATTTATTATCCTTATTTATAACATTCTATACTTATCTCTAATATCAAAAATAGGTATATTTTTCTCTCTGCTCTCTGTTTCTCATTCACTACATGTTTCTCTCTCCTCCATTGCTCTTTCATCTCCATTTTCATAAGGTTCCACCTCCACAACCACATAGAATCCAATGAATTTTCATAAATTTGAAACTGGCAAATTCACCACCCAACAAGTAAGAGCTTCAAAAGAGCCATCTGTAGATAAAGTTCATTCTTTGCTTGTCTAAAATAAGCAGCCCTTGGATCCCTAATAACATCCACGGTAATCTGCAAAAATTCATGAAAACAAACAAATAAACTAGTAAATACATAAGAAGTACTTAAAAATTTTCATGCTCATAAAGAATAGGTAAATTGTCATGGCATTCCTATTATTAATGCTGGGATGGTCCTGAGTAGCATCCTACACAGGTATGCAAGAACACTGTTCTTAATTACAATATTGATCTTTTTTGTTTGAGAGCCTGTAAGTGATCATGTTTGGAGAAAAGAAAGGCGTAAAAATAAACAAAACATTGAAGTGATTTTAAGAGAAAAAAAGAATATAACGATAAATCAAGTGCACAAGAAGGATGGAGCAAATTGTGGTCTTCACTGGGAGTTTCCATGTGTCCTATGATCATTGTCCAGTATACTACTTAGTGTCTTCTGTAATGGAGAGAAGTCTTAATTTGTTTTGGTCTAGATACTATTTATACAACACAGGGTATTACTAATGAAGCTTTGTCATAATTTAGAAAGGGATTAATTATAAAAAGTAATTTTTTTTCATTATTAATTAGTCATATATTAGAAGCCATTCCCATGGCAAATAAACACATGAAAGAAACAAAGAAATGGTTGACCCTTCAACCCAGTTGTTCAATATTCATACTATATGGACTAATGGACAGTTGAAAACTCTAATTCTTCATGGTAGGATGAAAAGATTGGTCTAAGATTTTTTTTTAAAAAAAAACACTAAATAAGGAGAGAGAGAAAATGCTAGTATTAATTATGAATGAGATAGAAACCAATAGCATTTAATGATATTTTTTTAGCCTTTAGATCTTTTATGAATCAATGGTGTAAAAAATTTGTAACTTTACAAGAGTTACACCAGGTGCAACTTGAACCCATCTATATATATATAATATCTAATAACTAATATTTATAATAGAATTGATATTGATGCTAATAAAAAAATAGAATTGATATTGATCTATTAAATAATAATGCTAAAATAAGGTAGAAGTAAATAGTCCTAGTCATTGTTAGGATGTACGGGCAGTGCACACAAAACCAATAAGTATTAAAAAGTTATAATATTATATTTTTAAAAAAAAAAATGAGGTAGAGTTTGAATTTTGAATGATGTTCACGTGGGTGGGTTGTCAGTGACTTGTCACTACTTGTCAAGCACACAAAAGAACAAAAAGTTAAGATTAAAATAAAAAAGAACATAAAAGGCATAAGAAGGAGAAACGTAAGGCCTATGCAAATAAAGAAGAAGAAGGAGTAGCTGCAGAAGCTGAAGAGAAGATCAGCCAAATGGATTGCTACAGGCAACATGGTGGCGACAACGGCAGTGTTACTAACAGAAGTGACCCAAGCAAGAGCAAGTTAGTAAGTTGTTCAAAAAGGAGAGAGATTAATAATATTAGATCTTTTTTTCTGTTGTTTCAGTCTGGTATGAAGTTTTCGGCCGGAATCCGATTTTTTGCCCGGTATGGCCAGAATGATCCGGTATAGTCCGGTATTCAAACCGGTACGAAACAAACACATTTTTATATTGTTTCAAGCGCCGATGTGAAATATTCCGGCCATACCGGCCAGTACAGTACGAGATTGACTCCACTGGTCTGGTCGACCATTATAAATGGTAAACATGGGCTGAGTGAACCGTCGTGGAAGCTTCCCCTTCTCGACCCCACGTGTGAAAGGTGACTTGGAAATTTGGTGCAACGCCTTGCTCACAGCATCATTTCCCAAGCCCCTGAAGGAAAACTTTTTGTCCTTACAACCATAAAGATCATCCTCCCCATACGAGAAAGATTCACTAGAAGGAGTTCTTGACCTAGGCCTGTAACTACTACCTCGACAGTCTTTGAAAGAAGGATCAAAAAACGAAGGTGTTCACCTCCGGCTCGCACAGTGTAACTTCTTCAAATGGTCAATCTCCTTCTGCATGGCCTTAGTATCGTCCTCCTAAAGATGCCTGCTTCCACCCCGTGAGTGACTCCTAGTGGTGTGCCCTGTATGCACATTACTCTCCCGATCTCTTTCTCGCTCAAGATGTTGGAAGTGGTATTTGGGACCCCAAAGACACTGCATGGCATGCACTCGAGCTTGCCATCACGTTACCCTTCCTCTAACACAAGATTCCCCCATAGACGGCACCAATTGTAATGCCACAATTCGCACCTGAACCCAACAGTGTGAAGAGAGCAAGCCCAAAAAACTCAATACAATGAAATTTGTAGAGTGTGGGCTTAAAATCTAGGTTTTATGGATATTGGATAACAAAGATGATGGACTATACCAGCGATTCACATGCAATAAACTGTTTATGTCGAAGAATCTCTCCTCGAACGTAAGCTGAGGACCACTTGTATTGTCTTTCTTGGTTCTAAAGATAAAATACAATTATTGGTGATGTGTACAGTATCTTTCTCTTTCTTTTTCGATCCCCCTCTCTGAATACCTCTCTTTTCTTTTTATATCATCCTCCTTCTTCCCACCATCTTCCACGTATGAACCAGATCACCAATCTAGATACTTGTCCCATCAACCACCATGGCACATCATATGATCTTCATTTCATTCAGCTAGGGAAATGTCCCTCCTTAAGCCATTCTTATTAACCTCCTTCGCAATAATTTGCCAGTGGGCTTTTAAGTTCAGTATCCTTATTACTACTAAACCCTCCTTGGACCAATCATTACTCTCAGATCAAGCCCAAGGCCCAAGAACTTACTCTAACTTTTCTGCCCTCACAACTTGAACAAAATAATTATAATAGATATATGTGTGTAATTTATAATTGTTACTTTTTATGGTGAACTCATTACTAACAAAGTTTTATGATAAATATGCTATAATATATGTATAATATTTTTCAAAAACAAATTTACATAAAACATTGTAACATTATCCGTGCATTGCACGGAAAACTTACTAGTTACTACAAACGGCAAAATCATTGTTTTTGAGGCTAAACGGAAGAATTCGCCAAAGTTAAGGGTACCTCATGGTGAGATAACTACTATTGCTCAGAAGATCGTTTCCTTTTAGCCTGTCAAATTTCATGCGATTTTGACTCCGTCGCCCAGAAGACCATTTGCCTTGCGCAATTTTAGGCGTGCTTGAGAGTCCAGAAATGCCATACGGTGGTTTGTTCTACATCACTTGTAAAGTTGAGAATCTTTCTAGCTTAATACCAAAAACTTAAGCTAAACTTAAACAGTAAATTTAATCAATATTCTAACATTACTGGTTGATTACACGGTCAAAATCTCTACTAGATTTGCAAAGATAGCTTCCAAAAAAAAAAAATCCTTTCTCCATTTGTCTCGAGCTACTGTTGGTGGGATCTAACAAACCTTTATTTTTCTTAGCCATATTGACTAAAAACCAGATGGGACTGCTCATTATAAGGTAACGTGAAAGCTGTGATTAGAAACAGACTGAAATCGATTGTGTAACTCAACGTCCCAAAAGGTAATTATGAAAATAAACTAATAAAATTAGGGCAGCATTACTATTTATTACACATATAAACTACATGTTAAATTAGAAGATGACAAGGCACACTATAGTCTATGTATAAACTCATTTTTTTTATGCGTATTTTGGCATTTAAAAGTGATTTTATTTTTTCTTTTTTTGATACAAAATAGAAAATTTACTCTAACCAAATCTAAGTGTAAATGAGTGTAAAGTTCCCTCCTAAAAATCTGAACCCCCAGCCCTTACCCCCTACACCCCACAAGCACTTATCCTTGTGGTGTAAACATCGGGAAAGTATGAGGTTTTGTCAAGTGAGCATTGTATGACATGTTTTTCATTTGGACTTTCACCTCATCTAAATTTAGCATTTATGTGAAATTATTAAGTAATGAAAAATGCATTTATTTCAATGTATTAATAAAATTCAAAGAATTTGTATACATTTATAACTATTTTTTTTAGAAACTATATATATATGTGTGTGTGTGTGTGTGTGTGTGTGTGTGTGTATTTATAACTTTAAATGCTTTGGATAAATATGGATGAATTTAAAAAGCCATGGGAAATTTAGAAATTAAGAAAACTTTTCAATTTTTTTCACAAGACTAACTTCAATACTGAATTGCAAGAGTCGAATTCAATGAATTGGGTAATATGATTATTTGTCTCCACATTTGTCTACTATAAATCCTTGTATCGTTTGAACTTAAATATTAAACTTCCATAATTTCTCTCACTATATCTTTGGTTCTCTTTTTGAGAGGTTTGTTAATTTCCAAAATATTATGTTCTTAAATATTTTTTAAAAATTTTATGTATACGTTTTACTGATGTAGCATTGTAATGTGTTTAAGCGGGTTTTTCATATTACGTGTCAATTTAGATTTTTGGTTTTCCATATAATGCATGTACTTGGTAAGGATTTGTAGTATTTTTGGTGTTTTGGCTGCTTTTAGTTCGATTAAAATTTAGAGTTTTAATTGTGATATTGTTGCGTCACTATGACATTATTGTTTATGTTGTTGTTGTATCATGAAATACTATCATTTTTTATATCTAATTGATTAAGATGTCCTTCACCCTATCATAATTACAATCTTAGAAAATCAAACTTTTCTTCAATTAAAATGTTAATAGGCCATAATTTTATCTCTCATATCATTTTTGAAACTAAAGGAAAAGTTGTTTTCATTGACATAAAAATTGTAGGTGTTGATACAGTTGAGATAGAGATTTTAGTGGCATAAGAAAAGTAGAAATTAATACTATAGAATCTATATATAAAGTATAAATCATACAAGAAATACACAAAGAAACCACTAGGTTTGTAGGTGACAATATATGTGAACATTAATCTAGTGACATTTGTTGGTTGCATGAATTAGAGGAATTTTTTCCCGTGTATTTAGTTTGAATTTAGTTTGACTAGAAAATTTCATAGATTAACTATAACTAACAATATTAGAATTCATAAAATCAATATGTGTGTAGAGCTCCCTCCTAAAGATTTGAACCCCGGTTCTTACCCCCCACACCTCACATATAATACATTTTGTATTCAACAACAATACACACACACACACACACGTAATTCATAAAAAGATTTAATTTTACATAATTATAATATTTTTTATTTAAACAAAGATGTTAATAAATTTCTTTTTTTTAAATATACCATAATTTATTGACTAATTTGAACATATCCAAATATATATATATATATATATATATATATATATATATATATATATATTAGTACACCCACATAGCATGGAACACATAACATGTTACATTAAGTTTTTTTTTTTTATATATAAGATAAAAATTTTACTCTAACCTAATCTAAGTGTATATGTGTGTGAA
Organism: Castanea crenata; assembly: GCA_020976635.1. Lineage (NCBI taxonomy): Eukaryota > Viridiplantae > Streptophyta > Magnoliopsida > Fagales > Fagaceae > Castanea > Castanea crenata. The sequence continues at coordinate 338,859 of JAGHPS010000310.1, forward strand.
ACTTCCTTTTAGAGACTTGAATCCCGGCCCTTGCCCCCCATACCTCACAAGCACTTATATTTGTAGAGTGACCATCGCACCAGAGGTGTGCGATAGTAGCATTAAGTTTAAAATGTTATATAAGTTTAGAATTGTAGCATTGTTTTTTTCTTTCCAAATATAAGTATAATACCTATATTAGTGAAACCTTAATTTTAAAGTAATCTTGTTTTTCATTTTTTTGCTTTTTTAAGGCTTATATCTCTAATTTCTAATGTTTATTTTCTTTGCAACTTTTTTCCTAAAACTAAAGAGTTTGGCCTAAATATAAATAAATTTTTGAGCCCAAATTGAAAAAACAACCTACAAAAACAATCAAGTTAAGGCCCAATTAATCCAAAATTGACTAAAATAGAACAAACTAAATTGGACTGAATGGACCTAAGTGGATCAAAATGAACCAAAGTTGATTGAATGGACCAAAGTAGACTGAATGGACCATAGTGGATGAAAATTGACCGAATGAGACTTAAATAGACCAAATCAGTCAATGTGGACCGAAATACACCAAAGTGGACTAAATGGATCAAAGTTAACCGAATGGACCAAAGTAGACTGAATTATACCATAATTGACTGAAATGCTACACTAATATGACTTAACAGGAAGATATCAACAATAAACATTACACTTCAACATTAGAGACCATATAGATTAGTGGATCTAGCAAGGTGTGACAAAAAACTCCACCAATTCAATGAAGAATTCATGGGCCCTAGAGAATTCCAACATTGTAATGCTATAAAAAAATCATATTTGTTTGTTGTAACTAATTGCCTTTTTTGAAAATGTTACTTCGTGAGAAAATATAATGATAAGAGTGGCAGCTGATTGTTTACTTATGTTTGTTTCATATTAGTTTTTATTCATTACCAAAAAAATGGACTTTGAAGAATTTTGTGCGGCGGCCAAGAGTGAGCATCAGCTGGAAATGGAGAGCAGGGAAAAACATCAATGCATGCATATGAGCTGTTTGAGAAGAATGGCAAACAGCGGATCATGTTTGAAGAATGGCATCTCATGATTCCTTGGTTGCTATATTGATTGGGAAATTTTTTTGCAAGATTTTGGTTAGTTTCCAGTTAAAATACTTGAAGTGCTTTTAGTTTTCCTGGCTTCAAGAGATATGAACAAAACGAAGAATCTCTTTTGATGTCAGTATGTGCTGCAATTTCAGATAATGCAATTGGCAAAGAATTTGAAAGACTTGCACTGAAGAATGGGAATTTCAATTTGATATTGTAAATACTATATTTTTATAATACATGAATTGTGATAATTGCGTCATATCCACTAATGGCAATTCATTACGGCTGGGTTATTGCACTAATTTTTTTATTTTTGGCAAATTTGTATCTTTTTTAAATTAATACAGTGCCTGCTAGCTAAGCAGTCCCAAATCTTCCACATAAATGGTACGTTAATTAAGAATGAGAGAAGAAAATTGGTCGGGTTGGGTCAAGTTTATTCTTCGAAAACCTATCTGATCAGTGCGCACATCTGTGCACGTGCATTTGCAATTAGATTAAGCGTGCACATATGTACACGTTGGTGCAAGTGCTAAGATCACTAAAGGAAAATACAATAAAGAACAATTCGTACTATGGGTACAAAGCTCCCACGCTCCCACATTTGCAGGGTCAGAGAGAATTGATTGATAAAGAATGTATTTACCACTAGCATAAATCTATATATATATATATATATATATATATATATATATATATAATAGGTAAAACAGAGAGAAAATTTAATTAAATTTTAAATTGAAATTCAATTGGAGTCTAATTTTGCACCTGTCTCATCTAATCTAAATTTTAAAATTTTGTGTCAAGTGAATTAATTTAGTGTAAAAATTGAATTTCAATTAGAATTTAATTTTACGCCACGTGTCTCATCTAATTTAAATTTTTAAATTTTTGTGCTAAATTAATTAATTAAGTGTAAAAAACGAAGAATCCAATATAATAAACCATAAAAAACATAATCATATAACTAAAAAAAAATTCAAATTTATAAGTTATATATATATATATATAGGTAAAACTTAGAGAAAGTTGAATTAGAATTTGAAATCCAATTTTGCACGTCTAAATTTATGTGGGTACTACACTATAATTATCCAATTAAGCATGTGATGTGTGTCTACTTAAGTTTTTTAATCTTTGTGTCAAGTAAGTTAATGAATACAAAATACTAAGACTCTAATATTGTTGAACTATAAAATTTAAATAAAAAAACAATTACATATACTCAATAAAAATTACCACATGTTTCTCAAAAAATAAATAAAATAAAAAACACATATTCTATCTTATTAAAAATTAGAAGAAAAAAAATGATCATAAGTAGTACTAAATCTAGGTAAGAATTTTAATATGTGACTAACTAAATTTACTTTAAAAAAATAATTTGACTAATTATCTATATTTTATGATAAAAATTTTGTTTAATTTTAAATGTATCTACATGTATGCATAAATGCATGTGTTACATGTTTTTTTTAAAAAAATAATAATTTAACTAATTATTTATATTTTTATAATTAAAATTTTGTTTAATTTTAAATGCATCTATGCGTTTGCATGGAGTTACATCCTAGTTTTAAAATAATTTGAGAGGAAGGAATGGAATTGAAACAAATAAAAAGAATAATTTTATAATATTCTTCTCTTCCCTTGTTTGGGAGTTATAATGGAGAGAATTAAAAATTCACTCCCTTATTTGAAAGTTTAAGTGAGAGAGAATGAAATACTCATTCTTCTCTATTACTTTAAAATTTCAAATTTTCATTCCCCCTCAATTTGGAGTAATTTGAAATGAATAGAATTAGATTTAATGAATTTTTTACTAAAACTCTCAAAATACTCTTATATATTCAATCATTTAATTTAAAATAAAAATCTAAAAGTAATATTGTCATAAAATGATTTCATTCATCTCCCTCTATGTTACTCCCAAACAAGATTTTTTGCATTCCATTCATTTTCATTAATTTCCATTCTTTTATTTTAAAACATCCAAACAATATTACTTAATTCCACTCTATTCTTTTCTTTTACTTAAATACATTTTGCTCCATTCTTTTCCCTTCCTTTTTTATCATTCCATTGCATTCCTTTATGAACTCCTAAATGATGCCTAAAGAAATTAGCTAAAAAGAGAACGAAAACTAGAAACCTAAAGATTAAAAAAATATTATAAGTAATAATTTTAAAAAAAGAAACCTAAAGATTAAATTATGAAACTTTCCTGCTAATGTACATTTGTTTTCTCCATAATTACTGGTAAAGCAAAAGATCTAACCAATGTGTATGTCTTGAATAGGAGAGTTGTTGTCTGTCACATATCTGATTTGGATTCCTCTGGAATTACCGTCAAAGTGACCAAATTATCCTCAGCTCTTTTCACAGCCACTTTCATGGGTACTCCAACTCTGTCCCCCATTATTTCAATAATCTGCCACAATTCAAAAATCATAGAGACCATCAGAATCATAATCATAAAAATAGTAAGCAACAAACTCAATTAGGTAAAAGCATGAGTTTTCTGAACCCAAACTCAATTAAATTGGAGACTTTTGCACACCACATGTATCAAGTTATATTCTCCCTTCCTTTTTTTGGAAGGTAAGTTATATTCTATTTCGATATCCTTTAGTTTCTCATCACAGACTTAAAATATTCTGACAATCAACACATTCAGTCATAAATCCATTATGAGGCCCTCAGGACCAGAATTCCTGCCAGCAGTCACTAAATTGTGGTTTAATCAAAGGAAAATGCATAACAATCTAAGATTAAGGTTATTTCTCCATTAATCACGAACTGCTCAGATTCCAGCCATTAAATATTTCAGTTTTTTTTACTTCTCATTGCAAAATGCATAATTTCCACCTACTGACATCAATTAAGGTCCCAAATACCTCCTTGATGCTTTCAACAGGTTTCCCATCAAATTCAATCACGACATCGCCAGGACGAAATCCAGCACGATCAGCAGGGGATCCAGGAGTCACCTAGTAAAACAATCAGAAAACCATCAGAAATGAGAAGATGCCTTTTTTCTTGATTTTTATCAACAAGGTCATATCATCAGGAAATCCTTAGGATACTACAAATTCTATTTCTCAGCATGGAATTAGTGCATATTCCTTCCTTTTTTCTTTTTTCTTTTTGATAAGTAATAAAGATTTATTGATATCAAATAAAGAGACACCAAGTACACATTCCTTCCATTTGTTAATATGGCAGAAGGGAACAGAATTCCTAAATAATATAAAATCAACTCACACGTCAAGGCACACTATTACAGATTTAATTTTAAATGGAAACATCAAAAATATATATTGCCCTACACTGCTTTAGTGGGAAGCCACCCACTCCACCAGATAAACCCAACCCAAATCCTAACCTGGATCTGATTGACATTAACTAAAATCACTGTTAAAATATCAGTTCATGCTAACAAATGACAAAACCACAGCAAAATAAATATGTGGTTCCTTTTGAGCCTCTAGTATTTTGATCAGAGTAGGGTTCACTAGAAAGCACAGCATACTACACTCAAAAGTCAGGCCCATCCAGGCCCTAAATCTAACCTAAGCCTCGGTCAAAACAAAGCAAAGTCAATAAAAATATTTGGCCACAGACCCAATACCATTTTTCCCATCCTAGTGTGACAGACAGTTAATATCTATGAAAGAGGGGGTGGGGGGAGGGAAAGCAGTTCACTATATCCATCCCAGTTTCTACAAACCAGTGATTGTAAACCCTACATGTAGCCAGCAAAAATCCATTGAGATAAGAATCTGAAGAGTAATTTTGCAAATAAGTAAAGAAATTAATAAACCATGCATCACCCAAAAAGAACAAATTATTGTGATCTTAGATATATTTTCAGGTATAACATATAATCCTTCATAACATGGCCAAGTACATTATAATACGAAAGGGTATCTCATAGGACCACCCTCTCATAGCATAGGAGACCCACAAATGTTGCGAGAGGGAGGTTTCATGAAACCGTCACATACGATACTTTTTTCATTTTGTTTTACAAAATAAGATTGGGGGAGGAAACAATTAGAGGACATACCATAGGTACAAGAACGCCCTTATTGACATTTGGAAATGTGTTATCTCTTTCTTTAAGCTGTGCAATGATCATCTCATTAAGATCAACCATTTTCAGTCCAAGCCAAGGTCGAACCACCCTTCTGCACAAGATTACCATCTATTACATGTGCTCATACAGTTGTGATGCTTTCAAATGAATCCTTTTTTTTTTTGGGACAAGTAGATGCTTTCAAATGAATCTTAAAAAGTCTTTTGGGATAATACAAGAAACCTAGAATAAAATCCTTCCTTTTGTGCACCCATACATTTTGAAACCACAATTTTTTTATTTACCTAAAACCCAAAAAAAAAGTATTTTGAAACCATAACCTCCCCTTCCACTCATTTTTGTGAGGAAGTGTCATTTCAGCTAGTGCTCTTTGGCAAAGTAGGTGAATAAAAAACATGAGAAGAAGCCTAGAACAAAACCTTAAAGGGGGTTTAAGCCTACCAATATGTAGCTCATAGGACAATGCTCTAATAACCACAGAGAGAGAGAGAGAGAGAGATTGTCATGTATAGAAATTTCATCAATAACTCTTGTGACAGAAGCATCTATGAAATTTGAAGCACAAGTAGCTGCTATTGATTGGGGGAAGAATCAGAGTTGTGTGTTGTTTACACATCAATTGGGAGCTACAGGTATGTACTGAGTATTTCAATGCAACTTAATCCACACTTTTTCTTCTTCTTTTTTTCCTTCAGAAATTTACCCACACAAAGGAAACGCTAACCCCCAACCCCACCCATACCAAACTTAAGGGAGGGGAAGGTGCCACTGGTCCATGGGACATTGGAAAAACTTAATCCAAATATAAAAATTGGAAATATCTTGACACAATAAGAAAATGAAGGGTTTGATAAAATGTGGACAATATTTCATCAAACAAACTTTTGCAAGCGCACTCACTCAAGATTTAAAATCTGACAATAAATGAATTATTCCACATGAACACTATACAAACTAAATTTCCAATTAAGTACTGATTTTATGCTTAAAATAAGTAGTCCCATGCAAAAATATAACAACATACCCACTTTTCTTGAAATGCTGTATAATTTTAGAGACCGAATCAACTGGTACAGCAAAACTCAGTCCATCAGCAGCAAGCACTTTCATAATATTTACACCAATAATTTCTCCATCAACATTGACAAGGGGGCCCCCAGAATTTCCCTATGCCATATTAAGTAGAAAAAAACAATGTTAAGTACGTAAGAAAGCCTCCAAGAATATATATATTAGAATTTTTGGCCCCAGAGAAGAAGGGAAGATTCAAACTAGCGATATTGATTTTTATTAGGCAAGATCCCTAACTGATAGTGCATCCCCTTAGGGTCATAAATAAAACAACTTCAACCATCACAACTTTAAACCGCCTAAAGACACATGTACGTGCGCGCACACACAGTCTTACCGCATTAATTGCACAATCCGTCTGTAAATACTCTCTCCGTATTCCACCCAGGCCCAAGTCACTGCTTTTACGGTCAACACAACTACATCCAGAGGGAACAATATGAGAGAAGGTATTAAGAATCAGTAATTAATAGTTTCATTAATCTAAGCCCCAGCATGAGATCTATCATATCATACCAAAATGAAGTACACGACACATGAGGTCACTTGAGTGCTGACAACACATACTACCATAAATCCGTAAATGGTCCAAGAATTTTTGACAGGTAGACTCTCTTTTAAAACCATGTAATCCACATACACACATATATAATGGAGAAAAGTATATAGAAATTTTGTAATGTTTGAAATTTATTCTGAATACCTTACAATACCAGCTGTGATAGTATTCTGAAGAGAAAGTGGACATCCCATAGCAACAACCCAGTCCCCAGGACGAAGCTTACTGGAAGAGCCAAGTGTTGCAGTCGGAAGCGGGGTTTTTGAATGTATCTTTACAATTGCAATATCAGAATGTAAATCAGCATTTACTACTGTACCTTCAAATGTCCGACCATCTTGCAAAGTCACATCAACCTGCAACAATTGTTCAGACATCAATATGAGGTGTATACCTCAGTACTAAAACTATTCAATGATATCTTAAAATTCTAAACAACTTAAATAGACAGAGAAATGATGAGTCCAATATATAAAGAAACTGATAAAGCAACAGCACGCATCAAACTGAAAGTTCAAAGCCTATCCTTTTTCCTACTTATGTTGTGCACAACACTCAGGGATAACATAGGCAAAGACAAACAATCAATGCATGCACTCTCCACACATCTACTTGTCCATCAGATTTCAACTCTCAACCATTTGCATTGCTGAATGCTGGACCAAAACTACTAGAGAATATCATTATTACAAGTTATTAAGGGAGACAAGATATACAAAGCGCCAAAGACACTGACCTTTCCTTTGACTGAACCCCTCATGCCTTGAAAATCAACCACAACATGAGCACATGTTAAAATTGTACCATCCTGATCAATTATAGTTCCTGACCCTATACTCTTTCCATTAGTGATGCCATAGAAACCTATCAAACACAAAGATCACAAACAACTGTTAGATCCTATTTTTAAATTAATTAACTAAATCTCAAACATATACAACCCAAAATAAATACCCTGTGGAACCGAAAGATTGACTACAGCAGGACCGACCCTAGCAGCAGCATTTGCAATTGTATCTCTCCCCAAACAATTGCAACATGGTTTGGGGTCACCTTCAACCACCCCAGAATTGTCTTTCTTTATATCCGATGATGGAGCCGAACCAACTCTAGAAGAAAATAATGGAAGCATTCCTACAATTTCAAGCTCGAATTGAACCCAAAAACAGATATATACATAAATAGGACACAATCTATTGCCAAATAAAATTTAAGGACAAACCAGGTTGCCATTGATCCAATGAAAGTAACGAAGGGCAGGGAAATATGTATTGCGTAATTCGCCATGGTAGCGATAGTGATTCCTGCAGAGCCACAGGAACCTTCACTGCTACATTTGCTCCTAAAATTTATCATAACAAAAGCATATAAGATTTTTTTTTTTTTTTTTAAATAAAGAACCAATTGAAATTGTTGTGGTCTTTGATTTCAGAACATACTAAATAAAACCCAATTCTCAGTTTTGTATTTCAAGAAAGAGCCACAAAGAAAGAATCAAAATTTAAACTTTAGCTACATTTCTTCCTAAAATTTATCATAACAAAAGCATATAAGATTTTTTATTTATAAAGAACCAATTGGAATTATTGTGGTCTGTTTGATTTAAGAACATACTAAATAAAACCCAATTCTCAGTTTTCTATTTTAAGAAAGACCCACAAAGAAAGAATCAAATTTTAAAATTTCTCAATTATACCCAAAAAAAAAAAAAAAACAAACAAACAAAAGCAAAGAAGTGGTAAAAGAATCAAAACCCAGAAAAGAAAATTAGAAGCTTACTGGAATTTGAGTTGCTATTGGCATACAAAAGACCCGACCCGGCAGAAGCGATTGCTATGATGCGAAGGAGAGAGTTTCTATTGGAAACTGAGAGCTTTCTCTGCCACAAAATTGTTTCTGAAAAAATTAGATAAAAAATAAATGAAAATTGGGACTGTGAGAATATTAATGAAATGTGGTTCGGAAAGAAAAATGAGAAGATGAAACAGAAGAAGGGTACCAGAAAATTGGACATAGCTTCGATGAAAGCAGAAGACAACAAAAGAAAGAGCAGTGCTGTTTGATTTAAAACCCTAGTTAAAACCAGCGTTCACTTTGTTTTTTTTTTTTTTTTATCAGAGTAAAACTAGGGAGAGCCTATGGATCGGTAGGTCATGTAGGATTTAATTGAATTACAATAATGAAGAGTATTCTCCTAAACAATCCAATAAATTTTCTTATATTCAATTTTTAAGACCGAACCAATTTTTCTTATTCTATTTATTTTTTATAGTTTTTTTTTAATTTTTCCCTTCGAATGTTACCTTTTTTTATTTAAAGAATTATACGTTATTATAAAAACACAATTATTTTTACAATTATCTTACATAAATTATCATTTTTTTTTCCATTATTCACAATTAAACACATTAAATAGTTGTGAAAATAAATATAAAATTAATTACAATCCTAAAATTTTTTCATTACATAATTAAAAATAAAAAAATCTTTACATTTAAAACAAAGATTAGAGTTTAATTTTTATAATTTGGTAATTGGAAAAAATAAAGTTAAAATTTAAATATCTTAAGCATCAACAAAATAAACACAAAGCCCTTTACAAACAAAACATAAAGTAAACACCTTGTGCTTTGGATTCAAGTCAACTTATATTTTATACACAAAAAATCATACAACAAAATTTCTCATAACCCTATTTCAACTACTAATCTAACTTGTTGTAATACACTAATACATAATAAAAATAAATAAACAATGTGAACAATGAGCCCTTAGAATGATATTAATAGATAAAGCAATTTTTAAAAAATTTTTTGGGTGTTACTTATATTTTAAGTACAAGCATGATAACATTTGGAAACAATGAAACCAATTTTAGTCTATTCATCATCTCATGACTTCAACATTAAACAACCTCAAAACAAATCACTTGGATCTAGAACAGAGAAAATTTTTCCATTAAGTACTTCAAAATATACCCAACTACAAAATATTCACCAAATAACTACAAAATGAAAAAAATCCCACAACTACTAGGAGAACCTAAACCAACAAAAACAAAAGGATCTCAAAGATTGAGATCATTATACATCAACGAAAGCAAGCAACTAAAATTTCTATTTGATTATGTGGGAAATTTTCACGAGTCTCTCTAGGCCTTTTTGGGTGACTTGGCTGCCTTTGGGGTCTTCTCGCCAGCTTCAGAAGAAACGGTCTTCTTTGGCAGCAGAACTGGGTTGATGTTAGGAAGAACACCACCGCTTGCAATGGTCACGCCCTGGAGGAGCTTTCCGAGCTCCTCGTCGTTCCTCACGGCGAGCAGCACGTGCCGAGGGTTGATCCTGGTCTTCTTGTTGTCACGTGCCGCGTTTCCTGCCAGCTCCAGCACCTGCGTTTCAATCCAAAAAATCAAAAATCATTAGAGAGAGAGAGAGAGTAAGAGCTGTTAGGATGCCGAGAAAATGTAGTACAAGAAAGGGATTTGAATTTTGAATCTAAGAATTTTGTTTTTCTTTATGAAACAGAGAAACCCTGTGACCTAAAATTTTACTTTCCACACATTTACCTCAATTTTTTCGGTGTCCAAACAAGTTTCAACACAAGAAATCAAACCATACTTTGTAGAGAAAACATGAAAAACAATAAAATTATTATTTCCGTTTCCATTTTAATTTTCCCTAACTTTCTCACCAACCAAACACCAAAAAAGCCAAAACGTCTACCAAAATGTGTTTGCCAGAGAGTGAGAAACAGTTTCAATAAACAGAAATATACATTTTCCTTAAATTTTTTCCATCAGTTTCTGACCTACCAAACACGAAATCACAAAGAACACATTCAAAACGAACAGAGAGAGAGAGTGAGAGAGATTTTCGGATCTGAGAGCGATACCTCAGCGGCGAGATATTCAAGAACAGCGGCGAGGTAAACCGGAGCCCCGACACCGGTTCTCTGAGCATAACGACCCTTTTTCAAAAACCGACCGATCCGACCCACCGGGAACTGGAGCCCCGCCTTAGTCGACTTCGACACCGCCTTCTTCCTATCTCCGCCTCTCCTTCCTCCCGCTCCCTTCGTCGTCGTTTTCGCTGACTCCATTTCTTTTTCGATTCGAAATTTTCAAAACAAAACGATTCGTTTTGGAGGGAAACTGAAAAATCAAAGAGCGAAACAACTATTTGGAACGCTTCGTTTTGAAACTAATTTTGGCCTGGAGTTGATGAGGTTTGGGGTTATTTATAGTGGGTGGGGTTGTGCCACGCTGGCAATCCGAGTGACTTTGGTTTTGTCCAATGAGATTGTTTTTAATTTATAAAATGACTGATGGGTAGTGGGGATCGGACGATTAATATGTGTGACACGCTGGCGATCCGTGGCTTTTTTGTTTTGGCCAATGGGATGGTTTAGTTTGTTTCTCTTTGGGTGCGCTGATGGGTGTTTGGATTGACTAAATGGTCCTTTGAGATTTTTCAAAATGACGGATGGGTCTGCATAGATCTGTCGGCTGAGAAATTTTGCGTTGGAATGTATATGATCTGACCGCTGATTATTGACATGCTGGCGATCCGCATGTAAGGCTGTATTCCTGGGATATAAGATGCTGATCCAACGGCTGGAAATATAGCAAACGGGATTGCTTCTTAAGTAATTTGGAATTTAAAATTAAGATAAGGTTAGGCCAAGCTTAGCCAATGTTTGGCTGAGCATTAAGCCAAAATAAAATTAATTTAAGTTGCTATTGCAGGAGTTAAACCAAATTAATCATCATTAATATACATATATTATGGAAAGAATGTTATTTAACTTGTTCACACTTAAATAAAGTGCATGGTTCAATTTTTTAAGAAATAATTACAACATACTACTAACCTCGTAACTCGAAACATTTCCCCCCCTAAACCCCAAAACATTTTGTACAAGAGGGATTCAGATCCTCTAGAGTTCCTAGGGTACTCTACCAAGTAGATTTCATTAAATCCTAACCACTCTTAAATGATTTAATGGTCTAGATTCTGTCATGTCAGCATTTCATTAACAATCATCTTAATTGTTTTGTTTACAACATTATTTTATTATTTTAAGAATATTATTAATGAAATGCTGACATGGCAGAATTTAAACTATTAAATCATTAAAGAGTGGTTAGGATTTAATGAAATCTACTGGTAGAGTACCCTAAGAACTCTAGAGGATCTGAATCCGTACAAGGGAAGGTGTTAATTCATCTACAAGGCATTTGGCAAGTGCATGGTTCAATTGGAACAATCATAAACAACAACATTACATGTTACCACATAATCTTCTGTATATGCACAAATATAGTTAAAAAATAACTAGAAGCAAATATATTTGTACAAAGCATTATTAAGTGGAAGATAGGATTTTGAGTCTTGATTCTACAAGCACTTTGTACACAGAGAGGTGTTAATTCATCTACAAGGCATTTGGCAAGTGCATGGTTCAATTGGAACAATTATAAAAAACAACATTACATGTTACCGCATAATCTTCTGTATATGCACAAATATAGTTAAAAAATAACCACAAGCAAATATATTTGTACAAAGCATTATTAAGTGGAAGATAGGATTTTGAGTCTTGATTCTACAAGCACTTTGTACATGAAGAGGTGCTAATCCATCTACAAGGCATTTGGCAAGTGCATGGTTCAATTGGAATAATTGTAAAAAACAACATTACATGTTACCACATAATCTTCTATATATGCACAAATATAGTTAAAAAATAACCACAAGCAAATATATTTGTACAAAGCATTATTAAGTGGAAGATGGGATTTTGAGTCTTGATTCTACAAGGCTGTTAAGAAAATGTAATGCTTCATATCAAAATTCTACTATTCTAGTGCAATTAGAACTCTGGACAATCGGCAAAATTGGAGTGTAATTTACAGTCTTAATTCAAATTCCATTTTAATATATTGTATTGATGTTTATGTGCAATCATAGGGTTGAAAGAAAAATGCAAATAAGGGGGCTTATGGAAATAAACAATAGCTTATCTATACATATAATAATAAGTGAAATTGAGAGAAACTCAAATTAAAATTTCAAATTAGAGTTCAAATTTTGGACCATGTGTTCTGTGAGGGTCCAAGGACCGAAGAAGAATCAATCAAAGAATGGTTTGCATGTCAGTCCAAAGAGTTGAGTAAGCTCCGAGGATTCTGTTAACTTGAGGATGGAAGTAGAAGCATGAGCATTAGGTATCCTATGAAGAACCACGATGGGGGTAAAGGAGATGAGAGAAAGCTTTTTGGAAGACATACTTCTCACATCCGTATTAAATGTCTTACACCAACCATATTAGTTGTATTAATGTGGTAATGACACCTGAACAATAACTTCATAGCTAGTAGCCCCTTCTACCACCTTCAACAGAGTTTTGATGGGACAAGTATTCTGTAAAATACCTTGAGGCATACAAGTGAAGGGTTAGGATGCAAGGAGGAATAATATAAAAGGAAAAGAGCACCCAAAAACAAGGATGGGTTTTATTATCTCTTAGAAACAAAAACAAAAAAAAAACGAGGAAGTGAATAGTGTATAATTTGGTATAGAACTTGTAATACTCATAAATAAGAAACTAATCCTCGGATCAACCCGAGGAGGGCATTACCACCAATCACTACTTATATTTCTCTTCTCTATCGTTCTAATCTCTTCAACTACATACCAGGACTTAGTTTAGAGTTATACTTGAAGTATTTTTCTCACTCTTTTAGAAATTCTATTGTTTGGGCTTGATATAAAGGGTAAGGTATACAACTGTTCTTAGTGGGTTCGGGTCTTTATTTTCTGAGTACTTATATATTCTAAATTATTTATTCTTAAAAAAAATTATTTCTTAATTTTAGAATCAAATGTAGGACCGCATCATAAATATTCATCGAAGTAAGTAATTAAGTACAAAAACCAAAGAGTCTAAAATAAATGAATCATAAAAAAAAAAGTGTTTCACAATAATTATTAAAAAAAAACATGGACAATTTACATTTTATACCTAATAATATCCTTACAAATTTTTTGTAAGAGTGAACAAAATATAAAAATGACTATCAATGGTATTTAAATTATATATATATATATGAATTATATTATAAATCTTATTGTATATCTTTAAGTGTATCTATGCATATGCATAAAGTTATAAACTAGTTTGGTGCTAATACGTAACAATAATTTTTTTAAGAAGAAAATTCAAATCATATTAAAAAGAGAAAATGAGCAATAGTCGGCCAGAAGTACATCAGTCAAATGCAGAGGAACATCCTTTATTCACATAGATAAACTACTAACATGTTTTAAATGCCTAGCTAGGTTATGTGCTACAGAATTAACTTGTCTATAGGCATGAGAAAAAGAATTATGATTAAAGGTAACTATAAACAAGCGAGCATCGATAATCTAGAGGCCAAAAGAGGCAAAGGGGTTATCATTACTTTCTAAAGCTGTCATGAACACTTTCGAATCTCCCTTGAGAATGATGTAAGATAGGTCAATATCTTGAGCAAAGGCTAACGCTTGAGCAGCAACCATAGCTTCTACATCAGCCACCAAATGGGGGAGGGGGACCTTTTTTGATAAAGAAGAGATGGTCAAACCCAAATTGTTTCGGATAATGATGCAGGGAATGTGATAGGCTGTTTGTGTATGATTTAAAAACAATGAAATGACGGAGTTGCTAATTAGCACACACTAATAGGTGGATAAGTACCTCTGCAATAACACACAGTTCCAAATAGCATACACAGTCGACCAGAAGTGCATCAGTCAATTGTAAAGGAACATTCTTCATTTACACAGATAAGCTACTAACATGTCTTGCATGCCTATCTAGGTTATGTGCTACAAAATTAACTTGTCTACAAGCATGAGAAAAAGAATTAAGATTAAAGGTAACTATAAACAAGCGAGCATCGATAATCAAAAGACCAAAAGAGGCAAAGGAGTCATCATTACTTTCTAAAGCTGTCATGACCACTTTCGAATCTCCCTTAAGAATGATGGAAGATAGGCCAATATCTTCAGCAAATGCTAAGGCTCGAACAGCCATAGCTTCTACATCGGCCACCAAAGGGGGGAGGGGGACCTTTTTTTATTATTATAAAGAAGCGATGGTTAAACCCAAATTGTTTCGGATAATGATGCAAGGAATGTGATGGGCTGTTTATGTATGGTTTAGAAACAATGAAATGAATGAGTTGCTAGTTAGAATACATTGATAGGTAGATAAGTACCTCTACAAAAACTAGGAATGGCAACGGGTCGGGTTCGGGCCGGGTTTTTGCATACCCGGGCCCGACCCGCGAGCCAAGACCCTGAACCAGAACCCAATCCAATTATTAAATCGGGTTTTTTTTTTCCGGGGCCCATACCCACCCCACGGGCCCCGCGGGCCCCGTTTATCTTTTTAGGCCCAAATCTAGCCCAACAAAAAAAAAAATTTTGAAGCCTATTAAATTTTTTTCCTAGATTCAAGCCCATTCAAGCCATTTAGGGAGTTAGGGTTACAAATCTCAAATGCTCAATGATATATATATATATATAAGGGGGGGTTTAATAATTTAACATAACCGGGTTTTTATCCGGGGCGGGTTTTGGATTTTTTAATAAAACCCGGACCCGACCCGAACCCGCTTCGGGTTTTTTTTTAAAAAAAACCCACACCCGACCCTATTCTTTATCGAACCGGGTAAAATCCGACCCATTAGGGTCAGGTCGGGCCGGGGTGGATCTAAATTGCCATCCCTAACAAAAACACATAGTTCCAAATTGCATACAAAGGCTAACAATTCATTCAATTACCAAAACTGATTTACAATGAAAGAATTTACATTTTGCTACTTATAGTTTGGCATTGACCGCTTCTAGATGGTTGACAAGTGTCTAAATCCTATGAGCAAATGCTTAAGAAATCATCTAACTAACTAATTAGTTACAAAATGATTAGGATTTAGGCATATAGTTAATTGAAATGCCCTACATCAGATAACCACTCCAATACTTGCCTCACTTGAATCATTTTAGATTGCACCATCTAAGTTCACTTTGAAGACCAAGGGAGGTGGGGCTGACCAGCAATCGTGGGAGGCTTTTGAATGTGTGATCATTGATGTTTCTTTTATACTAGCATTGCTAGGAATATTATAAATTTTACTACATAGTCTTTGTAAACTAATGCATCAACTTTTAAACATAATACGAAAAAGTAATTAGAAATTTATGTGATACTAATGACATTCATTATCATATCATATTTTAAGATTTTAATAATAAAATTGGTAGTAGTTTTAATATTTTCATTTTACTAAATATATGAAGTTATGAACCAGCTATTAATAAAATTTTAAATTGCAATAGAAAATAGGAATTTTCAGATAAGCATAATGTTTTACAAAGCTAACCTGATCAAAGGTGGCTAGGATAAGACAGTATTCAACATTATTTCTCTTACACGTATCATTTATCTCTAACCCATTAACAATATATATATACACACACACACACACCAGCATTGTGCATGATGGCATTCACTCTTTAATTGGACTATATATTATACATCAACTGGACTATGAAATTCTAATGGACCTTGGCCATATCAGAGTCAGACCCTTGGTCGTTGGGGTCTGCTTGACATATCCTTCACATCAACTTCATCAGGGAAATAACCAATAATCTTCCTTTGCATTCTCCTTAAATTACCAGCAGACTCCATTGCCTCATCCAAGACAGCTCGAGCATCTGCCAATGACACCTCAAGCTCGTTATGGATAAAGTAATAAGAGCACATTTGGCTTAAAATCCTGTCATGTCTTTCTTGAAGCCTTAGCACTCTCTCTTCAGCATGTTCCAATGCCTCACTAATCATTCTTAGCTTCTCTATTATGATTTGCTGCTTGTGCCGTTTCTTCAAGTTTGGCACACACAGGAAATAAGAGAAAGATAAGCCGACTATGGCTAAAACAACGCGGCAATAATCCATGAATTTTTGTCTTCTGAAGCAGATATGAAAATAGGCGAAAGGATGAAGAAAAGTGTCATAAAATTCTTTGCTTTGGTTGTGGGATTATACCAGCTACTTTTGAGTTTTGTGTTGCTTTCTCTCTGTTTTGTTACGTGAGAACCAATTGGTTGCTTTATGGTTAGTCTTCGTTTTCCTTTCACTACAAAAAAAATGCCTATTAGCGACCAAATATTTTTGACGGACCCAAAAAGCCCTCTCAAAAAATATTATTTGTGATGGCAAAATAAAGCCCTCGCAAATACTTGGTAAAAAGTGAAATATTTGTGACCAACAAAAAAAGCTGTCGCAATTATGTGTTATAGCCGTCACAAATACTAATATTTTGGAGGGAAATTTTCCCTCCATATTATTTGCGAGGGACACTTAAAAATTTCTCGCAAAAAATGTATTATTTGTGACGGTTAAAAAAATGTCATCACTAATACTAAATTATTTGTGAGGGCTAAGATCGACCTTCACAAATAATCAATAAAATGTAAAAAATTTTGGAGAGAAATGTTCCCACCAAATTATTTCCGAGGGACAATAAAAATTCCTTGCAAAAAATTTATTTTCTATGTGAGTTAAAATATACCCTCACTAATACCAAATTATTTGCGAGTGCCATAATTGGCCTTCGCAAATAATCATGAAAATATTAGTTATTCTAAAATTCAAAGAAAAATAAAAAAGTATACATAAAGATATAGCACTTTGTATTCTTTAGATGAACCTTTTGTTTATAACCTAAAAAAAATGTCTTTTATATACATCCTATATATGAAAGGTCTATCCTTATTTTCTAATAAATTTTACCCATAAAAAAATGATAGCACTTTCAACTTCAAAATAGTCGCCTGAAATTAAAAAATAACAACCTTTTGTACTCTCTTTCTCAAAAGTGAATAAAATTTTCTTCCCATCAAGGAAAGCGAGCTTGTCCAATTGAAATATAAGCTAATCACAATATAAACATTATCAAATAAGTCTCTTTTTTTTTTTTTTTTTTTTGAGCTAAAAAGGATAGAAATGCTTTATTAGAAACAAAGAAGAATTACATTAAATAGTCCTAACACGGAAGCATGAAGAAATTTTTAGCAATTACAAACAATCAACTTATGCTTCCTTCCCATTTTGTGGAAAATGCTTATTAGATAGATGTCCAACATCATATTTGTCCTACAATTTTTTTTTTGATTTATGTTGTGCCCTGGATAGGAATGAACACAAAATAATAAATTAGTTCCTTCCATGTCTTAGCAACTTTAATAGCATTAAGCTATAAGGAGAGATTTAGATTTCACTTTCTCATGTATTAAAAGTCTCTAGCTTAAATGATGATTGCTGTCATATAAGCTTGTCTAAAGTCTTAGCTTGTGCTTTCATGATGTCCCACCATATAAATCCATCACAAATATACCACCTTTCTTTGACAAGGCATCAAGGACATGCTTAAAATACAAAACCAACTCTGCACGTTTATAGACAACAACAGCTATAGTTAAATGCACAAACAATGTCTCTAGGAGGCAGTGGCAACTCTTCATGTACTTATCATCAGCAATAGATCCCACTTGCACAGTAGAATCCAATGCACAAGTCTCAGAACCATCTTTGCCCTCTTGCAGTGTAATTTTACTAATCAGTTCTTGAGACTCAAATTTGACTAGCTTGGCCTCAAGAGGTTGCAAGCCATCGCCATGAAAAAGGGATATTCTAGAATACCCATCAGCCCCAACTCTACTTATGTTCTTCTCCAAGCACCAATTTAGAGCCTCGAGGTCAAAATCCAATCCCACAGCAATCCTTCTTGAATTACTGCAAATCCATTCTGCACTGTCAAACATATAGAATTCATTAGGTATTTACATGCTTTTGGCATTGCAACTGCAAAACAAATTAATGACCTATGCAATCCCCCACCCCCCCTTCCAAAGAATTAGAACATAAAACTATTCACTAATAAAATTTTCTCTCTTCACAAACTCAACCTGGACATTTTTTCACTGCCAACTTATAGTAATATGGAGTAATGTGTACCCACTTCTCAATCTACTTCTTTCAAAAACAAAATACAAAATCAAAGGGGAAAGGTAAACTTTATAGAGATGAAATGTGCAGGACTGCCAATCTCATAGAGGAAAAAGGTAAACATTTTGTTTGGCAGATTTTTAGGTAGCATTTGTCATTTTTATTTCTAAAGGCTGACAGCTTGCGACTCTTATGGACTGCTGGTTCATATGGAAAAATGACAAAATATAACCAAATAAATTTAGATCACAGCAATTATAGAAGAACTTCATTAGGCTTTGATTTCACTATCTATTTATTACTTTGAAAGACATTTGAAGTTCAAGCATCAAAGCACCATAAGATTTGCATATACTAGGTTCACCTTCACGGCTCAAAGAATAATTAAGTACTTGGCCTTCGGAGCTATGCAATTATAATCAGTTTTGGAAACAAAGCCAAATTCCTTACCATATGATATATATAGCTTAAAATCTCCAATTTTTAGAAAGGGTTGCATTGAGGGGGTAGAGAAGAAAATAATACTACTTTAAACAGGCTTAGAGACAAAAACTTACCCCAAAAGACTTGAACTTCAGATGGAACCGTTGATTTGAGAACTCCCACTTCTAAGAAACCCGCCAATAGTCACTTGCGCTCAAGAGCAGGGTTATCTGTAAGAAAATCCACAGGCAGCTGATCTATTATAAGTCAAGACCATAATCAGAAGAGAAATGAGAACAGAATATTTGAATTAGAACTACTATGGAAGCATTCTTTTTTTAAAAAAAGAGGCTTGAATTTAAAAGACCCTGTAAGAAGGTCAGGTAAAAAAAAAGGGCTAATAGAGTTATAAGATTATGTATCTTGTTAGTAGGGATTGGCTTGATAGACTATTCATCAATATTGAATTTAGTAGAGAAAGGAACAAAGGAAAGGTATTAAGAACAAGAATTATTATTTCAGTTATGATCCATTACATGCACTTATTTCCCTCTTATAGGTTCTTGTACTACACTGCTGCCACTTTCAGTTAGTTATTCTGACTACTAACCAACTAACTATGGGACTTACAGTACAACACTCTCAACTTCTCTTACTATATGCACTCAATTAGGGTCTTAACACACTGCTGTTAGATGACATTGGCACATCTAATCTTGGGTAATAACCTTGTTAAAGGCAGGAGGCAATGATAATTATTGTGTTATCACATCTTATGACGTCCAAAGAATTATTTTTATCAAAATAAATTGTATAAGTATATGAAATTGTGAAATTATGATAAACATCTGCCATTTCGAATAGAATATTCATATAAATTGGATTTTATTAACTTTCTAAAACAGGTGCAATCAACTTAATAATGCAAATTTTCTTACTAGTTCAAACTAAAATAACTAAAAAGTTGTAACCTCACGTGCACCCAAAATTCCCTGGATGTGTCTAGCCTCACATAAACCAGGCCCAATTGACTGGCATAGAAAAACATTCGGAGTACCCTAGCACATGCACAATGGCTGCAAACAAGTGAACAAAACAAGCAATTGTTGTTTTCTTTCTTCCATCTTTTCTTAGGAAAATAAGCGATAGTTTACTTCGAGGTTTAGTCACAAATACAACTTTATTTTAGTTCTACTCAAGAGGCATCTTTTTCCCCTCTTTTCTTAAATAATTGTTCTCCTTGTTTTGATGAATAAGCAAATTCATTCAAACCAAATTACAGAAGCGCAGAGCTGCACTTCTTGTTCTTAATTCCTTTCCTCTGTTCAATACAGTCTTCAATTTTGATTTTTTACAGGTAAAACCAAGCAATTTATAATCTAAAAAGACTGCAATTATACAATAAATGGCATGAGGACTTCCCAAAAAGAAGCATAAGAAACAACTATGTGTTGTAAACGATAACAAACACTACCTCAATCCAATGCCACGACCCCACCTCCATCCCCTCACTCAAGAGACAATAGCCAATCAACAGTCAACACAAATACACCATTACATATTTACATATATACACTTACACAAAAAGCCAATTTAGCCAAAAGAGAACTAGAGGAAAGCCTAGGTCTAAGTTAGAGCAAAGAAAAAGAGAGATTTCAAAAGACAAAAAAATTGTCAGTAAGTCTAAGCCTAAATTGTGGAATATTTGTTCAACTTTCTTTGGCAATGCTGATTTCATTTTCACTAGACATTGATTTGCAGAGTGTTTTGAAATGAAATGTAAAAGTTCTGATGATTCACTAGATAAAAAATGACTACTGGAATGTTATAAGGGTACCACACAATGATGCGTTCCTAATGATGGTAAGGTGTACAATAAGACATATTAAATTCACAGGGTATGTGTGACAAGCCCACTTATAGAACAAACTTAAAACAATTAATTTTTTCTGTATAAGACTATAAGCAAATGAATGATCAAATTTCAATGAAAACAGTACCTGGTTATATCATAGAGAAGCAATACCAACAGCCCCTCTGTAATAGGACCTCGTAATAGATCTGAAGGACTCTTGACCAGCCTGGAATATTTCCAAGGAAAATTTAGCATCTACAACTTTAGTCAGTTAAGGTACAAAATAGAACTCCTCCACAACTACAAGCACACAGAAATTTAAGGAAATACACTTGATAAATAAGCAACCCATTTCATAATAATCATCAAGCCAAATTCTGATAACGAGCTAATGTTATGCTGAAACTGCTCAGATTGATTTTTGCATCAAATTCGCATTTGTGATACCCATGGAACGAAAGAAAGAAAGGTGAAGATGCCAATAGTTATAATGTGCTTGTGTTCAAAATAGAATTCAGTGTAAATTGCAAAACAGAAAGGAAAGAAAGAGTGAAAAATTACAGTATCCCAAATTTGAAGCGTAATGGATTTGTTGTCGATGGTGATCATCCGAGCCCCAAACTCGACACCGATGGTGAGGTCATGGACCGGCTAGAACCGCTTGTTTGTGAACTGAAGAAGAAGACATGACTTCCCAACTCCTGCACAACGAATGAACCATAAAACCACAGCAATCAAGTACAAAACTCCATTTGATTCCATCCCATATGTCAATACGCCATTATCAAAAAATAGTCACAAGGCAGACTATGAGATAGAGAGAAAAAGAGAGAGAGAATGCCGCTCTCAGTTAGAGGCTTAGAGCTGAGATGAGATAAGGAAAAAGAGAGAGAACTGAAATACCTTGATGTTACCTGAGGTTCTTATCCCGATCTCGCTGTTGCCAATCTCCGATCTCGTCGTAGACTGCTCTGGGTGTGGCTGTTGTAGCGTTGCTGAGTCGCTTTTGCAGAGGTCCTCTAGTTGCTTTTCTCTTTTGTTTTTCTTGGGGTGTCTTGCCTTGCAGTTGCATGTTGTCAGTTGGCGTGAGTTGGGATTGTTAAGAGGGAAAAGTGAAAAAAATTAGAGGGAAAGGGGAATTGTGTTCTGAGGGAGTTGGGAGTAGGGAGAATTAGAGGGAAAAGTGAAAAAAAAATTTGAGGGAAAGGGGAATTGATGGCGCTAAGGCTTAAAGTTTTATAAGAAATTATATGGTGGTGTTGGGCATGGAGCTGTCTTTTGGTCTTGATGGCTCTCTTTGGAGTTTAATTTAGGACTACACTGCACCTAGTGAATGTCCCACCTACGCTAGTGTATGCACTAGTTTAGTTTTGTATGACTATATTTGATATTTAATAAAAGATTTTTATCATTCTGACCTCAAAAAAAGTATTATAAGAAATTGCGTGTTATAAGAATTTTTTTTTTGTTAATTTAAATTTTAGAATATATGTAGCGCCATGTGGTTTGAAGCTTATAAAGTTTAAAGTTTAAACAATTAGTATAATTTTTTGAAATAAAAAAGAATAAATAGGAGTATGCATATGAAATACATTGGTTAATTGATGAAATAAATTAGATATAATTCATAAATTGAATAGCTCCCCAAAATTAGATAATAAAAAAGATTATATGTCATATGTTAAAAGAACAATATGAAAATTTTCCACAGTGAGCTATATCAAATACTACAAATAACAATATAGTTCAACTATTAAATATTAAACAAATGATGGGTTTGCTTATATGTAAAAATGGTTTAATTTGAGCTCGATCTGGTTATTCAATTGAGCTTAAATTTCATCAACACCAATATTTTATCATGCTATGCAAATCCAACAGTAAGAATTGGAATTTAAATTGGCGCATGAAGGTTACATGTTGTATACTCGTACTTTGATCGGTCTGCTCTCACAATCAAACCATCCAATCACACTCTAATTTCACCAATACCCATTCTTTACTGTGCTCTTCCCATCCAATGGTTGGACTTTGAATTTGGTGTCATTTTCAAAACTATCAAATTCTAGACTCATGCCCCTGCAAGGCTGGCCTAAGGCTCCCACCACAAAAGGCTCAAAAATTTACTCCTAAGAAAAAAAGGCATTGTCCCTTATTATAAAAGGCTCAAAATTTAGATTACACATAAGAGTGACCGAGGTAGCCCTCACACATTGAGATTTTTATTTTATCTCGACATTAACTCTTGCTAGTCATGGGCTTTTTTAAAAAGAATTTAAAGTAAGGACATTTTCCCCCTCTAAAATCAAAACCATTTATATCTAAGCACATGTGTAAGGGCGCGGTTTGGGCCATAAGCCAAGAAGTAATAGGATTAAGGCCCAAATAGCTCAACACAATGAATCTGTAGAAAGTGGGCCAAAAACTAAGCTTTAATGAATTGAACGACGCTTACAACGGATTAAAGGTGAGAAGTAAATAAGGAAAAACAAGCTTCATGCAAAGAAATCCTTTCTCGACAAAATCCAAGGAGAGTAGTTCTTGAATATATTCTCTCTAGACTTGATTACAATTTCAGTTCTTGTTGCTACAGTGTTTTCTCCACCGATTCTCAGATCCTCCGTTTCCTCTAAAGGGTTTCTTTCGTTATATAATCTCTTTCCGTTGATCTTGGCCCTCCATGTGTTGATCACGTAGGCCATTACTCGAGTGCTTCTCCCACCAGATGTTTCCCCAAACCTTTTGTGAGTTGCGGTTACTTAATCAACACTATTTAGGGGTCTTCTCCACATAAATGCAGTCAGAGGGTTTGGTGAGGTGCAATAAATGTGATGGTAGCTTCCATCCCTTCAGACATGACAAGACAAACCTCCTCCCTAAAGCCCTTCCTCTACAGTGCAACCTCCTCTGGTAATGTACCACTGACGTGGTCAAGGCTCGCCTTCTCAGCTTGGCCATCCGAGGTAGGGTCTTCTTGGCACCGACATGGCATCCTTGGCCTCAGATATGTGACACGTGGCACTGTTACCTTATTAAATTTCTGTCTCTCACAACATGTACTATTCTAAACTAGCATGTAACCCATGTTTACACACGGGGAATGTTCAATTATAGTGGTATCATTAATGTTAATCTTGGATTATTGAACATATAGAAAATTAGTTCGACCAAGACTTTTATATTTTAGAGTAATTATGTTCTATAATACAATGTCAAATAAATAACAAAAATTTTACATTTGTGAAAGTTTAATGATCATTTGATTTTGCTATCTCAAAATAATAATAATATTAATAAGACATTTGAAGATATTAAAATGATTTTTCATCATAATTTCCAAGGATTAATTATTTAAATAAGAAAAAAAAAAACTAGATTAACACACATGAAAACCCAAGAGGGATATTTGTAAAATCACCAATTTTTATGGTCGGCCAAGCCATATGACCATTGTGTACGTGTAAGTGATTGATGGACAACATAATTTTGGTTGCAAGTTCAATTAATTTTGAAAAACGATTTTAAGAATAATTAAATAATAATAATTAATCATAAAGCTAGGATTTGAAACCAAAAAAAAAAAAAAAAAGAACGTAGAAAAGAAGAAAAAGATAATAGATGAAAAATCAAGAGAGGCGGTATTTAAATAATGGGATCAACAATATGGCAAAGAAATGAAAATTTTTTTTATTATAAAAAAATAAGAAATAAATAACTATGTAAAAATGATGACAAGGGCCAGTATTTGGTATAATGGTCCACAATCCGAAAAAAAAAAAAAGGTTTGAGACTTTGTCCTGAGGTTGCTGTCCATACGTGTCATCTCTTTTTACTGTCCACAAAGCGCCCCAAAATTGTTAAATTTTCAATGAAGCTTTCTTGTTAGAAAGTAAATAAAACCACACAACAAAACCCTAAGTGAGACCTGGGAGTGAGAAGGGTTGGGCAGCGGCAGCACAACAAGCACAGGCACAACACAACAGAGCAATAGCAGAAGCAAGAAATAGATCAACACCACACTACCATCAGTCCACTGCCCCCAAATTTGGTATAATATCTAATTTCTCTTCTTCCTTTTTCTTATTATAGGAATATGAATATCTTATCTCTCTCTCATGTCTGAATCTCTAGTGCAAAAAAATTGCTAAATTTTTGTTGGTTGATAATCTGAGTTGTGAAAGAGAAATA
Organism: Castanea crenata; assembly: GCA_020976635.1. Taxonomy (NCBI): domain Eukaryota; kingdom Viridiplantae; phylum Streptophyta; class Magnoliopsida; order Fagales; family Fagaceae; genus Castanea; species Castanea crenata. The sequence continues at coordinate 364,178 of JAGHPS010000310.1, forward strand.
GAAAAAAGAGGTAGAGAGATGAGAGAACTCTCTACAGTCTACACTTACCGCAAATATGAGAGAGAGGGGCAGAGTTCTCTCTTTAATAAAGTGAAAGTAATTAAAAAAAAAAAAATAGTTGTGACTTACACATCACATCACCCTTGTGTTGTGCATTGCGTTTGACAATGTTAAATTTTGTCTGTTTTTTTTTTTTTTTTTTTTTTTTTCGGGTTGATTGTATACCCTGCTTGCTTGTTACTGTTAGTGTGTTTTAATAAATATGTATATTGTGGTAATTTTCAGAACATTATAAGGAATGTTAAATGTGAAAATTTTGTAGAGTTCTTTGATGTGAGTTTTAAATGTGTAAAGCTTGTAGTGAACTGAAAATCTATAGATTACTTGAAAAAGTTAATTAGGAAGATGATGTTGACAACATATTTGTCCAATCTCAATTGTTTGGCTTGAGATTTTCTTTAAGTTGTGTTGATATTTCTATTTTGTGGCCAGATATGCAAATCCTTAATATTTCTATTTTACAAGACCCAATGTTAACTGTGCTAGTTATTTTTAAGAGTGCATAATTATACATGTGTTAGCAACTATTATTTTTGTTAGTTATATAATATGATGCTTTATAGGGAATAGATAAAATGTCAGTCGATAAATTTTGGATGCATCATTCTACTAGATATATTAATGAGGTTGAAAATTTTCTTGAGTATGCATTTAAACATTCAATAAATAAATATATGAAAATCAATTATTTGTGTGTTGATTGTAGCAATAAGTATTGTTGGATTGAGAATAAGGTCTAGTATCATCTTATACTAGAGTATCATCTTTTACTAATGGGTCATGTCTTTAACACAATCATATTAGAAATACATCTTTATATTATATACTTTCATCATATTAATACTAACTAATAGTAGGTAGACGTGGCAAGGGCTTTATAAAGAAAAGAAAAGGCAAACATGGCACAGGAAAGTAAAAGTAAAGGCAGAATCATCACATCAAAAGCTACTCGAGAGATTACTATTCTTTTTTACCAAAAACTGAATGGAGCTTGGACGACTTTTAGTGAATACCCAAGATCTGAGCTCGAAACTCTATATGCTTGCTACAGAGCTCAACATTTTAAGCATAATCAACCAGATGAGGAAGTGAAGAAAGAATTTGTAGAATTGGTGAAACGCTATTATTTTGATTAGATGTTTCACATTAAAAATCCTATTTTTAAGAAGTATACAGAAAAAGATGATCGTTATAAGAATGGTCCTTCCTTCATTCCTACACCCTTTTGGAAAAAGATGGTGGATAAATGGATGGATGGAGATTAGGGGGTGAGTATAAATGAAATACATGTCATGAATTCTCTTTATCTCTTTTGCACCCTCTTTAACCATTATTTGTTATTATTTTTATAAAAGCTAATATTCTAGTGTATGAATTATGTTTAATGTTTTGTTTTATTTTTAAGGATGGTACTAGTAGAGATGAAGAGGACAACTCAATCAATAACACGAGGGAGGTTGAAAACAGCTTGGAGGGCAACTCAGAGGAAGACTAGTATAGATCTTGTCATAATTCTAGTTGTTTAAGTTTAAAACAAAGTTTAATTTCAGGATTTCTTTGTATATTCTATATTTTAAAGTTTGAACTTATATGAATTTTTATCTTTCCATTGATCAATTTTTAGTAATTATTGTACTATTGTAATATGATAGTTAAACAAAAAGATATAAAATAAATTATAAATAAATAAATAACAAAATATTTCAAAAATCATATAAATATTATCATTGATGACATAAAAATTTGGTCATAAATAATTTTATAGTAACGACAAAGTCCCTCGCAATTTATAGAATAGCGATGCCCCTTAACCCATTGTAAAAACGTTTTAAGTAATTGCCTAATGTCATCGCTATTATTCCTAACTAATTGCGAGGGGGTTAAAATCCTTTACAAATAAATTTTAGCGGCGTCATTATTTGTCTCGTCGTTAATTTAAAATTTGCAAATAATTAATTGCGAGGGTATGAAGGTCCTCGCAAATAATTGTTAATGATGATTACTTCCCCTTGCTAAAAATAAGTTGCGAGGGATTAAAAGCCCTCACAAATAAATTTTAGCGATGCCATTATTTGTCACTAAAAAGTATGTCGTAAATTTCGAATTTGCAAATAACTAATTGCGAGGGTATAAAGGTCCTCACAAATAGTTGTTAACGACGACTGTTTCCCCTCGCTAAAAATAAGTCGTCGACTTTTCTCGTCGTTTGGTAATATATTTGTGAGGGCGAATTTGTTCAGTAACGACGGTAGATTGCCCTCGTAAATTATTTATTAGCAAAGGTATGGTCGCAAAATCTCTTTTAGCAACAAGAGCAAATACGACGGCCTTCGAGGGCCATATGCCCTCGCTAATAACCTTTTGCGACGATATTTGAATTTTTGCGAGGGCATATGGTCCTCGCTAGTAGACTCTTTTTTTGTAGTGTTTACACCAAACTACGAGAACACTTTCTGATTCTCGGATTGTAAAGTCGGATATTTCCATGCCTCACGTTGAAGAGAATTCTTTTTGTAGTTCTTTTGTTTAGTAAGGTATTCAATTGCAAACTCCCCCTCACAAGAAATGTTTGTTGACTTGAAATTATCTGCTTAGTTTACAATCATTTCCATACCAAATTTCATAAGTTGCTAATTTGTGCAATTGTGAGTAGGCAAAATAAAATGATGAGTTGCACAAGACAAAAAATGCCAACCACTCATAATCACACAAATCAACAAATTATGAAATTAAATGTGTGATTGATTGTAACTATACAGTTATTATAATTTCATTCATTCTGTTTGAACATTTTGCGGAATATGTATAGTGCATTGGTGTGCTGGCTGCTGACTTGTCCCTTGCCACACATTTTTATGTCAAATGGCATATAATACTTATGAAAATGTTAAAACCACAACATTTGCCACAACTTTCTCACAAAACAAGTCGTGAGTGATAGAATAAAAGTAATAGATCCATAAAATTGTGGTAAAAATTGTGGTCCTAGTATCATTCATAATATTCCGTTTCTCTTGATAGTTGGAGGCATTAAATGCTGATGGGTGATATAAGGGTCCAATAAGAATTCTTGGGAAAGCCATACGTGAATCATTGAGATCCTTAACTTGAGGGCTAGACTGAAACAAGAATACGGGCCCTGAATCGCGTTCTTTGCTTGAAGCTTGTATTGATATTTTGTTGTTTGAAGCCAACTTTCCAATCCAGATCATGCAATGAGACCTGAGTTTGTACCCTCACTTTGGGGCTAGGGTCAAACCATGGTTCCTCTAGCCAACTAAATTCAGCAAAAACCCTCAAATCGAAATCTGGATTTCCCTAATTTAGTAACTCTTTAGTTTGGAAGGTCACATTGGTCCGATTGAACAACTCCTACCCCTCCACTTATGTTATGATTTGTAGGATTACAATTTAAAAGCAGCATCCACCTGTTGTTTAGATTTCCTTAGCCATGGCTATTATGGTTTCATGACCGACTCTTGGGCAAGGCTACTCGGGCCATTAATCAGGGCCCCCAACAGAAATGGAGTCCAAATATTTTAAGTTGATAATTATTTTTAAAAAATAAGAAAAATGTGAGATTTTTCACTTCAAAAAGGCCCAAAAATTGTGGGATAATAAAATTGAGTACATGTAATTTTCATTAATGATCAGTTTCCAATGCCAACTTGAGATTTTAATTTTTTTGTCTCTTTTAGTTTCTCCCACACAGTATATTATCAATATTATCCCCCAATTTATCACATGAATACAGACAAAACTCTCTCTCTCAACACCAATATCAAATATGGAAGTTGTTTAAACTTTTCTTCGCCATGTATAACTCTATTTAACTTAAATTATAATTTATTTTACAATTTTGTTAAAAGTTTTGTAACTCAACCATCATTTTTTTTTCTTTTTAATGAATACGTTTATGGTTTAAAATTTTAAATACTCTCACCTCCAACTACTAAATTATCGAAAAATTCTTTTTTTTTTAATAAAAAAAAGTAGATGTTAGGACTTAAGGAAAACCTTTTTTTTTAAGAAAATATTTTAGGAAAACTTAAATTGAAAAAAGAAAGGCAATTAGTAATTTTGCATATCAAAAAAATTATAATATAAAATTAATGAATGAAAACTATTTCAAAAAAAAAAAGCCCACTCAAATTTCCTGTCCTAGGCCTGAAATTATCTCAGGCCGGCCCTGAATGGTTCTAAGCACCTTCCTCATACAACTACTAATTTATTGCTTCATCATTTTAGTAGCGACTCAAAAGCTTTACGTACATGCATCAACCCAATGGCAGACTTTACTATCATTCAGATATTTTAGTTTAACAACTACATCAACACATAATTAACTTTCATAAAAGTCAAGAAGGTGCCAGCTCTAAAACGTAACTGATTTCAGTGATTTGTTTAGTCTATTTATTGTTCATAAATCTAAATAAATAGCTTTTATATATTACAGATTTACAGGTAATTAATTTCATTACAATTACAGGTAATTTCATTACATTTACACCCCAGTAAGCAACAGTGACCCACAGGATATGTGTCACTCTGTAGCTAAATTAATTAGCTTTTCAACAATTATATTTTTGGATGCATAGAATAGAAGGGAAAAAATTATTCTATCCTATATTTCAAAAGAAAAAAAAAATCCTTTTTATTCAACCAAAAATTATTTTCCGTCGACTTGGATATATGTTTATTTATTAGGAAGAATCAGATTTGAAACTAAAAACTAAAAAGTCTTTTCCGAACTCAAATCCTCTAAAGATTATTTTAACATGACAAAATGTTAGTTCCAATCCCAAATACATTCATATATATATATTTGAAAGGCCCAAAGCCCCAAACCTTTTCGTTTATCTTACCATGAGTTGGTTCAGATAGGAGGATTGGAGGAATCATTTATTTATATGTTGTGTTGTGTAATTGTGTTAACCTAAAATTGAATTTTTTTTTTTGAAAATACCTAAAATTGAATATTTAAAATACTATTTAACAAAATTTAATCATTAGTAGGAACTTTTATTCTGAATTGAACAATATTTTAATAGAGAAATAGAGAGACACTTACTTTTATTATAGAAAACCAATTTTAATGTAAAGAAAATTAATAATAAAATCATTTTAGTAATTTAAAACTTAAATACATAATTGCGCTGGATTGGGATACTCAAATCCTATCCAAACAATAGCAAAAATATTCACAATAATTTCACTACATTCTCAAATTAACTTATCAATAAAAAAAAATTTTAATTGTATATAAATTCTAGTGGGACAATGTGTGAGGTGATAACTGATAAGCTAATTTAAAAATGTTATGAACTTTTGTTGTATTATTAACTTTATTGTTTTAGAGTCTACAATTATTTGTCATAGGAAAATTAATATCATAGGCATATCTTTCTGACTCAAGCAAGTAACACAAAGATTAACAACCAACATAAAATAATTGTAATTAAATAAGTGGTAAAAATGTAAAATACTAAACACCGTTCACTCTACAGTCGACAATGTCAATATGACAAAATTTCCAAATCAGATAATTAAAAAAGAGTAAAAATTGCTTTTTAACACCAATACGCCAAAGTTAGTAACAAATTAAGCTCAGCCAAATCTCTCAGCTGCAAGGCTGCTTCCTCCTCATTTAGTTGTTACCTAAAAAAGCCAAATCCTTTGCTACAAAAACAATAATACTAATAATAATAAGCCAAATCCCACCAGCCTTAGCCCAGCTCATCTCCCAATTAAACATGGAAATACCACCCTTTACCAAACCAAAAAAGAAAAGACAATGAACACTATATTTTTCATAATTATTGACATATTTTATAATTGATACATAATAAAATAATATTCATAGTACATTTAAGTGAAAGTGATATTTACTCCAATTAATCAAAGCAAATTAAATCACATGAATGAATAGGAAAAATATTTTATTTCTAACATTACTTAAAAAATTAAAAATATCCCCCAAAGTGCCATGACTCAACCCTGTTTTAACTTAAATAATAGTGGTACAAATTTTACATATAAATCTTACAAATTTTTATGTTAGGATTTGTAGTAAATTTTACTTTAGATAATATATAAGACTCCAAGGTCACTTTCCTATAAGAACCACTAATGACCTCTCTCTCTCTCTCTCTCTTATCTTCCAAAGCACTCCATCCCAACTTGGGAATCCCAAGTCCTTTTCTCCATAAATAAAACTCCACACCTCTCGACTCATTACCAACCCTTCACAAAACAAAACCACAACCTCTCCACCATGTCCACCGATCTCGACTTCTTACACGACTCGTCGAAAACCCGGCTACTCACGGTCCAGACTCGAACTTCATCAACACCCCAAGCCTCCAATAACATTGGTGGCAACAACAACATCGGAGTTGTGGCACAAAAGATTAACGAGGATGACAATTATAACGTAGAATACTACTGTCGGACTCCAACATCCAAGGAACACAGAATTCCCTCGATCCTAGACTGTCCCCCGGCGCCACGTAAACCAAAAAGGGCATCCTCATGCAAAAGAAAACCCTCCGAGGTTCAGTTTTTCGAAATCGTGAACTATGATGAGGTCGATGCGTTTTTCAGATCGAGCTTCGACAAGTTAGCTGTTCTTACCTCAGTCAAGAGGAACTGTTGCCCATGTAAATGAATCGGCTGTGCCAAGGTTGAAAATATTACACGACTATCTGTGTTTTTTTTTTTTTTTTTGAATAATCTTTTCTATATATATGATTTGTAATGCTGGGTATATATGGATATGGTTGACATGATCATATATATCCATCCCACTGCTACTGCATGAGATTGGATTCAGGGTCCTAATGGGTGTCTGAAATTTCTGACAATTTGGGATCTGAACCTTGATTAATAATTAATTACGTCAATATGAATTTTATGGATTTTAATTTAGTTGTGTGATTTTTTAGTGTTCGCATGTTGAGCAAGATTTGTGTTACTTTTGATTGATTTTTCTTCTTTTTTTTTAATTTGGGTTTTGGGGGAGAGACTAAAGAGGATAAAAAGGTTAGTATATTCCAAGGATAATTATGCTGATCGAAGGAGTTCGATTTGGTAGATGTAGATTTGTTGTTATTATTTTCTAAGTTGGAAGATTTTTTTTTAAGGCACTTAAGCTAGAAGATAATGAACCTTGATTATGCATTAGTATTTTGCTGGTTGTTGGCTAAGATGGTTGATCTGTACTGTGTTTGACATAATTATGTAGAGTAATTGACTTGATTTTGTGAGAGAGAGAATGGTGTGTGTAATTATGTATTGATTCGTGCACCACAACTAGTATTCAATTGGATATTCAATTAATTAAAATTCAAAACTGAAAGAACTTCTTAATCATACCTCATCTAGGTGTCAAATCTGTAGTCATAAATTCATAATTAGAATTTCACTAACCCACCGGTGTTCAAGTGCCACCGTTTCATTTGTCAAACAACCAAATAGACTTTTGGGGCCTTTGGCACACATTAATCGTAGTTTATTAACACTGGCGGCGCCACATATAGGTCAGGGTGGTCCTGCGCCACATATAGGTCAGGGTGGTCCCAGGACCACCCTGACCTGAATTCTTCTTCTTCTTTTTTTTTTTTTTTTATATATATATATAATAAAAAAAATTTATTTATCTAACTTTTAAAAAAATTAGGAACACCCTCAAAAAAAATTAGGAACACTCTCAAAAAAATTTTATGCCAATAAAATTAAATTTTAGTAGATTATTTGTTACATTTTGGCTAGTACCAGTTTTTAGAAGAAAAAAAGAAAAACTCTTAAACTGACAAACTCGTCAGCACAACATGTCATTACTTGCATCGAATGCCTAAAAAAAAAATCCAGCTATTGCAAAGGTCGCCCTTTCTTCTTCTTCCTTTTCGTCTTCTTTGCTTCGTCTTAGACGTTCTGCTAGTCTACCTCTTCTTTCTGTTTTTTACTCTAGTTTTTGCTTTGTCAAGTTTTTTCTTTAGTTTGTTTTTTAGACTTTTAACTTGCTAACCCCACCCACGTGACAAAACTCAAAAAGCTAACAAAATATTCTTTCAAACTTATTTATTGAGTATTGCCTCTTCCCAACATGATATACATATATACACTCTTATTGTACTATTTTTTGTTATTGTTTTTCATTATTTAATTTCATATTTATGTTTTAATATTCTAAAACATTAATTGTTATGTAATAACTAAATGATTTGAGTGTCAAAAAAGAAAAACTAAATGATTTGTTTTATTTTAGGTTTATTTATTTAGATCAATAATTTTATGTTGTATAAGAAAATATAAATATATATTATTTTTAATTTTTTTTAAAAACCCCGAAACACCCTGAAACGGTACGTCGAAATAGATCTGTGCTGAAATATTCCGTTTCACTAAACAAATCGAAACATTGTCCAAAACGGTATTCATAATATTGCTTTCAAGCAAAAAGAAAAAGCTAAAAAAAATTTGAACTTAAATCTAAAAAAGAAAAAATTGTAACAGAGAATCTAAAGAAAAAAAAAATTGTAACAGAGCAAGCCCACCGAGGAACACCCTGATAAATAATCCTGGAGCCGCCACTGTTTATTAATGGAACACACCTTGCCTTCAAAATGAATAACCATACACATTGCCTGTAAATAAACTCTTAAAACAACAATCTTGTTCATGAATTTGAGTTAGGGATGATTACATTTTATCCTGTCAAGAATATTTAAAGTATTCCTAATGGTAAGGCACCTCTTTCTAATTAAAATGGTCAAATATCGATATACAGCTGTGCGTATTCTTGTGAGCTCATCATGTCATGACTCATGAGTGGATGAGACTCTTAATTGGACCAATTTTGGAACTAATCAATTGGTAATGGGTGTGTATGGCACTATGGCTACCTCTTTCTAATTAATGTTGGTCAAATTATTAGTTAACCACGGAATGCCACCTCTAATTGAGTAGAGTAAAAAAAAAGGGTCATCCTTCCGTGACTTTGAGTCTTTGACTAGTTATGCGTCTTGAAACTCATTTAAAGAACTATTTCTAATAGTAAATTAGTAACAACATTTCCCAACCACCTCGATCGGGCTAGATCCACATTATCGCCTCCATAAGAACTTGAATTGTTCACCATTAGGATGGTAAAAAACTGATAACATATGTCACATGATGTATGATATATTCTAAAACTAAACTTACTTTTTTGTTTTTCTTCATAAGTATCAAGACACAACATTTTGTACAATTAAATAATTATTGATATGATTTGTTATGGTTGGTGCATAATGAAAATAATATTAATGATGGATCTAAATAAAAGTAACAATATTGCTCTAATCACAATAGGCTATATCAAGTATCAAGTTATATCTTGAAAATGCTATGTTCCTTTTTTTTTTTTTCTAAGCTTTAGTCCCAATTAAATTGGGGCCGCCTCTATGGATCCTCATCAACTAATTAGGGTTAACCGATATATTCTTATCTGCCAAATCATATTTAAAATCATGTTCTTGTTGCTTTCTTTTTCTTTTTTGGTTGAATTGTTGCTTTCCTTTTTAACATATCACTCTTTACCACTTCTTATCTTTTTTTTTTATGAGTACTTCTTATCCATATTATTTTAGGCCTCTCTCTACCTTGAATTACTTTTGGGACCGAAATTTCTATTATGGACGAAATGACACTCTATCTTAGGCCAGTTGCATACACTTACGGACATTTTTTCTTTTATTATTACTCATCTAGCTCTGTAAATTGTGGTCATTGAAAGGTACTTTTTTTTCTCAAATCTTTGTGGTGAGATTTGTGAGAAGCATTTTACGTGAACCCAAAAGAAAATGAATTTCAAAACTTTTATGTTCATAGTCATAGGTGTAGGGGCAAGATGGTCAAAACACGCATTTGGGCCTTGGGCCTGATATTGGTGGTGCAAACCTGTTTGAGCAGAGCCTGTGAGGCCCACAAGTCAATTTTTGCTGGAAAGGTTGTTGATGTAGTCCGAGGAGACACATCTCTTCGGTTGAGTCCAGTAAAAATTGTGTGACACGTCATAAGGTTTGGGGAGAGAATTCTAGAAAGTTTGATGGGTAAAGATATGTCCCATGCAGTTATAGAGAGGAAGAACATATGAAAATATCTTGAAGAAAGTTGCTACTATCGCATTAAAGGCTCTACACCTACCACTCTGGTCGCATTAATGGAGAAATGACCTTTGGGCAAGAGTGATCAGCCTTACAGTAATTGTTTGAGGATTTCAAGAAGGATGTGGATGAGACAAGTATCCAAATTTGCGATTTGTGCTATACGTGGAAGATAAAGAGAAGAAGAAGAAGAAGGATATAAAAAGGGGGAGGAAGGCATTAGAGAGGAGGAGGTTTTTTTTCTAAATTATAGTATATTGTGAAAAATGAAAAAAGGCAATACAAGTAACTCTCGACATACGTCCGATAAGAGTTTCCGTTATTTTTATCCTGTGATTGTGTTGATAGTAGTAATCTAGTCTGCTTATTGGTTGTCCAATACCCATAAAACCTAGGTTTCAAGCCTACGCTCTACAAATTTGATTGTATAAAACTCTTTGGGCCTGAGCCCATCACGCACTTGGGTCTGGGTACAAATTATACACTTACAATAGGTATCCTCTTTGCCGTTGTTTTTCTCATCTACTTAATTGTGGTGGCAAAGACACCTAACAAACACCAACAAACGTTAAGATATTGTCACCTTTTTTTTATTTCTTTATAAAATAATTCACCTTATCTTTGTAACAAATATTAGAGGTGTTTCCTTTTCCTTCCTTTATTTTTTAGCTAAAATTCAATTTTGTTCGTGAATTATACTTCAATTGTAAAATGAGTCCTTAAAATTAATTAGTTTTTTCCAATTTAATTAGTATCTTGCTTTGTTAAAATAAGTTAATTTGGGTCTTTCGTTTAAAACTACTAGCTTGTAACCTTATGCATATACATAGAAATACTTAAAAATATACAATAAAATACATAATATAATTCCTATATATATAATTTAAATACTATTGATAGTCATTTTTATATTTTGTTAACTCTTTAAAAAAATTTGTAAGGATATTATTAAGTATAAAATGTAAATTGTCTTTTTTTTTTTTCTTTCTTTTTTATTGTGAAGCACTTTTTATTTTTAGTTTTTAGGATTCATTTATTCTAAACTTTTTAATTTTTGTACTTAATAACTCGCTTTGATGAATATTTATGATGTGGTCCCACATTTGATTCTAAAATTAAGAAATAAAACTCTTTAAGAATAAATAATTTAGGACACATGGTGCAAAATTAGAATTATAATTAGAATTTTTAATTTGAGTTTCTCTTAACTTCACCTATTATTATTATTATTATTAGCATATAAAGCAGCTTGATGTGCATTGATAATAGCTTACTTTTGCATATTTATATCATTGTTAGAAAGCATTATTATACTTATTTTGAGGTAATTCATGCATTTTATATTTGATTTTGGAATAATGGTGAATAATCAATTTTCAGCTTAATTGAATCTTATTGCGTGAATTTGTGTTTTGTAAGAGAATGAAATTAAATAAATGGATTTGTGCAAAGAAGAATGTTAATAGACTTTACTTTTACAAGGGCCATGATGAAGTGAAAGAAGACCAACCCAATTAAATTTGAATCCAATTGGAGTAAGGAATCAAAGAAAATTTGCACCAAATCCAAGTCCAATTCGGATTGGGATTCCAATCTGCATATCAGTTAGTATTTTTGGCACAACTTTTGGCTCAGATGTCCAATCGAGATGATTCAAGTTGGGCTGGAAAGTTAACTTAAAGGGCTACAACTTTGTAGTTTACCAAAAGTCTAAGTTCTAACTTTAAATGGGCCAAAATTGTCGGTTAATTGAAACCTAAAAATTTGGGATTTTCTCCAAACGGGAATTTAACTTGTATTAAGATTTCTTGACCTATTTAAAGGCTCTTTAAGGCAAAATTCAGGGAGGCGAGTGCTAGGGCTGGGGCTGAACATAGAGAGTGTGGCTACTTCTTTGGTTTTCTTCCATGACAGTTAGTTTTATTTTATTTGTCTAGTTTAATATTTAGTATTTTATTATTGTGTTTTATTTTAATTACTACGAGTAGCTAAATTTATAATTAGGGTTGAGAATGAAACCTTGTTAAGGATTATCAATAATATTTATCTAATTTGATTTTTTCCACAATTGTTGTTCTTTAACAGCTGTTAAAACAAATTGTTTTGGTAAATTATGATACCCTAATTTGAGGTTTATCAAAATGATAGTCCCTTTAAAAGTTTCATGAATTGGGCCTCCTCATTGAGTTATTATTATTATTATTAGATAGCAATGTGGAAGAGATGATTTAAATCGGGTGTCTATTGGAAATACTAGTTACGAGGTGCCAATTGAGTTACACAGATCTTGAACTTCCCCTTAAGGTTTGAATAAATGCAACAATTTAGATTTAATTTATTGATAAAATATACATTTAAAAAAAATTATTAATTCATACACAAGGTCAAGAGAAATATGTTAATCATCCACAAACCTCAAGTTATAATAGTGTCATTTCATTCATAATTTAGATATGATTCTTTTCGAGAAAAAAAATAGTACAAACAACATCCTCAAATAGTGCAATGTTATGTTCCCAACAACCTTGGGCTTTTGGGCCTAGACCCCCAATTTATTTGTACTCTGGGTTGGGCTTATCTCACAACAGAAGGTTCAAGAAATGATTGCTGAAGACACTGATGGAGTTATACTGGTAATTTGGCACTCAACTTCCTTTGTTACAACTCTGCCGTGAAGACTACCACACAGCTAAGCTCTCTCTCTTTGGAATCCGAACATGATTTTCTTCCCCTTACTTCTCTCATTTTTCTCTCCCCAATTTTCCTCCATCCCCTATTCCTTCCTCTGCCCCCCTATTTATAAACTTCTCTCAATGGGGTTCTTATGATGGAAATATATTCCACATGTTAGTGGGTCCCTCTGTATAATATCACTAATCAGAAGGGATTCACTTCCTGCTATTGACATGACCTCTTAGTAACTCATGCCTAACACTGGTTATTGCTTGACGAACGGATTCCCCTAAGGCATTTCCTCTTGTTCACGACATGTCTTGGGGTACTTGATTATATGCTCGACCAGCTCTGCTCAGTTCGGCTAAGTGGGCTGAGACTATTCAATGAGTGGGCTACAGTTCGAGAGAGGCCTGCAGTTCTCGGTCTATACAAATGGGATGCTTATATTGGGAGAATGTCCATATTGTGTAGAAGATAGAGAGTTGTAATAGAAATTTTTTTATGAGTACTTTTTTAAAAGAAATTTCTACTAGGATGTTCATATTGTGTAGAAGATAGAGAGTTGTAACAGAAATTTTTTATGAGTACTTTTTTTTTTTTTTTTTTTTTTAATTTCTACTAGACCTTTCTCTACCTTCAATGGCTTTTGCGACTATTTATCCATAATTTAGATAAGAAATGACATGTTCATACTGTCTTTTATTTATTTTATAAAGTTAGTAAAAATACAAACATCATCCTTTAAATTTGATCAATTATCATTTTAATCTTGTAAAAATAAAAATTAAACATTTTAAGTCTAATTAATTGAGATTTTGGTCTTATAAATTTACATTTATTAATTCATATATAGGTCAAAAGAGAATTGTTAATCATTCATAAACCTCAAGTTATAGGAGTGTGATTTTATCCATAACTTAGATAAGATTCTTTAAAAATAAACAATACAAACAACATCCTTCCTTAAATAGGATGTTCATATTGGGAAGAAGATAGAGAGTAGTAACATAAATTTTTTATAAGTACTATTTTTTTTTTTAAAAAAAAGTTTATATTAGGCCTCTCTCCACCTTCAATAGCTTTTCAGACTACTTATCCATAATTTAAGAAATGACATGTTTATATTGCTTTTTTTTGAAGTAAGTAAAAATACAAACAAAATCCTTTAAATTTGATCCATTATCATTTTAATCTTGTAAAAATACAAATCACACATTTTAAATTTAATTAATTGAGATTTTAGTCTTGTAAGTTTACATTTATTATTACCTATATAATACCAATTTTTTGAATGAAATGATAGAAAGACTAACGAAGAAACAAATATGAATCTACATGACCAAAATGGCAAAAATGAAGTGTATACACTCCATAGACCAAAATGACAATAGAACAAACTTAGAAGATATAATTTATATATATATATATTTTTATCCAAAAATGCTTTCAACTTTCTAGACTAGTTCAGCTTCTTCACACAAGCATCAAGAACATTCGAGAGATCACAAGCGAATCCAACATGCCATCCTACGTGTCACCATCCTATTCGACCTCGTACGTGTAATACCAGCAAGTTCAACAACTAACGCTGACGTGTCGCGATTCTATTCGCGGGAATACTCTAGCAAAACTATCACCGCCAACACCAGCCCAAACCATTATAAAGTACTCCTCCTCTGTTTCCCTCCACTTCATAGTTCAGAGAGAAAAAAATTCCGATACGCTCCAAAAAACCCCGAAACGTTTCAGATTCATAGTAACTCAAAAAGCGAAGCGAAATCGTTAGAAGAGAGCAGAACGAAGTAAAGTAACAATCAACATTCGACAATGAGGGTGCAGAACAAAACTGTGGCGTTTTTGCTTCTCTTTGTTTCAGGTAACATTTGTTGTTTAATGTTTAATTTTCTGTTTGGTTTGGTTTGAAAAATGTTTCTAAATTCACTTGAAACAAAAATGAGTTATTAGGAAGTATTAAGACTAAGATGATGTTTCCGTAAAACTGTTGTCTAAGAAACAGAGCATCCTAAAACAAAGCTAAATTTTGTTTCTTGTTTGATTTGAATGAGAATTGACAACTGGGTTGGTTAGTTTTTGAGATTTTAATTCTTGGGAAAACAAAAATAACTCAAAAAATTTAATGGGCTTTGCTTTTTTTTTTTTCTTTCTTATTGGATTACTTTTTTTTTTCTGGGAAATTTAACAGGGGACCAGAAAGTTTGTGAGGTTTTGGGTATTTTGGGTGTTATAATTTATTGATTTAGCAGAAAAGTTTTCGAAATTGTGTGTGTGTGTGTGTGTTTTTTTGTTCTTAAGATTACTTCATAGATTTCTCTGACTCTGAGTTGGTTCCTCAGACTAGGAAATGCATTATGTTAATGAATTTTACAATAAAATGACTTTCAATTTCTCTTTTTGATGAATTGGCTCCTCTGAAAACTCACTGAAAGCACTTGAATTTATTGCTGTGAATTGGGGTTTTCCTGAAACTAATTAAACTTTTTTGGGTGTGTTTTGGAAGAATTCTTGTTAGGAATAGCAGTGGCAGCCGATGATGCCTCTCCGAAGCTCGGGACTGTGATTGGTATTGATCTCGGAACAACCTACTCTTGTGTGGGTGTGTACAAGAACGGTCACGTAGAGATTATAGCCAATGATCAAGGGAACAGAATCACACCCTCCTGGGTTGCATTCACTGATACTGAGCGTTTAATAGGCGAGGCCGCAAAGAATCAAGCGGCTCTCAATGCCGAACGTACCATTTTTGATGTTAAGCGGCTTATTGGAAGGAAGTAAGTGAACTCATTTCAACATTTTGGATTGATATTGAATGTGGTTTTGTTGAGAACAATGATGAAGTAGGAAAAATGGATCACTTGCTCTAATACTATGACAAATGATTGATTAATAATAAATTGTGAATTTAATCAAGCAATTATTTAGATGGTTGTAGTTTTTGGTTTTGTTGAGAAGAATGATAGTAAGTGAATTGGACCACTTGCTTTGATATTATGATATATTATCCCATTTTCAAAAGTTTTAACTCACACTAAAGAGTGAATCTAATGATTTAAGATTTAGATTGATTTGCTTGGGTTTTGTGTTTTGGAGAGGTAAATTGAATGGCTTGTTTTGATTTGGTTTTGTTTGTAGGTTTGATGATCCGGAGGTGCAGAGGGATATTAAGTTTTTTCCTTATAAGATTGTGAACAAGGATGGGAAGCCTTATATTCAGGTGAAGGTGAAAGGTGAGACGAAGGTGTTTAGCCCTGAGGAAATCAGTGCTATGATATTAGGGAAAATGAAAGAAACAGCAGAGGCTTATTTGGGGAAGAAAATCAAAGACGCTGTTGTCACTGTTCCAGGTATATACATAGTTTCTTAAAAACTTTGTTTTTAAATCGTTTGTGATGTATATAAATAGTACAATATCAAATTGGCATACAGAACAACAGAACAAGGACATGTTCTGTACACTAGGATTAGTGCATGTTGAATTTTTAAGATATTATTTATAGGAAAAGCTGCAAAACATTACAGCATAACCAATGTAAAAAGGACAGATTTTTGTTTGATATTTATAAGGGTTGTGAACTTGTGATTGCTATGTCTATATCTATGTTTCATGGTCTAATGGTTTTATATCTGTTGCTTGTTGTAGCCTATTTCAATGATGCACAGAGGCAAGCCACAAAGGACGCAGGCATCATTGCCGGGTTGAATGTGGCTCGGATAATCAATGAACCTACTGCTGCTGCTATTGCCTATGGTCTGGACAAGAAAGGGGGAGAGATGAACATTTTGGTTTACGATCTTGGTGGTGGTACTTTTGATGTTAGCATCTTGACCATTGACAATGGTGTGTTTGAGGTTCTTGCTACTAGTGGAGACACCCACTTGGGAGGAGAGGATTTTGACCACAGAGTGATGGATTACTTCATCAAGTTGATTAAAAAGAAGTACAACAAAGATATCAGCAAGGATAACAAGGCTCTTGGGAAGCTTCGCAGGGAATGTGAGAGAGCAAAGAGAGCATTGAGTAGCCAACACCAAGTCCGAGTTGAGATTGAGTCTCTTGTCGATGGCATTGACTTCTCAGAGCCTTTAACAAGGGCAAGGTTTGAGGAGTTGAACATGGACTTGTTTAAGAAGACAATGGGGCCTGTGAAGAAGGCTTTGGAAGATGCAGGAGTGAAGAAAACAGATATAAATGAGATTGTCCTAGTTGGAGGAAGCACAAGAATTCCCAAGGTACAACAGCTGTTGAAAGACTTTTTTGATGGCAAGGAGCCAAACAAGGGTGTGAATCCTGATGAGGCTGTTGCCTATGGTGCAGCAGTTCAAGGTGGAATCCTCAGTGGTGAAGGCGGGGAAGAAACCGGAGGTATGATTTAGTTTTAAATTTTAATGTTAATTTGTTGTTTGATATTCATAGATTTGGCATAATGGTGACAAACTTATATGAGATTTTCCCTCTTTGGTTTTTTGTAGGCATTCTTTTGCTTGATGTTGCTCCTTTGAGTCTGGGCATTGAAACAGCTGGTGGAGTGATGACAAAATTGATCCCGAGGAATACTGTTATCCCAACTAAGAAGTCTCAAATCTTCACCACTTTCCAAGACCAGCAAACCACAGTGTCCATCAAGGTATGACATGAATACATGCAAGAATGAAGAAACCTTACTCTAAAATAGGCATCCTGTAAATGGTGTTGTTAGACTAATATGACTTTGAAAATTTTCAGGTCTTCGAAGGTGAAAGAAGCTTGACAAAGGATTGTCGTGAACTCGGGAGGTTTGATCTATCTGGCATTCCACCTGCTCCAAGGTAATCTAAAACAGAAATGGACTGTCATAATTGTCTATTGTCACTAGCTTTAAGGAAACATAAGATTACTGCATCGCAATGATTTTTATATCCTATATAACTATAGCTTGTGGTTTCTGACCAATGTTCTGATTCTCATTGCAGGGGAGTCCCCCAAATTGAGGTTACCTTTGAGGTTGATGCCAATGGTATCTTACATGTGAAAGCAGAAGACAAGGCAGCTAAGAAGTCAGAATCCATCACCATCACTAATGACAAGGGGCGTCTGAGCCAGGATGAAATCGATAGGATGGTGAAGGAAGCTGAGGAGTTTGCAGAAGAGGATAAGAAGGTGAAGGAGAAAATTGATGCCAGAAACAAGTTGGAGACTTACATCTACAACATGAGGAGCACCATTGGTGACAAGGACAAGTTGGCAGATAAGATTGATTCGGGCGATAAGGAAAAGATTGAAAGCGCATTGAAAGAAGCTCTTGAATGGTTGGATGATAACCAAAACGCAGAGAAGGAAGATTTTGATGAGAAATTGAAGGAGGTTGAAGAAGTATGCAATCCAGTTATAAAACAAGTTTATGAAAAGAGTGGTGGAAGCTCTGCGGGAGCTGAGGATGAAGAACCAAACGATGAGTTGTAGAATGCTTGGAGCATAGGCTTCAAACTTGTAGAGTTTTTATTTTTATTTTTTTCTGACCTGCAAAGTTTGTGAGTAGTTAGCCAAAATGCTCATTACTGGTTGCTATTCCTTTTTGAGTTCAAAAATTTCAAGAATATATACATAATTTTCTAGTAATCTGAATTTTCTTTATTACGTAATTAATTTATTTCAATTGTGAGGTGGTGCACATAGTGATGTCATATGCTGATGACGTTTGTGATTATGAGATAAGAAAGCATGACACACCTGACCATAGATCAAATTCTACAGATTTTATGGTGCAATATGCATAGATTTCAGCTCGTAGAAAGGCGAATGGTATTCTAAGAATTGCTTTGAAAAACTTCTCTACAGACTGCAGTTCATTAATGTCTCCATCATAGCTAGAGAGCTTAGCCTCTTCTTCCTTAGTAGGTTCCATCATCAACAATGCCTCCAATTGTTGCAAACCCAAACCATTACCTGCTTCCCACCATTTGATAAAATTATAATCAGGTGTTGGCATGAATATGTCTGCATTTTCAATGTTGAACACAAACACAAGCACACCTACACTCATATTTTTGCCCCAAAACATTTAAAAAAAAAAAAAAAAAAATCTCACATGGTCTAGTCACTATTTTTAATTGGGTCGACAGTTTCACATTTATTTTAATTGGTCCCATGATATTTATCTCTTGATAAATTTGTTTAATTGTTCTGACATTTTATTGAGTGTGTCCAAAGAACTCAAATTTCGTTGCCATTGGATGAACTCCACCCCCTTGTGAAAGAGAAGAAACATGCACCGGTAACATGGTGAATTTTTTCGTGGGATTGGAGCGGGGGTCTTGGGATAGGAGTGACAAATGTCTTTTGGATCGTGGGATTGGAGCGGGGGTCCTGGGATAGGAGTGACAAATGTCTTCTGGAAGCAAGGATGTCAGTGCAGTAGTTATTCTCCTTCGAATATGTTGCTAATTAGAGATAAATATGTTGTGGAAAAAGGAGAAGAAAGTCTTGCAAGATTGACAGTTGTGATCATAAAGCCATAAATACGGCAAACCTATTATAGGGAAAGTAAGAAAGTCCACAATAGTTGAAAAGTCCTCTGAGTTTTTTTTTTTTTTTTTTGAATATATATATATATATATATCTAGTCGTCCCACCAATGACATGCACCGGTAACATGTAATAACTTCTCAACTCCCACATCCTATACATGCTGTCGTCACCTCACACAAGGGAGAGGCCTCATTTTCTCATAAATTCCCATCATTCATTCCTAAAATCCTCTCTACTACTCCCTTATTTCCCCAGAGTCACATGTCACACGTGAGTTGCGACATGACCATAGGTACATACCCAAATTCTCTTCAGCCAGTTAGGCACTAAGGCCTATATCCGAACCCTTGAAGCCACAAACACATTCAACTAAGCCCAGCTTCAAACTTCAAACAAAACCAAACTCCAGCTTCACAGGCCTAATCCGATAATCAAATAAGACCCATTCCAATCTTAAAAACTTAAAACCCACATTGAAACAAAATAAAATTTCTTATTGAAATTTATAGGGCCCAACCCGGAACACTCTAATACTACTTCATAAATTCAAGCCCAAATTTTCGGTCCAAAGAACAAAACCACCGACCACCCATATTTAAATTAAGGGTCTCTTTAAATATCACTTATTTTGCTAAAATTAAAAATTTATTACTGAAAGTGCTGTAAATAAAGGTAAAAACTAGTTAAAATAGTACAGTGGAGCCCATAAATAGTAGCAAAAATAAGCTAAATAATAAAATAATTTATAACTTTCATTGCTTCCCAAATGTACACTAACTTACGAAAACACCCCAGGCCCATGCAAAAATTACAAAATTGCCCAAACCTTCATAAAATGAAAAATCACACATTGGTAGCCCATATTTCTTTAAATTATACATAGGCCCCCAAAATTTCCAAAAAATATACTTTGACCCCAAAATCTTTCTAAATTACAATTTGACCCAAAACTTATCAATTAAATTTTGACATTTAAACTTTTTCCAAAATTTCTTTTCATCTCCAAAACTCTCAAAAATTGCACAAAGCCCCGAGATCATAAAAATGCCATTTCAACGCCAATTTTCATCAAAATAAATAATCGAAGTGTCTTCAAGAACTATGCCTTTTCTTTGATGGCAAGGATCCAAACAAGGGTGTAAACCAACAAACTATAGTATCCATCAAGGTATAACATAAAAATCCATGTAAGAATGAAGAAACCTTACTCTCTATTATAAACATGCTGCATGTAGTGTTTTGTAATTTGTGTATTGTCACTAGTTTTAGGCTCTGTTTGGTTGGAGTGAAAATAAGAAGGATAGAAAATAAACAAAGGAAAATAGAGGAGAAAATTATGTTTTTTCTTGTTTGGTTCAAGAGAGAAAAACACAAAGGAATGAGAGAAAACAATGGGAAAAAATTCACTCGGGCCCACAAATATCTATTCTCCCGATTTGGGAGGAAAACTGGTAAGAAAAGAGAGAAATGGAGCTTAGCTTTTGAATTACATATTTACCTCCTCCAAGTTGATGTCTATTATATGGGTTTTTATCCTTTTTTTTTTTTTAAAAAAAATATATATATATTTTGGGAACTTGCGTGCTGTTGAGTCAGGTCCTTGACTCCTTGTCTTTTCTTCCCTCTTTTTTTTTTTTTTTTTTCTTTGTTTGTTTTGTTTTTTTTTTCATTTTTTTGTGTGTTCGTACTGCACCCTTTCTTTTTTCAATTGTTTTGGGTTTTTTGGTAAAAAATGTTTTGGATTCTTGAACTTCTTATCCCCTTTTTATATTATTTTTAATGAAGAAATTATTCATACATATTCTTAATAAAAATATAATGTATTATTTTTGTTTTATCTAAGTTGGATATAGTAGTAAATTTATACAAATTTTATTTTTTATTTTCTCATTTTTCTTCTCAACTAAATAAAAGAGCTTTATATTCCTCCACTTTGCTATCCTCCCAACCAAACACATATGAGAAAAAACTAATATTTTTTATCATTCCATTTTTCTATCCTCTTTTCATTTTAGGGTGTGTTTGTTTAGAGGTGAAACAGAGTGTATGAAAATTTTTGAAGAGAAAATGAGAACAAAAACTTTTTTGGAACATATTTAGTTGGGTGGGGAGCCTAAGTGTTTTCTCCTGAGTCCACCGAATATTTTCTTCTCAAAATAGAGTGAAAATTAAGTGGGGATACATTTTTTCTTGATTGAAAAAAATGCCGATGTGCATGTGCACATGGACTTCATCCATTTGCCTTTATTTCTTTATTTATTTTTCTTTATGGGCATTCACGTTGTCTTTTTTTTTTTTTTTTTTCTTTTGATTTTCAAGGCCTGGTGTGTGCCTTTTTTTTTTTTTTTTCCTTTTTTGGGCAATAACATTTTTTTTTTTTTTTTTTTTTTTTCTTTTGATTTACTAGGGCTTGGGCGTGATAGTTGTTTTTTCTTTTATAACTAGACGTGATTTTTTTTTTTTGGGAAATGGTTTTTATTTTTTTAATAAATTTGGATGATTGCTCTTTTTGTAATTGTTTGTCACTTTTTTATTTTAATTGGACCTCATTCTTTAATAAGAGTGTATGAGTAAATTTATTCAAACTCATTTTTTTCATCCCTTCACTTTTTCACTCTTAACCAAACAAAAATGAGAGAAATTAAAAAAATAATAATCTTTTATCTCATTTCTCCCCTTCACTTTTTCACTCCTAACCAAACAAAAAGGAGAGAAATTAAAAAATAAAAAATAATTTATCTCATTTTTGTTTGGTTGTGAGTGAAAAAGTGGAGGAATGAAAAAAATGAGTTTGTATAAATTTACTTATATACCCTTATTAAAAAATAATGCACAATTAAAATAAAAGAGTGACAAGCAATAAAAAATAGCAATTGCCCAAATTTATAAGAAAATAAAAATCATGTCCAAATAAAAAACATGTCTAGTTTAAAAAAAAAAAAATCCATGCCACAGCTCCAGGAAATCAAAAGAAGAAGAAGAAGAAGAAGAAGAAGAGAGGGGCGACGTCCTCATAAAGTAAAAAATAAAAAAAGGGGGAGGGGGGGGGGGGGGGGAAGGGAAGAACGCCAAGTAAAGCAAAAGCTGGGGGGGGGAAAGGGAAGAACGCCAAGTAAAGCAAAAGCTATTCAAAACAAAAAAACAAAGCAACAACGTCAAGCCAAAGGCTTAAAAAAAAAAAAAAAAAACCAATGTTAATCTCGTGCCCAACTTGGCCATGGAGATTTTTGTCATTTAGCTATCATATTTCCTTTCTCTAAATTTTGGAGAGAAAATTTTGTAGTGGACGCAGAAAAAAACATTTTAGTCCCACCATTATTTTTCCCTCTCCCCTTCTATCTAAACACCTTTCAAAAAGTCTCCATCCTCAATTTTTTTTTTTTTTTTTTCTTCCTCCTTAAAATCCACTCTACCAAACACATGTAAAGGTTTACTGCATTGCAAATTTGCAACGATTTTATATCCTATATAACCATAGCCCATACCGCATAGCTTGTGGTTTCGGACCAATATTCTGATTCTTATCTTACATGTGTAAGTAGAAGACGAGGCAGCTAAGTAGTCAGAATCCATTACCATCACTAATGACAAGGGATGTCTGTGCGAGGAAGTGAAAGTGGAGTCATTGAATCTGAATCTGACCGTGAGAAGAAGAAGCAATAGGAAGTTCCAACGGTAACTTTTGTTTAAAAAGAGAGCTGAGGTGGCATTTAGTTAAATCAGAATTCAGCCTACTATTGTTGACTTGCTCTGTTTCTCTCAAGCTTCCAAATTCAGATATTTTGATGGGAGATATTTATAGATATTTGTACAGCTGTATGGTCTGTCGGTTAGGAGTTTGTTAGAGTTTGTTAGATAGAATCTTCTAGAGTAGTACGTGATGTGTAATATATAAACAGAGAATACGTTATGTGATTCATTCATGCAAGCTTAATAGAATTCCATCTTTTAACTCTTTGTTCTCTCTCTCTCTGTTTCAACCAATCCGCCATTATTAAAACCATCAAGCTTGCTTTTCTTCAGGAAGAACTTGAGAGGATGGTGAAGGAGGCCAAGCAGTTTGCAGAAGAGGATAGGAAGGCGAAGGAGAGAATTGATGCCAGGAACAAGAAGTTGGAGACTTACACCTACAACATGAGGACTGAGGAGCACCATTGGTGACATTGACAAGTTGGCAGATAAGGTTGATTTGGATGATAAGGAGAAGATTGACAGCACGTTGAAAGAAGCTCTTGAATGGTTGGACAATAATCAGAATGCAGAGAAGGAAAATTTTGATGAGATATTGAACGAGGTTGAAGAAGTATGCATTCCAGTTATAAAAACAAGTTTATGAAAAGAGTGGTGGAAGCTCAGCTGAATTGCTGAGGTTGAAGAACCAAATGATGAATTATAGAATGCTAGGAGCTTAGGGTTCAAACTGCTTTAAAAAAAAAAAAGTTTTTTACCTTCAAAGTTTGTTAGTAGTTAGCCAAAATGCTTACTGGTTATTATTCCTTTTGAGTTTAAATATTTCAAGAATATATACAAAAAAAAAAAAAATAGTAATTTGAATGATCTTTGTTACATAATTAATTAATTAATTTTAATTCTAATGTGGTTTACATAGTGATTGCCACTGCCTTGAGCCCATATGCTGATGATGCTTGTGATTATGATACATGAGCATGGCATGTGTGTGTATATATATATATATATAGTATGAACCTTGGCTATCTTTACATTGAAATCATCAATAGCTTTGTGGTTTAATGGTATTGTTCGATTATCTATGGTGGGGAATCTATCAAGAGTCTCGAGGCTTAGTTGCATGATTCAAGTCTCCCTTCCCCCACTTGTTGTAAGTGTGGGAAAAAATCTATGGGGGAGATTAGCAAACTAAAAAGAACCGGGAAAAAGAGATCAAGATTAGTACTTAGGCGTATAAGGAAAAATAGTGTAGTATTCATATATTGAAGTATTTTTTTAAAGGTTTCATAGTGAAGTCAAAAACAATTTTAGTCTATCATATGAGGATGCTTACGAGTCCATTCCAAATAGTAAATATGTTGTAAGTTGTAACAGATTTCAAGCTTTCTAAATGAACTTCAGAATGTTTACATAGGGGAGAAGGTTGAAAGTGAAGCCTGAAAGGTTGGAAATTGGCTTTTGATACAACTAACCTTGTGTAATTTTGCCTAGAGAAAGAAATTTCTGCAGTAGGTAAGGTGCTAATTTTGATAAGATTGTTTGCTGTGAAAATATGGTAGATCAGTACACAAAGTGGCAAAAATTGTCTACTAAAAATAAGCATTGTGCAGTGCCGTATACATAGATTGTTTGGTTGAATCTACTTGGACATTTTTTTATACAGATATGTCCTTGACAAGTCACGGATCCTGTATGGAAACAAAATAAATTTGTTTTGGTAAGAATTAAATACTAGAATAGTAGGATTTGTCTAGTTGACATTACTGATTAGGATAATGACTGTTACAGCCTGGTTTTGCTTTCCAAGCAGTAACATTCGTTAATTTCTAATTTGGATCTGCATTTAGCTGATTGAAGATGCTGTTATTTGTTATTACATATCCCTGAATAAGATTTCAGTCTACTCTACTCAACTCAACCCAACAACCCTGGATCAATCTTTTAGAGTATGCAGGCAATTCAATCTTCACGGTTTAAAGCTCCACATGAATAAATAAACTTACAAAATGATTGGTGATAAGCTGTATCTTTTAAACACACCAAGCAATTTAGCCTACCAGAATGTTGCCAGAGAATTTGGACAGTGTAAAGCTTAAGAGCTTCTAAGCTCTTTGCAAACATGATCTAACATGCCCAGAAATTCTCTCACAATGACAAATATCTGAAGTGGGTTGTCTTCGTGTTTTCTCACATCTCCATGAAAGTACTTAGCAATTTCCTTGACATGTTTTAGGACCCTATCTTCTTCTCCCTGCAAGTCTTTCAAAATTTTCTCTGCATAATCTATGAAGGATCTCATTGAGTTGACAAAGTTTCCATTTTGTTCATCCTTACACAAGTCCTTTTGTACTAGATGTTGCAGTGTGGCCAATCCATCTGATAGTGTTGAGACAGAGCTTGCAAGAACATTCAAGTCAATCGTAGCTGTCTCTTTCACATTGGAGAGTTCTGTACTCAGACCAGAAACACGATCAAGACCCATTCTTCTGTAATCTTCTTCACTCTGTTCAACCCCCATAATACTATCTGAAACTCTAATTCCCTCAGACAGGAGTATTTCTTGAACAACAAAGTGGAGTAAGGTAGTTTTCCCATCAGTGGCTTTCACATGAGCAAGTTTAAGGAGGGTATCAAGCTTAAATGCTCTAGCACCTCCTCTGCTAGTTCCAACATTCATACGATTGCCTGTTTTGAGCACGGCTTCAAGTAGCTTTAAGAAAAGCCTGCTTGATCTGAGTTCCTTGCAGGCTTCCTATTAACAACATAAATCAGAGTCAGAGTGATCATTGTATTAGAAATGTTGGTTTTGATCAAAATTGATATGTTTATGATTGATGGTTACCTCTAGCATTGAAAAAGATTTCCTGAACTGAACCACTTCATCTTCAAAAGTTTCTCTGTAAAGCATGGCTTCAACTCGAAGAAAGGCAAGTGGTATTTCAAGAATTTCTTTGAAAAACTTCTCTACAGACTCCAGTTCATTAATGTCTCCTTCATAGCTAGAGAGCTTAGCCTCTTCTTCTTTGGTAGGTACCATCTTCACCAATGCCTCCAGTTGTTGCAAACCCAAACCTTTCCCTGCTTCCCACCGTTTGATAAAAATTATAATCAGGTGATGGCATGAGAATGTCTGCACTTGTACTTGATATAACACCATGAATTGTTTGTTGGAGATATATTCTCTCTCCTCCAAAGTTATGGAACGATCATTTCCATTTGGAAAGGATCCATTTCATGGTTTAGATTAAACATTACAAATTTAAGGTCTAACCATGTCTACACACAGTTATACAAGAAATAAAATCCTAATCTTGAAATGGCCTCGCTCCATATGCTGGAAAACCTTAACTTTTGGAGGGGATCCTGTTCTAAAAGTTATAAGAACATTTTAGTAATTTGTAATCTATAATCCATTCGCTGGAAGTACAGGACTACAGGAGCCATCATTCTTCATTAGTGTCTTGACCAAAAATCTTTAAAAAACTGACACTGAAACTTGAAAGTCCAATTCTAACATAAGTGAATTGCTTAGAATTCACATCACAAAATAATTTTTGGGGCATTTATAATAACTGTGTTTTAGTTCACATTTATTGTTACTCCATGCTCCTCACAACTTCATCCTCACAATGTGGAAAAATAGGCACTCGATCAGAGTTGCTTATGATTTAAAGCTTAGAAGTTATACCTTGTATTAGTGCTTTACATACTTCCTCAGCAGTCACATTCAAGGCTTTTGACAGTATACTTATGTTTTGTAGTCTCTTTGGCTCAAGGATATGCTTGCTTGGAGGAGGAATCTTGTTCTTTGCTTCATCACTCTTCATTGAGTTTTTAAAATTGTCTCCAAAAAGTGATTCAATCATTTCCTCATCTAACCTGTTTTGAGATTCATAATATGTTCAATTATATAGAAACAGTTTTTTAAATTGTCTCCAAAAAGTGAATCAATCATTTCCTCGTCCAACCTGTTTTGTTATTCATAATATGTTCAATTACACAGAAAGAGAAGAAATATATTGTAGCCAAAGAAAGTACAAAAAATTCTAAAGCTACGACCAATTTTAATTTGATTTGTGCTCTTCAACAACATAAAATAAACAGTAAATTTTTTAATTTTTTGTTATCGGTGACTAATGTAGTAAAAATTTTAGTATCCTGACATGGTTAAAAACGTAATGCTAAAGCAACTTACTTAAATGAATGTGGCAGCATATCCCAAACCATAGGTTGATCAGGGGCAGCTTTTACCTTGTCCCAGTGGAATGGCTTCAATTTTGGTAATGGAGCTGCATATTTGCCCAATGTAGTAGATTGAGGAGGTCGAGATGGTGGAGGAGGCGGGCCTTTGGCAGAGTTGTTTTTTCCTTTTGACAACAGAGGTGGACATGGTGGTGGTGGAATAGAAGATGGAGCTTTTGATGATTTTGGAGGGGTCTGAGATGAAGAAGGAAAAAATGTCACATATGGGGGTGGAGGAGGAAGGGGTGGGCCTTTAGTAGAGTTATTTTTTCCTTTTAAACAAGGTGGACATGGTGGTGGTGGTGGTGGTGGTGGTGGTGGAATACAAGATGGAGTGTTTGATGATTTTGGAAAGGTTTGAGACGAAGAAGGAAAATGTGTCACACATGGGGGTGGAGGTGGAGGAGGTGGGGGCTTGAAACTTTTCTGACAGTCTGAAGAAGATTCAAATGTTTGTTTCTCCTGTTTGTTATTGCATGGAGTTTGGGGACATTGGGTTAGTGAAGAATCTTGGGTTGAGCTAATATCTGGGGTAGCTAGAGGCATTGGTAAACCTGTAGAGTTGGCCATAGAAGGTTTAACATGTGACTATTGCGGAGAGAAAATGTCTTATGCCTCACTAAGACCACCAGCTGAAGCATTGGAAGGCCTGACATCTGATGAATTTGAAGTTGTAGGTTTGGGTGGTTGTTGAGGCTGAACTGCTTTTTAAGCAATTAGTTGTGCTTGGTCAGTGGTCTGTTTTTGTTGCTTGCTTAACCAGCTTGTTGTAGTTAATGGTTTCATTAATGAAATCTTTTCATTCATCCAAAAATCAATAAAAGTCAATTGTGATGTGGTGCATATTGTGATTGCTACTGTCATGAGCCCATATGCTGATGATGAGATGTGAAAAGGTTTATATAACCATAAATCAAATTTAAAGCTAGAGCTGAATGCTGCATTTTTGTTGATACCATGTATATAGATTCCGACCTATCCTATAAACTCCATGCCCCCATATCCCTCCCATTACATATTACCTACAAAATAGATTTTAATAGTATGAACCTTGGCCATCACTATGGGCTAATTGTTAAGAGTCTTGTGATTTATTGGTATTTTTTTGGGGCTGAATTGTGGTAAGGGGCGGAGCTATAGCAAGGCTTGCCCCCCCCCCCCCCCCAAAATTTTTAAAAATTATTTTATATTATGTATAAGTATTTAAAACTTTAAATATTTAGCTACAAAAATAAAAGTTGGCCCCCCAAAATGTTTGAGTTAGTCAAATGATGCTCTTAAAAATCAATAGAATTTGTCAATTGGTCTAGTAGTTATAGAGACAAGGTAGTTTTTGTTTTCTCTAATTAATTTTTTGTACATGTTTAAAATCAAACTAGACAGTTTTTGTACACTCATTGATATTTAAAAGATGATAAGTTCTCCTAAAAAATTATCTTGCAAATATACATATGTGAAAGTTGTTAATTTTATATACAATGTATTTATAAATTATGACTTACTCTAATATTAAAATATTAAAGTTTATATTTGTGTATGTGTGTTTACGCATGTGTGTGATGGTTTATCCTGACTTGAGACTAATATATTAATACCAAAATTTGACCCTCCAAACAAAAAATCCTAGCTACTCCCCTGATTATGGTACTGCCTGATGCCTGATACTTCCATTGAGGAAAATTTGGGTTCAGATCTCCCTATTCCCATTTGTTATATGGAACAAAAGAAAGGGAAAAAAGACGAAGTGAGAATTCATTGAGGAGAGCAACAAAATGTGCATGAATGAGTAGCAATACTCTGATTGTTATGCAACCTCATAAAAGGAAAGTGTCCAAATGATCTTTCCACACCTAGTCTTACAAAGTTCTTCTCTCCCGTTTTTTGGTTCCAATAAATTGTTAGAAAGTATTTTGGGTGCTTGTGGCACATTCGGAGCTAATCATCCAATTGACAAAAACAAGACAATATATTTGGTACTGCAATGGCTATAAAAACTGGCTTGCTCATTTCAATTTTCTTCCAAGATTTAAACCTGCCTTTGTGAAGCTTTTTCTGATAAGTCTAACAGTCTCTTGGTTTAATTTCATAGGATAAGCCTTTTCTCTAGCTCAATCAAGTTTGATTCCCAACTTTCCTCAAAAACAGAAAGAAGGTTTGATTCCCAACTTTCTTCCATGACGAAACTGCTAATTTGATAATATATATATATTGTTGCACTCCTGTTGAGCCATATCAGCGTAGAATTTTGGTTTATTTCGATCAAATTCCGTTCAATTAGGTCAATTCGGTCCAATTTGGTCTATTTAGGTCCATTCAGTTCATTCGGTCCACTTTGGTCACACTCTTTCTAATTCGGTTTATTTAGATCTATTTTAGTCCTATTTGGTCTCATTCGGTTCAGTTCAGTTCATTTGATTCTTATCTCATATTTAATTTTTTCACCCTAGCATGCAGTTTTGGTGTTGGCGTGTAAATGTATTCTCTTATCTCCCCTTCCCATATATATGTGTGTGTGTGTGTGTGTGTTTCTAAATAAAAATAAATAAATTTCACCCTAAGTTAAAGACTTGGCTTTTGTTTTATTTTTGTGAGATGCTATGTCATACACTCATACTTCAAGACAACATATTTTTCTGTGCAATCTTGCTATCTAATTGTTAGCCTCTCCATTAAAAAAAAAAAATTCTCTCTCTCTCTCTCTCCATTCAATTATTTTAGTGATTGATTTTTCTAAATAATCTTTGGCTTTGAGATTTTTTTTTTTTTTGGTACTGAAAAAGCAAAGTATTTCTCGAGAAGAATTTGGTTGGTAAGTGATTTTATTTTATTCTACCAATAAAGCAGAGTTACTCTCCCCTTATATCCCTTATATAATTATTGAATGTAAAATACATTATATTTTCTTGAAAATAAATAAAAACTTACAAAATTTAAAATACTCTCAAATCATAAATATTAATAGCTTAGTTTTGGAAATCTAATATATTGTATAAACTATATTTTGTCATAAAATAATCACATCATTTTAAGAAGAGTTTGAGACTAACACATATAAGTCTCATTTACTACTTCATTTTTTCACTTCATAAAAAAAAAGATGTTACGTTCACGACATTTTCACAACAAATCATAGGTGATTGATTGTTATTAGTTTTAATTTGAACCTACCACTGAAATTACTTTTATACCTCACTAATAACAATCCGTAACAACCTGTCACATATAAGTTATTGTAAAAATATTGTGGACATAACATTTCTTTAAAATAAAATCTTTAAATTTTTTCATGCATTTGCAACTAATTCCACTAATGCTTTAGCACTTATCATTAACCTATAAATACAAACACAAAAGGAAGAAGAATAATTTGTGACAAAAAGTTTTTATTAGGTTGGGTTAGTAAACTTTTGTTTAGACCTTACAAGCCATGATATTGATATGATTAACTTGATAGCCAAAAAAAAAAAAAAAAAGAAGATAAAGTTTAGTTACAAAATTGGTTGTAGCTTAAAATTACAACCTTACTCAATATCTTTTCATTAGAGGTGACTTTTGACAAATTCACCATTAGATTACATATTTTTTTAGAAAATTAAAGATTAATAGTTATATCATCAATAAATTGTTTAAATTGTAAGTTTTGTAATTTAAAATTATATATAAAACATAAAAATTAGATATCATATAGTTAATAATATCTAATTAACACAAAATTTGATTTGTGTATTAAGAGTGTAAAGAACATGCAATTCAACGATTAAATTTTCAAAATATGTATTAATGTGTATATTATTAAGTAAAGTTGTAACTTTAAGCTATAATTAATTTTATAGTTAAACTTTATCAAAAAAAAGAAAAGAAAACAAAAAGTAATTTGCAATGTCAGAGTGGACCTTTTTATTTTTGGGCCATAAACTTTAATAGGCCTTATCCTTGGCCCTTAAAAAAATATGGACCCGAAATTCTGAGATCCTACCTGGCTTCCAAGTCCCACCCTTCGACGTCGTTTTGTTTTTTTAATCGAAAATAAGTGAAAATGAAAACTGTACAAAAACCCTTCTCTTTTTGCCAAGTAGTAGAAATAAAAATCCCAAATTCTGGCGGGAATTTGATTTGGCGGAAATTGTTCATAATTTGACATTTTTACTCAACCTCGTAGTCGTAGCTCCCCATTATCTTTCAATTTTGTAAACCCTAAGAGAGAGAGAAAGCTCAAATTCTCTAATTATCAGCTCTGTATTTTTAGGGTTTCATTTCTTCATCGATAGGTCAGAAATCTCTCTCTCTCTCTCTCTCTCTCTCTCTGTTGCTCATAATTGTGCGTGTTTTTGAGTTTTTATGATTTACACTTTAATTTAGATTTTATTTATTTATATTTTATTTTTGGGGTGTTATGGCATTGTTTGGTTTTATTTTATATTGATCTCTATTTTCATATACTTGAAAAGTAAAATTCTTTAGTAATCAGAATAGGAATGGACGAATTTTTTCTTTTAATTTTTTTTTAATAAATATTTTGTCTCTTATTTGTTTGTGTTATGGCATTGATTGGTTGCTGAGAAAATGAAGGAAAAAATTAAAGAGAAACTAGAATGCAAAAAAAAGAGAAAGTTAATGGCATTGTTTTGGGAAATTATGAATTTTAGTTGAGGAATGGAAGTTAGTTGTTAGTGTTGTAGTTTTTTTCCTGGGTGATACAGTGTTGATTGGTTGTTGAGAAAATGAAGGAAGAGAGAATGAAAAATGTTCGTGGTGTTTGACTTTGGGAAATTGGGTACTCAAGTTGATTTGTTTTTTTCATGTTGTTGGACTGTGGTTTTGCTTGATTGTATATTTGTGATATTTGTGTTCAAAAAGGGTTAGCTGATATCTGTTTGTTCGCTAAGAAAATTGACGAAAAGAGCAGGATATAAATGTTGGTAATCTTATATGTTTGCTTGTTTTATGGCATGGAAGTAATTTTGCCATTTTTTGGTTATTTTTTTCTTTTATGTTGTCCTGAATAAATTTCTATATTTATCTCTCAGCAATTTGATGAATGGAATTTAGAATGGCTGACTTATTGGAATGATAATGGATGATTTTTCCTTGTTATGATTGTTTGGTAGTTGAGAAAATGAAGGAAAGAATAGGGTGGAGTGTAATGAAATTTTTTGTAACCTTAGACTTTTCACCATCAGAGAGTTTAAGAAATTGTGTACTTGGTTGTTTTCATGTAGCAGTTTCTATTTTGTTTGATCAATTTTTTATGATTTGCTGAGTTAACTGTTTAAAAGGGTTTTGCTGACTTTCTGTTTGGTTGCTAAGTAAATTGTGGTAAAGAAAAAAATATAAATCTTGGAATGTCACATCTAAGGTTGTTTTTCTGTTTTAATGCCTTAAAAATAAAATTAACACAAAAGACTTGGTTTAGCAAAGAGACAATTATGCTGTATTACAATCCTTTGGTTTTATGCCTTAAATCTTTAGCCTTTGGGTTTTCTTTTATTCTAGTTCCTCCAACCCCCCCCCCCCCCCCCCCCCCTCTGAATGGGAGTTATTTCTTGGGTTTTCAACTTTGATTGCGGCTCTACCTCTTATAGAGTTAGGTTTATACTTTACAGGCATATATGAGTAGGTCTAAATATCCTATTTTTTCACTAACTTGAAATTGGTGTTGGGTTATACTTGCTATGAAGCTAATAGGAAATTAAATGGTGTCATTGTTTAGTGTATGTATACAAAGTACAAGTTTGGGTAGCTTTTTGATTTTCTTGATAAGTAGTACTTGAGCTATTTGTAATATTCCCTCAATCAATCCTCTTATTGATGTTAATTTCCCTTTTTTCTTTTCCCTAGAGAACATTTTCATACCATGGACGGAAATGGCCTATCCTCTGATGAAGTCATTGCAAAACTGATTGAGATGGGATTTCAGAATTCTTCTGTCTTGGAAGCTGTAAAAGCAGTGGGTCCATCATTTGATGATGCTCTGGAGTATCTCTCGAATTATTCTCATAGAAATAGTTGGGGTGCATCTAGTAGTTCTAGATGTTCCACAAGCAATGAAAAAAATCTAGGTAAAAGAACCTTGTCCTCCTTACCTTCTTCAGGTCAACTACGACAGTTGAGCATACTGGACCATTTCCAATCCACAGCTAGACCTAAAAAATGCAGGACTGGTTTTCTACCTGATGCATTGGTTCCTGTGGAAGAACATAAGGAGGATCTTTCTGGCATGCATTATAACCTTGAAACTATGTCGGAATTATTTCCAGTTGACTGCCCTTGGGAGTTAGACATTGCATCAGATTGGGAGAAGAAAGTTGTCAGTCTCTTGCAAAAGCATTTCCGGTATTCATCCTTGAAGAATTTCCAGAAGGAAGCCTTGGCTGCTTGGTTAGCTCACCAAGATTGTCTTGTCCTTGCCGCAACAGGGTCTGGTAATGTTTTTATTTATTTTATTTTATTTTATTAAAAATATATTGCTGTCTGTACACTGTACCCATTATATAGTTTTGTTGGGCTCTAATTAGTTGGACATGATAACTTTCTACAGGGAAGTCATTGTGTTTCCAGATTCCAGCGTTATTAACAGGGAAAGTTGTAGTGGTGATTTCACCCTTGATTAGTTTGATGCATGATCAATGCTTAAAGCTAGCAAAACACGGGGTCTCTGCTTGCTTTCTTGGTTCTGGGCAACCTGACAGTACTGTGGAACAGAAAGCAATGAGAGGCATGTATAGCATTGTATATGTTTGTCCAGAGACAGTTCTAAGGTAGATGACATGCTATGTGACTTGTGTTTTAAAGAGTAACACGTTTTTAATTTCTTAGAAGTCAAACTCAAACTCAACTAAGTGTTGGTACCAAATAAATTGGGGCTGGCTCTATGGATCCTCATCAACTATTTAGGCCAATATACTAGTCTGCCAGATCATATTCAAAATTATATTCTCTATTGCTTTCCTCTTTAACATATCATTCTTTATATATATGTGTGTGTGCGTATATACATATGTACGTATGGAGGTATTTACGTTTTTTGTTTCAAGTAGAATAAAGAAACCATATGTCTGTAGATTGATAAAACCACTTCAGAGGCTTGCAGAAGGTCGTGGAATTGCTTTGTTTGCTATTGATGAAGTCCATTGTGTTTCCAAGTGGGGTCATGATTTTCGGCCTGATTACAGGTTTGTGCTTCCCATTCTGGATGACTGTACATCTATATTTCACAGCAGTGGTTTGATTTTATTACTTCACTACTAATGAATATATATTATCAATAGCCAATGGCTTAGCCATGCATTTGGTTCAAATGAAATTCAGGAGAGACTAATCATAGTTAATCCAACCTGGAAAACCCTGCTTGCAATGTTTTCAATAAGATAATGAGAAGAAGTCCTGTATCTATTTAGTTTCAGACTGTTTCTCTTTTTAGTTTATAATTCACTTTGAGCCTTTAATAGCCAGCTTGAATCTGCTGTGCCTTTGAAGTTTTAATGTCCACTCTCTGAGGTTCTTCAACCTAGTTCTTGTACTAGACGATTAGAGTTGTTGCAATTGTTTGACTTATGCATTTAAATGTTTCAGGCGACTATCTGTGTTGCGGGAGAATTTCAGTGCTTGCAATTTAAAATTCTTAAAGTATGACATACCACTGATGGCCTTGACTGCTACTGCCACAATTCGGGTTCGGGAAGATATTCTTAAATCGCTGTGCATGTCAAAGGAAACAAAAATTGTTATTACTTCATTTTTCAGGCCAAATCTTCGGTTTTCGGTGAGATTTTTATATTATTCTTTTATGTTCCATTTTCAGTATGTTATTGGAGATATATCTTTTCCAGATTGGTCCTTTCTACGCAATTTTTATTAGGATTTTACTATGCTAGAGGATATTTTCAAAGGTTTCCTAAAGGACTCTTTTTGAATAATTATTAGATTGAACTCATAATTTCTTCATAACTTCCATATCATCTTCTTCTTCTTCTTTTTATTTTTTACTTTATCCTTATTTGTCACTGAAGAAATATCAATAATTCACTTGCTTCCATTTACAGGTAAAACATAGTAGAACATCTTCACCATCTTCCTATGCAAAGGATTTCAGTGATTTGATAGACATATATGTCAGAAAGAGAAAGACTGGTGAGAAGAAACAGACTATCATCTCAGAAGAATTAGATGATACATCTTATGGCTCTGATAGTTATGAAATTGAGGATTCCTATACTGGTGGAGATGTTGATGAAGTAGATTCAATGGAGGAAAATGGTTTGACTGCTTCAAAGGGAAAAGAGATGTCAGTTGAATATTTGGAAAATGATGTTGACGTATTTCAGAGTGTGGATGATTGGGATGGTACAAACCTTTGAATTTTGTCTTCCATTCTTATGCTTTATTCTTTGGTCATTTATTAATGTTCTATCAACAAATTTTCAAGATTATGGCTAATTGATGATTTTTTGTTCAATAGCTCAATCACTTTTATTCTTGCAGTTGCCTTTGGTGAATTCAATGGACAATCTTCTTGGGAGGAAGGGGATATGAGAGGGTTATCTGAGACAATTGATCCACCAAGTAAACCAGAAGAAAGATTAAGACTTCTGCATGAGCCCTTAGAACAAGGTCCAACCATCATATATGTTCCTACTAGAAAAGAAACATTGAGAATCGCAAAATTTCTTTCTGGTTTTGGTGTGAAGGCAGCTGCTTATAATGCATCGGTATTTTTTGACAATTACTAGAAGTTTATTTATATGCATTGTATTTTAGAGTTTATTCCCAACTTACTAGCAAGTGTGGTCACTTAACCAACCTCTTAGCCCAACAGGAATTCGTTTGACATTATCATGTGTTTCCCATATTTCTGAACCAGGGTTTTCTTAAAAAAATTCAAAATTAAGGTTTATCTAGGGTTGCCATTACAATATACTGCCGAAACTTGACTAATTGTCAAATCCACAAGGGTGATTAAATGCCAATTGAAAGGGAAATCAGTTGGATATCTGCATTACAACATTCTTGTTTTTAATGTACTTTCATAACCCTGCTTGTGATGCAGTTCATTTTAAAAGCTAGCTGTTACTACTTGTCACTGTCCAGCAAGTACAATCATTAGTTTCCTATGTTCAGCACTAGTGCTTATGTTGTATGATAAGTAGATCCTTTTACTTGTAATAGCCTTTATCACTTGTAACAGAAAGTTAGTTAGTAGTTGATAGGTTGTTAGTGATAAATGCAATAGCCTATCAGGTAGTTAGAGATGTTTGTTAGGCTTTGGTCAATCAAATGGCAGCTGCATGGTAGGTTCTTGTAACTAACTTCCTAACCAATCAAAAGCTTGCTTATGTAACTATAAATAAGCAAGGCTGCCCTCATTGTAATTAGTTGAAATTGAATCCTAGAAATCTCTACTTGTGAGGCATTATTCCAATAGTGTGTCTCTTGAAGAGCTAGTTCATTCTTTCTTTTCTCTAAGCAACTTAGCTTTCTAAAACAGTCCTCCTTTTCACCAATTTCGTCCATCGGCTTGCTAATGGTAGTATTTTGAAACTTTTTGACCTAGTTGTCCTACTGAGCTTCTCATTAATTTTTACATATCATATCAATTGTGTAAAATTCTCACCAGTAGCATGTAGATTACTTTCTCCTATAAAAATTTTGGAAAAAATTCAATTTATTCCCTTGAATTTTAATTCAATTATGAAATTTTTACTAGATTTAATTTTTGTCAATTTAGTCCCTTGCTTTTAGTCTGGTCCATCTGTCCATATCTGTAAGCAAATGGAGCCATTTAACATTTTTTTTTTTATAAATTAATTTTAAAATAATACACATCAGATAACAAGATATAGTAAATGGCGCATCTCATGAATGCTTTTATTTAAATAATTAATAAAGGAAGAATCTTTAAATGTCTTTGTTTGCTAACAGATTTGGATGGAAGGGCCAAATTGACTCATTGTGAGGGACTAAATTGACTCATTGTGAGGGACTAAATTGAATTTTTGCCTAAAATTTTATACATTTGGTATTGAACTAATATGGTCTTATTGCCTCACAGTTGCCAAAATCACATTTAAGGCGGGTTCACAAGGAATTTCATGAAAATACTTTAGAGGTAAGGATTTTAGCTTTTCATGGAAGATGCTGAAAATGCATAAGGCTTTTTTTGTGTGTGAGCGCTCGTGCATATGCATAGACACTCTGATACATAACTAGATTTG
Organism: Castanea crenata; assembly: GCA_020976635.1. Lineage (NCBI taxonomy): Eukaryota > Viridiplantae > Streptophyta > Magnoliopsida > Fagales > Fagaceae > Castanea > Castanea crenata. The sequence continues at coordinate 401,725 of JAGHPS010000310.1, forward strand.
TATATGCTGTGTTTGATTTTAGGCCATTGGGTTATTTTAATGCATGTACTAGATAGATGTATATATGTCATGTTATTTATCAAAAACTGGATAGATGTAAATATGTTAATCATAAAAAAAAAGATAGATGTATATATGTCTTATGTAGTTTATGAGTGTATTTTCTGAGTTAAAAGGCACTTTTTTTTATCCATCTTTTACCTATTAAGAGTCAAGTTGCTGTCCAAATCAGAAACTAGATATTAGTGGATTGGAAATATAACTTTTAGGCCTTTACTTGATCTAAGTGGAATTACTGATTTTCTTTAGTTAACTGAAAGAGGTTAATTAGATGAGATTCAAACTTTAGTTTGGATTAATAATTTTATTGTTCTAGTTTTATCTTTTCTCACCTTAAGAGGAATAGCATGTGTTTCCACAAACAGTAGAGTTTTCTGCAAGGAGTACTTAGTTACTCCTATTTGAGTGTAAACAGTGTCTTTATTATAAAAATTTCACTTATATTAATCTAGAGGCTTAAATATGCTTTTAGTCTTCAACTTTTTGGAGTGTTCATTTCAGTACTCAACAAATTTCGTGTTTCATTTTAGTCCTTGATCTTTTAACAGTGTCTCATTCTTGTCCTTGATCTTTTAACAGTGTCTCATTCTTGTCCTTACTGTCACCTACCTGACAAATCAATACCTTCCCATTAAACCCCATCCAGTTCTTTTTGATGTCTATTGCATATTTAAACACTTTAGTTACTACTATACAATGCAAACTAAGAAAGCCACTTTCTGTATGGTTTTGAGAATGTGAGAAATAAAGAAGAAATTTGCCGAACTCAAAACAAAAATCATTTCATTCCATTTCCACTAAAATTAGCCTAACTTACAATTATATATATATATATATATATATATATATATATATATATATATATATTTCTGAGTCATTCGAATTTCTTGATTACGAGATCCAAACTTCGCATTTCTCTTACCTGGGTTTTCTCTCCACCTAAACAGACCATAACTTTATTTTCCTTTTCCCACATTTTCTCAGCTACCAAACTATGTAATAAAAAACAAAAAAAAAGAAGAAAGAAAAAGAAATGGTATTATTAGAGTATGACCGTGAGGTGGTTTTACAAAAAAAAAATGACCTTGAGGTGGTGTTAAGGAGAGAGAATTTCGATGGCAGAGTAATCAGCTCTTTCAGCATTGGCAGAGGAAACAAGAGAGTTGATATTGTCACTTGCAGTTAAGGAATTGGATGAGGGTGAGGCCTTTGTGGTCATATGATAAACCTTAGAAGTGGAGGGCTGTGGCTATGATGAAGAAGAGTGACCTGTGACAGATTTGAATATGAGCTGAGTTGTAGAGATAGAGGGTATAAGAGAAACAAGTGAGGGGATTGAGTTTGGAAAGAGAGAGAATGAGATCCAAAGAGAGTGTGTGTGATCTGCCAGGTTGCCAAGAAAGTGAAGGTAAAGAAATAAAGTGGGGACGGTTTTTTGAATCATTTTATTCTTCTCTTTCCCCCTTCAAAATTGAGGAATCGATATTTTTTTCCCATTAAGATGCTGATGTTTTTTTAGTGCAACTAAATATATTTTTATTATAACAAGTGACACATAAGCATTCCATTAGCTTTGTCAGCAATTTCCTTCAGTTAGGTGACAGTAAGGGCGTGAATGAAACACTAATTTGTTGAGTACTAAAATGAAAACTTCCCAAAAGTTGAGGACCAGCAGCATATTTAAGCCTACTTTAATTTAAAACTGCCTATGGTGTGTATTTCTGTGCTTCCTGATCGTGAGGCTGCTTATATTTTATTGAAGTTTGGTGAACTAAAATATTTGATCTAGAAGAGCAGTCTATTTGATTCCATTATTTTGGTTCCAAATATACATTACTGTTGAGAATTTCAGCTAGCAATTTTTCTTGAATTCCAGTCGATGTTTATACTGTACCCTATATTATTTCTTTTCCAACTTGAAATCCTAACCCTTCTCTCTGTGAATGCTACTAAAATGGCTGCTTTAATTGTTTCAGACTTGTTATTTGTTATTGTTTAGCCTTTGCCTGCCTTAATCATGTTTTGCATCAGTTATAATGTGCAATCATTCTTTTCTACAGTGTAATCCATTTCATTAGCTTTTTTTAAAAGGAAATTTATGGGTTTCTCCTTTCTATGTCCTACCAGACTTGTCCATTTTAAATATTGCCTTTTCTTGTCATTAATGCAATGTTTAAGTTTTTTTTTTTATTTAAAAATTTTTATTTTTAAAATTAACTTGAATACTGAATAAAATTCATCTAGAGAGGTTGGTCTATGGTCTTATGACATTTGCATTCCATACTGTTTCATGTAAACTAATCTTTGATCCCTATTCTTGCTATATCAATCAATAGAATACAATCTCTTTATTATTTCATTCCTCCAGTTTATTTGATGAGAATAATATGGAGATAGAAATTTTCATTTTGTACTCAACTTTTTTTTTCCTCCTACCTGCAGGTAGTTGTTGCAACAATTGCTTTTGGAATGGGGATTGACAAGTCGAATGTCCGAAGAATCATCCATTATGGTTGGCCACAGGTGATTTTTTTATTTTTATTTTTTAAAGTTTGATCTTGCTGCCAGTGCCATATTTACTGGGTTTCATGATCTCTAGGCCTTCCTGCTATGAGATATTCCCAGTGCAGAAGCATATTTCTTTATAATGACCATGCATAAACTGTTGCATATTTCCTAAATATCAATTAGTGAACTTTTCTTTGTTGAAATTTGCAAGTCTGATGTGCCTGCCAAATTTTTTTATTTTTTTCCTGGTTATAAAATTTTTCAGTATTTGTAGTGTGATTCTGTGAGCTTTAACCATTGATTTGCTTACAGAGTTTGGAGGCATACTATCAAGAAGCAGGTCGAGCTGGCAGGGATGGGAAATTAGCAGATTGCAGTAAGCTTTTTTATATTTTTATATTTTTAATAAGTAATAAATTATGCTTTTGAAGTGTATGTTGCCTAATTCAAATCGAAATTCCTAGTCAGCGACTCAGCACCATGAGCTATAGCTCAAATAAAATGACACCTCCTTCCCTTAAAAAAACCAGGTGGTGGAAAGGTCATGAGTTCAAAATTTGCAAGATGCATGTGCAGCTTACCAATAAAAAAATGTTTGCAATTTTTTTTTTTACTTGCATACAATGAATGCTTTCTATGGTTAACACCGGAATTTTGAAACTCCTTTTTCACCATATCTTGCCTTTTGGGAAATTGTTCATATTGTGAAGTCTAGATAATTGAATGGTGTGTTGTAAACTGTTGAACAAAGCAAAATCAAAATGCGTTTTGGAACTGTCATTATGAATTCTAATAGTTTCTGCAAAATCTGTTTTTGTTTTTTCCAAGCAGCTCTATATGCAAACTTAACATGTGTTCCGTCGCTCTTGCCAAGTAAAAGAAGTGAAGATCAGACAAAACAAGCATATAAGATGCTATCTGATTGCTTCAGGTTAATGTTAAATAGATTTCCTTAAAGCCATGTTTGCCTTTTACTTTTAGGAACATTTTATTACAAATTATTTTGATATACTTGCAGATATGGGATGAATACTTCATGCTGTCGGGCTAAGATACTTGTGGAGTACTTCGGAGAGGATTTTAGTTATGATGCATGTCTCTTGTATGTGATAATTACTTTCATTTCTATTTTTCATCTCAAAAAAAAAAAAAAAAATCATCTACCATAATCATTTCTTTTTTGGAGTAGCAATTTTATAGAGGTTAACTTAATGAGAGGTGTTATGTCCACAACATTTTCACAACAAATTATAGGTGGTTAATTGTTATTTGTTTTAATTTGAACTAACAATTGAAATTACTTTTCTACCTCACTAATAACAATCTGTATCAACTTGCCATATAGGATTTTTTGTGAAAATGTTGTGGGCATAACATTTCTCTAACTCAATAGTTATTATCCAACTAGCTAGCCTGCTACATTGTCATGGTTAGTAATCTCTATCTAATGTTGTTCTACATTTTCAGGTGTGATCTGTGCACCGATGGAGTTCCTCAAATGCAGAATTTGAAAGAGGAGGCGGATCTTTTAGTACGGGTTATTGCTACTAATTGTGTACGTATCATGTATTATTATTTCAGTTGTGTTGATATCTCTTATAAAAAAAATAAAAAAAGTTGTATGAAGATCTAATCTTCCATTATTCTTTAGGTATTAGTCTGCATTTTAGCTGCTAGACATTACTATTTTTGACTATCTGATGATGGACGGGGGTTTTTGATCATTCTTGGTATTTTTTGAACACATTTTTCTTTAATTGGATTTATATTTCATTAAACTAAAATATTTCATATAACTAAATGCATGAGTCCATCTTAAGAAGTGACTGCCAACTTGTCAAGAATATTACATTGGAGTATCAAAATTTTAAGTAGTCAATGGACATATCATATACTCATGGAGCTGACAGTTATTATTATTCCTAAAATAAGATGTATGTTGAATATCAGGGGAGCACTTTCATGGATGACTCATATGATGATACTACATGCACTGACATTAAGCAACGGAGATCTATGGAAATGTTGAATCTCAGAGCGTATGTCAGTAAAATAAGGGAGCTGGTGATTCTCTCTCTCTCTCTCTCTCTCTCTCTCTCTCTCACACACACACACACACACACACACACACACACACACACACATATATACACAGCTTCTTGGCTTCTTGATATGGTGTTTACTATTTAACACGTTTTTCAATTCTTTGCCATTTGATTGTTTTTTTATGTATTGACTACGTGTAGTATCAAAAATTTGTGACAACTGATCTGCTATGGTGGCGAGGTCTTGCACGAATTCTGGAAGGTAAAGGGTACATCCAAGAGGCAGATGACAAGGTATATAGTATATACAATCAGAAAATAACGTTTGCTGCAAATTTTAGTCGATTTATATCATGGGAGTGGCAAACACCTTGGGAGGTTTTATCCTCAGGGAATTAATTGGACAATTCAGTTACCCTGGCTTAAGGATTTGGCTGAAATTTTCACCAGCTGCTGGTCCAATAGTCACCAGCATTTCACTGGAAGAAAAAAGAACAAGTCTGGTCTTCTAATGTTATATGGGTATTAAACATTTGGTCATCTGTGTCATGGAACAACATAAATTCTTAAGAGGGTTTTTAAAAAAAAAAGAAAAAAGAAAACCAAAATTAGTAGTTGATCATAAAAGTCTGTCCCTCGCAAATTCCAACTAGGGATAGCAACAGTTGAGTACTTGTTTTACTATGTTTTTGGGGAAAATATTTGCTCACCTGCCTAAAACTGTAGGGCAACGTTAATAACAAGTTCATTTATGCTTGCATGTCTGAATGCATCCCATGCATGTGGTATTGTGTTTGTGTGCCCATGTTTCTTTATGTGTGCATGTATGTTGCAAGCCCTTCATTTAGTTAATTTTTACAGTACTGTTCGTGCAGATTCATGTTCAGATAAAATTCCCAGAGCCAACAAAATTAGGACTGGAGTTTCTGAGATCTAAAGGGGATGAAACTTTTGATGTTTATCCTGAAGCAGATATGCTGCTCTCAATGAACAAGTGCACATCTTATTCAACTTTCACAGAATGGGGAAAGGGCTGGGCAGATCCTGAGATTCGTCGTCAGCGCTTAGAAAGGATGCGACAAAAGCCAGATGGGTCTCGTGGTAAACAGAAGCAACGAAAGTCTCGGGCTTCAAGAAAGTCACGGAGTAGAAAATCAAATAAAAACAACTCAGATTTGAGAACTGTCAGAGGTAGAATAGAAGCAAAACTCTCAAAATACAAATGACAAATCAAGGTCATTGAATTAATGAAAGTGCATATGTATTGAATATGTGATTTGGTTGTTTTGATCATTCAATATCAAAGATTGAAAGTTAAAAGAGAAGAATATATATATATATACACGCACACACACTATAGAAGAGAGTTTTGTATATGGGTCTTGTAGTAGTGTAGTGCATACCAAGATTGTAATCAATTACAGAACCTGATTCATTTGCAGTGTTTAGGGACAGGAGGTGAAATCAGGGTGGGTTTAATACCATGGTTTATATATCCAAAAAAATAGAGAAAAAAATTGTGCAAAGAAAACAATTATACTACAAAAGATTTGTTGCACGTGGTTTCTCTTTGAAATCATTACAACGGTATGGGAGGCTCTCAGCGACAAGTTGGGTCGAGAAGTGTATAATGTTGGTGCTGGTCTGTTGTGTTTGCTGATCAAGAAAACAAGAGACTAGTTGGTAAGGTTGAGAGGCAAGACGTTCGAGTTATTGGAAAGAAAAGATGTGCAACCGAAGAGGACATGAGTAGAAGAAACCGTGCCAAAAGGGTCACCTAAGACTAAGGTCGGCTTGGCTAGTATATGATGTTTTTGTAGGTACAAAAGAAACAATTTCTTGGTTTCTTGCTATGTAGAAAATTTGTTATTTCTCGTTTTCTTGGCATCTATATGTATAGAATATTGATAGGACTTTCTTTACTTTTGGTTTTGAGGTTGGCTAGGGTTTGATAAAAAGGAAATAAACATGGAAAAAGAGATCAGGATTGGTAGTTATTGGGTGAATCAGATTGGAAGTACAAATTTGTCTTATTTTTCTCTGTAATAATTCATTTCTACCGGGGTTTTTATTTTATTTATTTATATGGCACTAGTTGTAGACTTGTGCGATGAGCGAAAATATTTAATGATTTATTTGTTTTAAGTGAAAAATGAAAATAGTAGATGAGACTTAATTATTAGTTTCAAACCTTTCTTAAAATAATGTGATTATTTTTCAACAAACTATAGTTGACAATTGATACAATATATTAAAATTTCTAAATTGAGCTATCTATATTTATTATTTGAAAGTGTTTTAAATTGTGTAAGTTTTTTTTTTCTTCAAGAAACATAATGCATTTTATATTCAATTATTATATACAGTGAGATATTTTGTAAATAATATAATGAATGGTTAAAATTTATTTATAGTGCTTTTTACAAATAGTTCATCCTCTATACAATATAACTAAATCCATTACTTATATTAGATATAGATTGGTTCATATTGGGCCTTGTTAAAGTTTTTCAATTTTTTATTCTTGAACTGCATAATCATTCATAATTATATGAATAGAAAAAATAGTGCCATTATTAATGTATAGTGAAGAATTTCTAAATGGCCTTCATAGCCAAGTAAAAAAAGTTTAGTGTATCATATTAGGATGTTTCCATAGCAGAGAAAGGTTGATTAAATGGAAGAGAAGGTTGTAATTGAAATCCTGAAAAGTTTGAAAATTGGCTTGTGGTTTAATAAGAAAGCAACTTTTTTTGAAAGCCTGGGGTTGGAAGTTTGTCAAAGTTTATGATCCCTGCCTATAGAAAATGCTGAAAAAGACGGAGGGTGCTAATTTTGATAAGTGTGCTTGTTGTGAACATATGGTGGATCAGTACTCAAAGTGGCAATAACTATAAAATTAAAATAAGCATTGTGCAGTGCCATATGCATAGAGTTATCTGATTTTCTTATTAGACATTCTTTTTAAACTGACATGCTTGACAAGTCACTGTTCCTAATATGGAACCAAAATAAATTTGTCTTGGGTAAGAATTAATTAATTGATTAAGCACTACGATTTGTCTTGTTGAGATTAGAGACTAGGAGAATGGCTGTTACAGTCTCGTTTTCTCTTTCCTAGCAGCAATTTTTGTGAAAAAGAGATTAAGAATGGAAGTACAAATTGGTCTTATTTTGCGTTGTAGTAATTCATTGAAGTATTTTTTACAATTGAAGTATATTTTGCGTTGTTTTTTTTTTTTTTCCCCTCACGTTCTGAAGGTGTTTTTGTGTTTACAAGTTTTTTATTGCATTGGTACTTATTGGGCCATGCCATGAACTTTATTAATTTCTTGAACGGCAAAATTGTTCTTAAAAACCTTTTAATGAAGGTATAGTAATTGTATAAAATGGAAAATAGTGTCATGTTTGAAATTTGAATAGTGAAGAATTTTTAATTAGCTTTCATAGCAAAGTGAAAAAAAAAGTGTATAATGATATATGCTTACGAAACATTTCCTTTCCCAATAGAAGTAAATATGTTGTAACAGAATTTCAAACATGATACTGTTTACATAGGAGAAGGAGGTTTGTGAAACCTGAAAGGTTGGAAATAGGTTTGCAAAGTTTAGCACTAGAAACATTTGGGTACTTGTTTTACCGTGTTTTTGAGGGGAAAGTAGGTGCTCACATGACTATTACTGTTTAGGAAAAATTGACACTTTATTTAGGGTGCTGTATTCATATTGTATTCGTATCGTACTTATATCATACTGGTGTTGCAACAATCATTTTTTGTTATAATTTTTCAGAAATTGTTCGTATAATATCGTACCCGTACTGTGTCCATGTCCATGCTTCCTAAAATACTGTTAAGGAATGTTTAAAGCAAAGTTATGTATGTTTGTGTGTCTGAATGCACCCATGGTATTGTCAATTGTGTTTGTGTGCCCATATTTCTATGTTTATGCGTGTATGTTGCTAGCCCTTTAACTAATTAAATTTTAATGAACTGATCGTGCAGATTCATGTTCATATAAAATTCCCTGAGCCAACAAAACTAGGTCTGAAGTTTCTAAAATCTAAAGGGGAGGAACCTTATCCTGAAGTACAAATATATGCTGCTCGCAATGAACAAGTGCCAATCTTATTCAAGTTCCACATTTATGGCGTTTGCTCTTAATGACAGTTCTTTATCATCAGACCAAGACACCAATTAGTTTTTAGTGTAGGTGGGATTGAATCTCAGATATCTTATTCAACCATCAGAAACTTTACCAGTTGAGCTAACTGTTCATTAGTATTTTTTGCCCTATTCTGTCTTGTCTTGTCTAATTTAATTTCATGAGTTTTTTCTGGCCTATTCTATGTGTCTTGTCTTATCCCGAATGTGTGTGTGTATATATATATATACTTTAATTATTTTTATACTCTCATGTTTAAAATTTAATTATGTTATCATCCATTAAAATATTTGCTTTCTCTAACTTTCACTTCTAATCATAATTCTCTTTCAGCTCATTATTAGTGCATTGAAGTCATCTCAATAATAAAATACATCCAATCCACTTTGCTGTTAAACTACCTACATGTGGTTTTCCCTTAGCAGGGTACGCTACTTGTTGCCACCTCTATTTATTTTTAATTTATAATAGTATCTCATAGCCATCCTTATTAATAAGTTTTGTAAGTGCACAATTGCACCTGAACCCAAAGACAATCACGGGCTCAGGCCCAATGAGCCTTAAACAATAAAATTTGTAGAGTGTGGGCTTGAAACCTAGCTTAGAAATACTGGGAGCTTGATAACAGGCTTTTATAAACAAATACAGGTAAATAACGAACAATAATTGCAATGGATCTCCTCGGACTCGAGCTGAGGACTACTTCTTTAGTATTTCTCTTTCTTCCTTAAAGATTACAATTTCTTAATTTCTTTCTTAGCTACCGCCCCCTTTTCTTTGGCCTTTAACCCCATTTTATACTTCCTTCCCTGATACTTTTTGAACAGTGACTAGAAGTTTCCACCTCACTGTTCAGGGGTCACTTCCCCATTAATGCGGCCAGGGAGGTAGGTGCAGAGCTTTTAATGCGGAGGTGGCAGCCTTTACTCTTGATATTTTCTTTAATACTGGTACATCTAGAAGATTCAGGATGCCCCCTTTTAACCTCTAGTCTTTCCAGAGTTGTGCCTTGACCTTTATAATGAAATCTTGAATTCTCTTGGATCTGTCCGAGGTGAAACTCTCCCTCGGTTGTACCCTCGGACCCTCGGCGTATGGGCCAACTCATAGAGTTTAATCCTGGAGCAGGTCGGCCTTCCATGTTACAGCCCAAAGGCCCATATGCTCACTTGGGTCCTTTTACTCCCCACAAGTTTATTAGTGCATAAATTTTCATAACTATTTTTTAGAATTATTGTAGTCATAATTTCTTTTTTAAAATTGACACTTTACCATTACAATAAATTATAAAAATTGAAAAAAATTGTACCTAAATTAGTTATTATTCCGACGTGTACTATTGTAAGTTACTAACTTACATAGATAACTAGATATTGTATAAACTGCATCATGAATGAAAACATAAGGTGTACATACTAGGGGCTAGCTCAACAAATGTTGGGGCAGGTGACAATTAATTTAAAGTGGAAACTTTATTAGTTTCTTCCAATGTTTTAATTGTGGTACTCGCTAAACTCTTTTTTACAAAATTTAGCCCCATATCTATTGGTTTCATTGTATTAATATCATCATGATCACGCCAAAATCATAAAATATTAAACATATTATTGATATGGCTACATTCTTACGGTATTTTTCATATGCATAGAGTATTTTAATTTTTTTTTATGTAAATTCTAAATATCATAGTTTTGTTGAATACCTCATTTAGGTTTAAATAGATTTGTTTCAAACTTGCTTAAATTTGTTGTTTGCAATAATAGACCCAATCTAGGCATCTCAACACATGGTAAAGTTGGGTATCAACTTGAATGAGGTATTCAAATTTGAGATGCGTTGAACTGGTTTGGGAAAACCAGAGAAACCAAAGGTGGAATCGAACTAATTTTTGGTCCTTTAGGGTAGGTTTGGATAGAGAGTTTTGCGTCCCGATTTGGTTTTTCACGTTTCAGACTTTTTTTTTTTTCTTGTAGACAGGTTTCAACCAGGGGGACAAGAGGTACTATTCACTACTGTGCGGTTACTGTTCACGCACAGTGGAACATTGTTTATGCATTGTTTCAGCAACTTTTTTATTAAAAATGAAACCCGTGACACTATTTACACATTTAAAAATTATTTTGCTACAGTATTTTCAGTTTTCAGCTGTATCCAAACGGACCCTTAATCATTTGAGGTTTTGAAACCATGATCTCAACACAATTTTGAGCATAAGACTATAGTTTCGTAGGATCTTCTCTTATTTCTAAATATTAATCGAATAATATTTATGTTTTGATATATTTTTAGAATTTATCATTTTATATATATATATTTTAATACGTTATTGGACTATATTCATATGTTTATATAAAATGTATTTTAAAATTTTTAATTCTAAAAATAAATCAAAACAATTAGTATTAGAATAAATATGATGTTTAAAATGATAACTATCTCTGTTGGCAATGTTAAATTTCAGATATTAAATAATGGATTTTAGTAATAAATTTGTCTAGAAAACTATTAATTTTAACTTTAATTTTGATAGTTTTGGAAAATTGAAAATTTTTACAGCCTTCAACGTACAATCTTAAACATAATAACATATTAATAAGATATGCACAACAATTGAAAAGAGTATAATATATTTTAAAAAATAATATTTACAGTATTTATTAAGCCTCGGAAATACATAATAAACCGAGTAAGCCTCGGAAATAATAACATAGTTAACCGAGTATTTACCAAAAAAAATTAAAAAAAAAAACATAGTTAACCGAGTATTTACAAAAAAAAAAGAAAAAAAAAAAAGTTAACCGAGTATGCCTCGGAAACACATAATTAACCGACTTACCTATCTAGTACATAAATTAATCTTTCCAAACATTAATCACAGATCCACAGACTAGAGTTACCGCAAAACTCTATTTTCTTCTTTGTTTTTCTCTTTCCTACGTTGTTGTTCTTTGCCTGAATCAAACTCTGAAACCAAACCATCTTTGTTTTCTCTTTCCTACGTTTGTTGTTCCTGTTCTTTGCCTGAATATCAGACTCTGAAACCAAACAATGACTGATATGTTGTTAGACATGGCCAAAGAGAAGTGGCTCAAAGGAAACCACAAGGAGGCGTATGAGCTAGCGACTGCGGCAAACAAAGTCGACCCTTACTTTTACAACGTGGACAAGCACTACGCTGTTTACAGAGCTTACTATGTGGCTGAGACGAAGAAGAACAAGTTGGGACACAGTGATCTCTATCGAATTCTTGGCCTGAAGCCTGACCCATCTCTCAGCATAGACACTATCACATCCAAGTACTGCAAGTTGGTCAAGTTGGTGCACCCTGATGTGGTCTGTTCCCCGGCTGCACATGGTGCTCTGCGAATCATTACCATCGCATGGGAGGCTCTCAGCGACGAGTCGACTCGTAAAGCATATGATGTTGGTGCTGGTCTGTTGGTTTTGCCGAGAAAACAACAAGAGACTAATAAGGTTGAGAAGCAAGACGTTCAAGTTAATGGGAAAAAAAGATGTGCACCCGAGGAGGACATGAGTAGAAGAAACCGTGCCAAAAGGGGTCACCTAAGGTTGGCTTGGCTTGATGCACAAGAAACAATTTCTTGGGTTCTTGCTGTGTAAAAGATTTGATTTTTTTTTTCTTGTTTTCTTGGTATGAATATGTATAGATCATACAATTTGATTAGATTGAAAGTACAAATTAGTCTAATTTGCCTCTATAGTAATTCGTCGCAATATATTGACTTCTTTTTAATATAAATTGTTGCAAATTGGGAAAGGGTGATTTGAACCTAGATTGTGGAGAGGGTTTTGAGTTTACAATTTTTGATTACATTGGTCCTGATTGGGCTATTTTATAAAATTTTGAATTTTCTTTATTTTTAATTTTTAATGAGTTATTACCATGTGAAAAGGAGAAATTTATATAGTAAAGAATTTTTGGATGGCATTCATGGCAAAGTCAATTTTTTTTTTTTTAATGAATTTAGTAATTACATATGTTCTTGTTACAGAGTTCAATTTCTTGATTTTTTACATAGGGGAGTAGTTGAAAGTGAAAAGTGAAACCTAAAAGGTTGGAAATTGGTTTGTCGAAGTTTATAATCATTGCATGGAGAAAATTCTGTATATATAAGGTGCTAATTTTGATAAGAAAGGTTGTTGTGAAAATATGGTGTATTAGACTATCAGTGCTTAAAGGGGCAAAAAGCCAAAAAACTACCTAATAAAAACAAGCATCGTGCAGTAACAAAAAGATTGTTCGATTGAATCATCTCAGACATTCTCTTAAACATATATATGCTTGACAAGCCACTGCCCCTAATATAAGTACAAAATAAATTTGTTCAGGGTAGAAATTAATGACTGTTACTGTCTGGTTTTGTCTTTCCTAGCAGCAACGTGTGAATTCTAATTTGGATCAGCATTTAGGTGTTTGAATATACAATTATTTGTCATTACATTTCCTCAAATAACATTTCAGTCTATTCTACTCAATTCAACCCAACAGTCCCCTAAAATCAACCATTGCAAACGATTCAATCTACATATTTCAAAGCCCTATATATAAAAAAAATGTTACAACCTGATTGGTAATGGTCTGTATCTCTTGAACACACCAAGCAATTTAGCCTACCGGAATGGTGCCAGAGGATTGGGACTACGTGGGGCTTTTGAGCCTCTAAGCTCTTTGCAAACATGGTCTAACATCCCCAGAAAATCTCTCACAATGACAAATATTCGAAGTGGGTTGGCTTCGTCTTTGCTCACGTCTCCATGAAAGTACTCAGTAATTTCTTTGACATGTGTAAGGACCATATTTTCATCTCCCTGCAACTCTTTCAGATTTTTCTCTGCATAATTTATGAAGGATCTCATTGAGTTGACAAAGTTCCCATTTTGTTCATCCCTACACAAGTCTTTATGCACTAGATGTTGCAGTTTAGCCATTCCATCTGATAGGTTTGATACAGAGCTTGCAATAACATCCAAGTCAATTGCAGCTGTCTTTTTCACATTGTAGAGTTCAGTACTTAGACCAGAAACAAGATCTAGGCCCATTCTTCTGTAATCTTCTTCCTTCTCTTCAGCAGTTTTACTTTTATTTTTCTGGCTGATCCGCCCCATAATGCTATCTGAAACTCTAATTCCCTCTGACCGGATCATTTCTTGAACGACAAAGTGTAGTAAGGTAGTTTTCCCATCAGTTCCTTTCACATCAGCAAGTTTAAGGAGGGCATCAAGCTTAAATGCTCTAGCACCTCCTCTGATTGTTCCAACATTCATACGGTTGCCTGTTTTGAGCACGGCTTCAAGTAGCTTTAAGAAAAACCTGCTTGATCTAAGTTCTTTGCATGCCTCCTAGTAACAAATATAAATAAGATTATCATTGTATTGAAATCATTGGTTTTAATGAAAAGTGATGTGGTTGTGATTTGATGATTACCTCCAGCATTGAAAAAGAGTTCCTCAAGTGAACCACCTCATCTTCAAAAGTTTCTCTGTAGAGCATGGCTTCAACTCGTAGAAAGGAGAATGGTATCCTAAGAATTAGTTTGAGAACCTTCTCAGCAGACCCCAGTTCATTAATGTCTCCTTTATAGCTAAAGAGCTTAGCCTCTTCTTCCTTGGTAGGTACCATCTTCACTAATGCCTCCAGTTGTTGCAAAGACAAGCCATTCCCTGCTTTCCACCATTGGTTAAAATTTTTAATCAGGTGATGGCATGTGTATAGCTGCACTTTAAATTGTTTAAACGCCATAATTTGTATGTTGGAGATAGATTCTCTCTCCCCAGAACTTAGTTTCGAGAAACTTTTAAGTAATTTGCAATTTATAATCCATTTGCTGGAACTACTGGACTACAAGAGCCATCATTCTTCAAAAATTCCCATTAGTCGTGCAACAAATAGAAAAAAATAACTGTAGTGCAATGCCAAAATTTCTTGATCAACAATCTTACAAAATGACATTCAAACTTGAAAGTCCAATTCTAACATAAGTGCTAGAATTCACCTAGCAAATTAATTTAGGCATTTATTAAATTAGTGCGTTTTTAGTTCACATTTATTGTTACTCCATGCTCCTGACCACTGCATTCTGAAAAGTAGTACTTGATCACAATTATTTATTGTTTAGAGCTTAGAAGTTTTACCTTGTATTAGTGCTTTACATACTTCCTCAGCAGACATATTCAAGGCTTTTGACAATATAGTTATGTTCTGTAGTCTCTTTGGATCAAGGACATGCTTGCTTGGAGAAGGAGTCTTGCTCTTTGCTTCGTCACTCTTCATTGAATTTTGTAGATTGTATCCAAAAAGTGATTCAATCATTTCCTCGTCAAATCTGTTTTATTATTCATAATATGTTCAATGTAATACAGAAACAGATGAAGTAAATTGTAAACAAAGAAAATAAACCAACTTACTCAAATGAACTTGACCGCAGCTTATCCCACACCATAGAACGATTAGGAGCAGCTCTAACCTTGTCCCAGTGGAGTGGCTTCAATTTTGGTAATGGGGTTCCATCTTTGCCCAGTGGAGTAAATTGAGGCAGTAGAGATGGTGGAGGAGGTGGGCCTTTGGCAGAGATATTCTTTCCTTTCAGAAAAGGAGGTGGACAAGGTGGTGGTGGAATACAAGGTGGAGTTTGTGATGGTTTTGGGGAGTTTTGAGGTGAAGATGGCAAGTCTCTTTGTGGAGTTAAGTTTGATCCTGATGAAGAAGCTGAATTTCTTGGAGATGATATATTTGGCAATGTGAAAGAACATGAAGCTTTAGATGCAATTCTAGTTGAAGAAGGAAACACTGTCACACATGGGGGTGGAGGGGGTGGAGGTGGAGGAGGTGGTGGTGGTGGTGATGGGGACTTTAAAATTTTCTGACAGTCTGAAGAACATTCAAATGTTTGTTTTTCCTGTTTATTATTGCTTGGAGATTGTGAATTTTGTGTTGGTGAAATTGATTCTCGGGTTGAGTCAAGATCTGGGGTAGCTAGAGGCATTGGTAAATCTGTAGAGTTAGCCAAGGAAGGCTTAATATGTGACTCTTCTTTGGGGAAAATTTCTGATGTCTCACCAAGACAACCAACCGAAGCATTGGAATGCCTGACAGTTGAAGAAAGTGATTCTCCAAAAGAATGGAAAGATTCATCATCAGAGGAATGACATTCCATGGGAATAATTTTATCACCAGATGAAGAGTTACCACAATCTGATTCATATTTGATTGACTCATTATCCTCATGAACAGCTGTAATTTCCCTTGTGGAAAAACTACTAGCATTATCTGATTCTATCCTTAAAAGTTCTTGCTTTGATTCTTCCCTCTCAAGCAATGTAAATTTTGGGGTGCTATGATTTGATGATGTGTTTACAGTTTCACAAGTTTGCTTGAGATAACAAGTCTGTTGCTCTAAATCAGTACCTAATGAATTAAGGTAAAAGAGATCAAGGCCAGTATTTTGGCTCACCTTGCTTGCTGAATTTTGAGTACTCACATTCTTTAATTTACTTCTGGTGCCTCCTTTTTTGCTGTAGACTGACACAGTTCTTGAGGGCTTCTTTCTATCTTTTCTGCATTTCTTGCAGACCCAGATGAGTCCAAGAGCACAAACTAAGAAAGCAGCTCCTGCAGACACAATGGTCGCAATAAGAATTGTTCTTACTCTGCCTCTATCTCCATCCTGTTTCTTGTGGTGTGTTGGGATTGAACTTGACCTGTGTGATGGAGGATGAGGATGAGGATGGGCATGGGAATGCAGCATTGGAACATGAACAGGAACTGGAGCTGGAGCTGGAGCTTCTTCAGGTTCAATGGATGGTGATGGAGAGGGTGATGGGGACAAGTATTCAGAACCACTATGTGATGGACTTCTTTTGTGGAAGCTCTTCAGCCCAAGTAAAGCTCTAAACTTTTCCACTATTAAAGCACCCTTTTCTTCGTTCTCATCTTCTCCTGAAACTTTCTGGATGTTGTTTTCAATCCTATCACCATTGTCCTCTCTGAGGTACAGCTGTTGTAAGCCATGAGCATTTAAGTCTCCTGCTGCATTTAACACAGAACCAGCAACAAAAATGTGGGTGTAATGTAATGATAGAAGCATGAATATGATGATGAAGATCATGCGGAGAATCTCAGAATCATAACCCATGTTCTTGTTACAAAAATCATCAAAGGCATCCAATGAAACTTTCTGCTTATAAATCTGCCTCTCCTTTTTGTTTCATTCTTTTTCTCCTTTATTTTGAGTGGTGTCGGTAATGTGCAATGAAGATCAAGTCAGAAAGCCTTTAATGCTACTCCAAGGAACCCCTGAGCCTGGCAGTTGTTGTACTGGGCCTTCTTTACTTCTCGATTCATGTACACATCTCTTCTTATCTCCATAAATTCTTCTGCAAAACACTGTTAATATGCATCATACCTTGTCTTCTGGAAACCTTTCTTTTTCATAATTTTGACTCAATCTTTTTGTCTTATTACCTTTTTTGCGTTTTATTAGAGAAAAGCTGAGCATGTTTTCTGCTTTTCAGTAGCTTATCATTTTCTTCAGTTGTATTGATTGCATTTTAGAGTTCAAAAGCTTTTAATATTTGATACTTTAGAGGTCATGGATTCTAGAGTTGAAAAAGCTTTTAAGGAGCTAAAAGTCATCAAATCAAAACAATGCAAACAGGCCCTAGGTGGGTCCAATTTTGTTGCACTTGCCTAACTATTTAGAGGGTGATAGTCTAAGTTTCTCCAACCCCCATATTTAAAAGGGGGGAAGAAAAAACAAATGGTCCATCACTTTCTCTTGGTGATCTTCCATCAAGAAACTAAAAGAAACACATCAATGAAAAATCAAGATCTTCATTGTCGAATTATGGGAGGCTAAGACTGCTAGTCTCTTTCTCACACTATTAATGGCTCCACTTAGAAGTTCATATATGTTGCTGTTTTTTGGTTCACTAAGTGGTATCTATGGTTTGGTGGGACTAAAATTGATTTCATTACCTTATGTAAGGCATTAGGCTCTGTGTTGTCTCTCACCTAACCATAAAAAGAGAGGTATGAGTCATACCTACAAGGCTACAACATACATTGCCTGTATACATGGGCAATTTGGCTTGGCCTAGAGGTAACTTGGAATTGAAACAAACACTATGTGGTGACTGATGAGGGACCACATTGGATATTTTTCTACATCGGGGACTGGACACAAATCCTGCACCATTAGTATGAAACCAAAAAAATACCTCAACTCAGCTAGATAATGAGGCTCACTAGTTTGCTCAAAAAAAGAAAAAAGAAAAAGAAAAAGAGGCTCACTAATTTATCAATCTTCCAAGAAAAAGAGCAGAAAGTGCTGCTTCAATCTTACTTTCTGGCTTGTTTATTTTAAAGACTAATTGAGATGCGCAGCTAGTCAACTACATGGGTTAATTTCTTTTTTAAATTAGCTTATTTTTACATTTGTTTATGTATAATTTTTTCAAACCCAATTAAAAAAAAATATACAACCATATTTTTGTCAAATTTCAAGAAACAAGCAAATAAACTTTCAGTACAAAGCTAATTCAAATGCATGCTAAAGCACATAAATATTCATTCAAGAGAATCAAGAGCGCCTTGAGGCTTGAGATAAACAAATATTAATCCAAATATTAAATTTATTCAATCACTTAGCAGAGCCCAATCTGGCTACTAAACTAACTTTACCAGGCTAGTTAGTACATAGCAACCTTATTAATGAATTGGAAATTGTTGGGGCTCGAGACAAATATTATGGACCCTATGTGTTTTTTACTCTATTCTTAGTGTCCCATGAGTGATTGTCCTTGAAATGGCCTTGGATCAGGCGGTTTCTGTCATGTAGTTGTAGAAGTCTATATATTCCATAGAATCGTTTTGGATTACACGCACGACTTGTTTTTCTTATTTTTCACATTCTTGAATGATTGTACTAAGAGTAGTGGCTCTTTCTCTCAAGCCAAACAAGATATATGCTACAATTTCATGTTTTGTCAGTTCCACTATGCCACATGACATGTCAGAATTTTTTTTTTTGAGGCCCATAATCAATTTTTGTCGGGCGGTTAATTAATAAGTGCCTTTAAAGATAAAAACCAGAAGTTATGGTGACTTTTAAACAACAAAAATTTGCATCAATATTGAAAAAAGAGTATCTTTGGGTATTAAAAATGTTTTTATATTCTGTACTTACATTCAGCAAAAAAAAACACATAACTAGACGTTCATGTGAGTTGCTTAGTTGGTCAAGAATGAAAATAGGAAAAGGGCTAAAAGTGAGAAATACCCAGATGTGTTTGCATTTTCACAGTTTTCAGGTTTGTCTTTCTGTGGATAGAGCCATATGGGAGGTTGAAATTTCAGGAGGATGGTGGAGCCATTGAAATGGATTGGCCTTAACCCTTAGGTTTGCAATCTTGATGGATTTTGAGATGTTTAGCATCAAATCTATGTGGGCAGTGGGTCACAAACTCAGAGCAAGATATTATATTCTTTTTTATTTTCTTATTTTTTACTCAGAAAGAAAAAAGCTTAAAAGGGGACCCCTAACAAAAAAATTAAAGTTTGTTTGTCCTATACTCCTTTTTTATCATTACTATTTTTTCATGTTCTACTAAAAAACTTACAATTTACTAGACCCTAAACCTAAACCCTACTAAAGCTGTTGGCCGTGTGTCAGTGTCACAAGCTTAGAGCAAGATATTATGTTCTTCATACTTTTTTTTGGTTACATTGTTTAATAAGTGTCTGTTTGCTTTTGATTCTCAAAAAAAAAAAAAAAAAAAAGGTGTCGGTTTGCTTTTAAATTGGTCAATTGACTGTGAAAGCTTACAATTTACATCCTCAAATAATACAAAAACATCAATGTGCTATTTTCATTAATATTTATTATAATTAACTCACCTAAAAAGGCGTTGTGTCAAACTGAGTATTGTAAAAAAAAAACAGACATTATTTTTAGACAGATTAACGACTAAAATGTGATGGTCCATAACGAAGGGGTATATTGATATTGTTTCCATCATCTTAATGGTGTAAAATCTACTTCTTAAAAAAAAATTTCGGGTGTAAAATGCATTTTAATTTTTGGACAGGTTTATCTTATTTTATGGTCACGGTGGATCTGTAATTTCAAAGGCCCACTATAAATTGTGTTACATTTGGGAGGCAAATGTACGTGGGTTGTGAAGGCCACATGTGCTCTGGTGCAAGCCCAAGTCCATGGATCTTGCATCTATTATTGCTAGCCCAGGTTCTTTTGTTGTCGAAAAGTTGATAGACTTGGCCCAATCTAATCTGGCCCATTGTTGTCGAAAAGTTGATAGACTTGGCCCAATCTAATCTGGCCCATTGAATATTCTCTCTCTCTCATGAATGACGGACTCATTGAAGGAATAAGTAAATTCGCATTGATCTTTGTTTCAAATTGTACGTCGCTAAATGGCATTTGATGATTTTTGTGACAAAAGAATTTAGTGTCTGTTTGACACCACTTATTTTTGCCAACTTATTTTACTATTTAACTTATTTATACTACTATTAATGGATTTCATTGTACTTTTTAATACTATTTATGAGTTCTACTGTATTATTTCAATTAATTTTTACCTTTATCTACAGTACTTTCAGCACAAAATTTTCAATTTCAACAAAATAAGCAAATTCCAAACAGACCTTAATCTCAGAGTTTTGTATTTACTTTAGTCCTCGTTTGGTTTAGCCTTTTGAGCCTAAGTATGTTATTGAACCCAAAATTGAAAATCTCCAAACCATTTATCATACAAATCACATTAGAATATAATTACATCATTAAATATTGATCACCGAGAATTTATAAATTTATAGATGTGAAGGACATGCATCTTTCTCTTTCCTTTGTTTTCTTTTTGAAAAGGATGCCATTTACTTTAAAAATGTCTTCAATGCATCTATTAGTACAAATTTGTAGGATGTTATCTTGGAAAATATTATTCTCACAATTCTTATATACATCTTCTGTATATGTCTCTCATCATTCATATCTAGTTGATTTTAAAATTAAAATTACTAGATGTAATACCGATTACATAGATGCATGGGAGGCATACATTGAATGGGTGAATGTAAAAAGTATATCTGCAAATAATAAAATTTTTTTTTCATAAAAAAAAAGAAAAAAGAAAAAAAGAGAATGAGAGTAGGCGTGTCCACTCAACCTCTTGAAGGCCATAATGCATAGCTTGAAAAGGCCCGCTGTTCTTTGGAGAACAAAGGGTTTTTTTTTTTTTTTTTGATATAGTAGAACAAAATTAACAATAGGTCAAAGCGTTAAAATTAGAATGGTATATGGCATTGAACTTGTAATTTTTCTGGCTTATGATTAGATGCTGAACAAATGTAAGAGCCAACTCCTTTAAAAATAATAATAATTAAAAAAAAGAGGATTATTATTATTATTTTTTTTGAGAAGAAAAAGAGGATTATTTATCCCTTCATAATCATACCTCAAGAAACTATTTGAAATTTTAAACAAGGAAAATGCAGATATGATACATAATTTCCTCATCTTATTTCTGTTGTACTTGTATGATAATACAATTTTTTTTTTTAAAAGAAGCCAAAACCATTTATTTATTTATATATATATATATATATATATATATATATATATATATTTAAATCACTAGCATTGCAAAAGCAAACAACAGAAATGACTACATCAAATGGGCACTAGATAAATGTTTGTTGGATTCACAACTGGCTTTAGTAGCTATGGGATTGCCATAACAATTCTGACTCACCGATTCTTTGAACTTAGTGAGTAAAATATTATTATAGTAACGCTGAGATAAGAAAGTCACTTTAATTCTCATTCCTATCGTATTTTCGTTCTATTTTTTTTTTCTTAAAATGATAAAAGAGCATTAGGAGGAGTTCCGTGACTTCTGTCCTTGTCTTTGGTTGCAGCACTTGGTCCAAAATGTGGCCTATGTCTGCTGGCTCGCTGAATGCCCAAGACAATATAAGTAGTATATATTTTCATGACTCAGGACATATTATGTTGAAGCAATTATCTTAAAGCAAACCAAAAGTTAAAATAGTTATTTATTTGCTACTCTACTGTATAAAACTCAAGTTCTCAAATTGTTGAGGCTGCGACTCCTTAGTTTTAAAAGATAAGAATTTTTTTTTGACAACTAAAAGTAAAGAATTATCAGTTTTATAACTTTTTGTTTTGGTCCTTGTAATAAAAGATTGATTGTAGGTACTTTGTGAGAAAAGACGGAAAATTTGAATGCTTTCCTTTAGATTCTTTTCAAATATTCATTTATTTGACCCTATTCCAAAGAAGTGGCAACTACAAACCAACACGTTTCCTAGGTCAGGTACCTACTTATTTTTTTAATTAATGTGGTAAAATTAGACATAGAACCCCCAATCCTGAAGTAAACATATGCAATTAGTTAGAGTTTTTTGGTGCACCCGTTGAAACTACAAGTCGGGTTTAGTGCAAGATTGGTTGACTTGCACGTACTGTGAGTTTACCTTTTATTTAATGGTTGGTATCTCATGCCTCAGGTGTATGAGACTAATCTTTCATAAGTAGGTAAACTCTATACGTATGGAGCTCACCTACCTGTAAGAGACACGTCTCATACATATGGTGTATTAGAGATTTTTCCTTTATTCAAATTGATTTTTTATTGTTTGTTTTGATTTTTTAACTCTGTGTAAATATTCTTCTAAAAAAAAAAAAACTGTGTAAATATGCTTCGCACTCTTATGGAAAATGAGGCCAAGACAAAAGTGGGTCCAAGGTGGGTCCCACAATTTTCGTTTATTTATTTATTTATTATTTTTTTTAACATATATCCTTTTGTAAGATCTTGACAGCCTCCACAACCACCACCAATATTCCCCACACCACCTGTCATCCCTGATACCTACTCCAGAAAATTGATGGAAAAATTCCAAGAAAAGAAAAAGAAAAGAATGGTCATAAGGTCATTATAACAAAATTCATTATTTTTCTCGTTTAGACATTGTTGAATATCATAAATTAACCACAAATGGTATCTGAAACCTTAATTAGCTGCATAATAACAAAGTCTACAACAAGTTTTGAAGGGTAATATTCAAGAAATTCTCAGATCTGTGAGATGCAAAAAATATAGAATAAATATGCGCTAAAGAAAATAATCACATAAGACAATATTAATATGGTTCGGTAATATGCCTACCTCCAAAGAGTTGCAAGGATTTTATTATTCTTAGGGAAAAATACAAGATCTGACAGTACAGTTCCCTCTCTAAAAAACAACATACCTAAACCCTAATCTCCAAAACAATTTTTTTTTCTTTCTATTTTGCACATAGGATTCAAAAAATCTCTTATTAAAGACCATAACAATATTACTTTAGGTCAGTTCATAATCTGAATAAAGACACAAGTGGATAACAAGTTACAACATAATTGTTTTCAGCTCCAGTCCGGTTATATACTTACCCAGATGTAGCTGTGGTTTCTTTAGGTCCTTTTCACTAAAAAAGACAAAAAAACTTTCACTTAATTAATTAGCTATCTTAATCAATATTCTTATCCGTATCAACATCAATCTTGACTTTATAGGTAAAGGTTTTGTGGCCTTTTTGATAGCAAATTACGAACTAATATTCCGCGAGGGTTTCTTATCCTTACGCTATGCAAAAATAGATGCTACAAATAAAACAAGGTTACTTTTTCACACGGAATACAAAATAAAAACTAAAAACTAATTCAGGTTTGTTTGTTTATAAATAAGCCAAGTTTGAGTTTTAGTTTTAAGCTCGTTTAATAAACAAGCCGAACCCAAGCAAAAAAGTTTGTTCATGAACAAACTCATGAGGTATTAGGCTTGATACACAATAATTCAAGCATAAACTCATTTATAAGTTTATATATGTTAGCTAAATATACTCATTACTCATATTTTAATAATGACGTGGCCAACATGAGACCACTAGTTATATTACCTTAATTTTTTCCTTCCCTTTAAATTGATCAAGAACCACTTTAGACTATAGTTACATTTAAAAATAAATAAACAATTAAGTAGGCCATATATGATCATTCCCTATCAATCATCTAAAGTAAAGTTACGAAACACGTTAGTATTTTCTCATTTATAATAGTTACAAACAGATATTTTTCTAATCCTTCACTATCTAACGTGAATGTAAAAATTATATTTTGAATAATTGCTGAAGTTGTAGACAAAAACTGATGAATGAATAAATTTAATTATGTAAATTATTAATTTGAATAATAGCTAATCATAAGTAAGACTAGATGCATGATAAAATGAGTATACTATTTTATTTTTTTTAATTTTAGAGATTTAAGCATTTAATAATGTAATTTTTTTAGATCTTAAGCTCAAAAACTTGATCTGAGCTTGATATTAAGCTTGCGTTTAGCTTGACTAATTAAACAAGCCAAGCCAAGCCAAGCCAAACTCAAGTTTAAGCTTTTTAGCTTTCCCATGAACTTAAGCTCAAACACTATTTTTAGGCTTGTCACAAGCTCAAGCCAAGTTCAAGTTTTTTATTTTTCTTGACGAGCCAAGCTTGAACATGCATTACTCGACAAAGTTTGGCTTGTTTATAGCCCTAGTTCCACCTTAAAAAAAAAAAAAAAAAAAAAATCTAAAACAATGAAAACCACCACCCCACATAATTTTTGAAGTGAAGCCTGGCGTTGAGGTTTAGGAACTTCCATATTTGAAACCTCCCTCATGTGCCAAAAGGAAAGGGGTTTCACAAACTGTGTGCAAAAACATTGAAGAACAAATTAATGCATATCCCCCAAGGTACCTTCAAATGTGCCAATAGCCAAAGCTAAAATAGAGTCCAACCAAAAGAACAAAGTGCAAAATATCCAAGCTAGTTATCTTCAAATGTGCCAATAAGCATAATATTTATCAGAAGTACGATCCATATTGATCAACTCCAAGTAGTGATGGAACTTGAACTCAGGTGATTACCTTTATAAGCAAGTTGAATTAAGAAATCTTCTTCCAATATTTATCTGACTTCTCTTTAGCTTTGTCATTTAGTCCAACTTTTATTGAATTAAGAAATCTATAACTTCGCATTAGCACATATCCAAGTTGTTCATTACCATCAATTTTTTTTAATCTCAAAATTTTACATTAAAGACTATACAAGTCCTAATTGCCAAAATTTTTATAGAGAACTCACTTATCTTTCTTTAGAATGATTATATTCATGAACCACATAGCAATAAATCTTCAAAGAGAACAAATCCAAATGCCTAAGTAGCAAACTTTGGTTTTGAAATAAGTTTGTTGCGTGAACAAACCTCTAAAAGCACCCCCACACAAGATTGATTATAACAACTATTACGGGTGTGAGAAAGTTCTAATAAACAAGCAGCAGGAATAAAAAAAAATAAAAAAAAACTAAACACTAAAAAAAAAAAAAGGACCACACCAAATTAAAAAAAAAAAAAAACTAAACACACAGAGAAGAGAAGAAAACCAAGGCTTTCGAGGTCTAATAATAACCTATAAGCATAAGTGGCCGATGATAAATTCATTATATCACAAATAGACTACAAAGTGTTTATATACTCACTAATAACAAATCTCTCTAATTATCTCTTCAAAGTCTCTCCCTAAGGGAGGACTCTTTGACTAAAACCACAAAACCTTTCTATTTATAAGACTTTGAAATTCATTCCTTATCAAACAATGATTTTTCACTTCTTTGACAAGGAATAAAATTTCTTCCATATCAATCAAAAAAAAAAAAAAAAAAAATTTAGTATGAATCAAATTTTAACAAATCTCCAACTTGACTTGTATTTCATTAAGTAATCTGTTTTCTTATGATAGGGGTTTCACCTAATAATCCAAATTTTAAATTCAAAGCGTCACAAATTGAGTCAAACTCTACAACTCAACCGAATTAAAATGAAATTTCAAAGTGCCCAAATAAGATGAATTATACTTAGTGAGCAAAACAATAGTATATAGATAAAAGACTAATACAACATTAATATCATTGATAGATTAAAGAAAGAGTCATGTAGCAACAAAAGCTGCAAACACATAACAATTAACACCATAACACTACATTAAACTTATAATACTCTGAAACTCGGTTACTACTCATTAGAAGACATTCTAAGAATGACTACTACCTTTAAATCCCTATACTTGACCACCCAACGTCACTCTTGATATTCATACTTGTTTTTAGTATCACCATCTGGGTCAGCACCTATGAAGCACCGACGCGGCAAAATGGGTGCCGCACCCGCGTTCGACATGGCTTGACGCGGGGTGTGGAGGGCGACGCCGCTGCCCGTGCGTTGGTGCCGCGTCCAGTTTTTTTCCCCAACTCGAGCTGATTTGGCACCAACTCGGGCTGATTCAGGCCGAATTGGTCTGTATCAGTTAGTACTAGCACCGATTTAGGCCCAAATTCAAAAAAAAAAAAAAAGGTGCAAAATGCACTGTTTGATACCTGTCACTCTCGTCTCACGTCTCAGCTAAGCTCCTTTCACTCTCGTCACACCTCTAGCTCCATGCCTCCACTGTTTTGTGCTTTGTATTGTTCTGTTTTTTTTTTTTGGAGAAAAGACTTTGTTCTGTACTTCTATTTCTTAAAGCCTCTATCCTATTTCTTAAAAGATTTTATTTTGTTTTTTTTGCGCCTGACCAAACACGTGAGCTACACCTATTTTAATATTTGCCACATATATCATTTATTTTGTTTTTGAGCTGACCAAATACGTGAGCTACTAAGCCACATCTTTTTTTAATTATTTATTTCTTTATGGGAAGCGTCATTTATTTTAATATCTCTATCAATAATTCAAGTGTCAAAAACTTTTGTGTACTTATTACTATCTATTTTTATTTATTTATTATTATTAGTATTATATGAGTTTTCTATTATTATTATATAAAAGAGCATGCTTAGTAATATATAAAATATATAAATAAAAATATTTTTAATAATTTTTTAATCGCCACATCTTGCTGCTCCCACTCTTGCACCCATACCTGCACCCGAATCTGGAAACGCACCTGTGCTTCATAGGTCAGCACTCAGCATCAGAAGTGTAAGTGCTGTATAAACCGGCCAGTACCATAACTCATCCTAGGCGTTGGCAAAGTTGTTGTGCTTACTCTTCACCTTTGGCGCCGCATTCTTTATGTTAACGTGTAGTAGGCTGGAGGCTTTAGGCCCACATTTTTTACTTATATAACACACATATTGCACTACACTCTTACTTGTACTACGCACTCTGCCTTCTATATAAAGGCACTCATGTATATTATTATTTGAGAAATACAATAATATTCATTCAATATTTCTAATATAGTATCAGAGCCAATGCTCTAATCCTCTGGTGTGTAAGTAGTATTGTCTTTTTGGGTGTCATCCATTGCAAACCATCACTATCAGAATCACCACTGCCTCCCCCATGACTACAGTATATCAAATGCCATTGCCTTGCCACCACCATTGCTTTTGCTTCTTTGATCAGACCACAAGTTTACCCATTAGAAAGGACGCTTTCTGATTTGCTATTCATGAGGTGAGCTAGTATTCGTCTGCACAATGATCGGCTCACTGTGTTGCTGTTCTGTGCATTCTTCGATGCCTAAATGACACTTTTTTCCATGGCTTCTTCTACGTTGTTCAGTCTCCTCTTGTTTTCGGTGCATTCTTTGATGCTAATTGGGCAGGAGATCCTACTGATCACAGGTCCACCATTAGTTATAGCTTTCTTCTTGGTTCTTCTTTGATTTCTTGGTGAAATAAGAACAAACCCTTGTATCCCACTCCAGTACTGAAGCAGAATATCATGCCCTAGCTAACACCACATCTGAGCTCTTTTGGCTACGATAACTTCTTAAGGACTTAAGTGGGTCCACATCCTCTACTACTCATCTTTATTGTGACAACCAGAGTGCCATTCATATTGCTCAATAATGATGTCTTCCATGAATGGACAAAACACATCGAGATCGATTGTCATTTATCCGTTATCATCTTGTCTATGGTGCTCTCAAGCTATTCTAGGTCTTCTCTAAAGATCAACTTGCAAAATATCTTCACCAAGTCACATCCTAAGGGACACCTTCATGCTTTGGTTGATACCTTAAGTTGGTCTTACACCCACCTTGAGTTTGAGGGGCGCTATTAACGTGTAATAGATTGTAAGCTTTAGGTCTATCTTATTTCTTTGTATATCATACATACTTGTAATACACACTTTGCCTCCTATATAAATGCATTCATGTATATTTTATACTTAAGAAATACAATAATATTCATACAGTATTTCTAACACTTTATATTCATAGGTGGAAGGACAAGAGGTGGGTGCTCGAGAGTCTTTTTGAACTTATAAGCAAAAGCTAGTGTTCCTTCGGCAATCCCATCCAAGTTCACACACACTTACACTCGTCTTTACCTTTATTGCATCATCAAAACCTTCCAGTAGTTCCTTGATGGGAACACGAACTTCGCTTATATCTTTGTCCCTTGCACAGTGAGTTTTCCGACATGACTTGAGCTTAACAACCAGAGCATGGTGGTCCTCTTGGGCCTTGGGTGATTTTGATGTTGAACTTAACGAGAAAGTTCCAAGTTGGGTTTGAACCGCCTTTTGAGTTGACCAATGTTTTTCCTCCATTGTTGTGGTCGCAAATGAAACGACCGCGTAAGATTTCATTTTTGTGATATGATTACGTACTTCAATTCCTCTGCAGATTGAATTAGAAGCTCTAAAGACTGTAATTCATTAGGTATTGGTTTTCGAGAAATGGGTTTGGGTGAGTGAATGCGTATGCAGGTTTGCTGTCATGTTAGGGCTTGGCGAAGTAAGGTGCCTTATCTAGCATCTCACTCATCATCTACTTATAAGTGCATGCAGACAGAGATAAAGTTGGAAGATTTGAGCCCTCCGAGTAAGGTAGGTTGACTATAAGGTAGGTTGACTTATTCAAGAAGACTTTAATAGGACAAGCCTAATGTAAATATCAGTGCACAAATAGATTACATATAATGTGTTTTATAAATTAAAATTGTGACTAAAAGTCATGATTTCAGTTTAAATGTGTATAATACACAATGAGATTATTATTATGGGCACAATTAATTTGTTGAAGTGTTATAGTTCTACTCAACTCTTATTAAGTGTCATATGAATCTATATGAAATCTCCTATCATCAAGCCACTCCCCACGGTGGTGCAGTTTTGGTCCCTTTTGAGTCCTCTTCACTAGGAAAAAAATAAATAAAAATGTTCTCTTCACTTAATCATCAACTGGACTTTTAGTAAAGTTTTTGAGGCTTTTTTGATAGCAAATGCTGATGAACCAATCTTCCACGAAGGGCTCTTATCCTTAAGCTATGAACAAAGAAGATGCCATTGAAATTCACTGCAATATAGACGCTACATAAACTTATATCAAGGTAACTTTTCCACGCGGAATACAAAATCAAGCTGATGGTATTAAAGTATTCTTACCCGTAGAATGTAGTTGGAACCTAATGTTCCCTCCTAAAAGAGACCTTTAAAACAATAAAATTAAAAACCATCACCATACATTCTATCTAAAAATGAAACCTATTTAGGTTCTAGAACTTCATAATTAAACCCCCCATTGTAAAACAGAGTGAAAGAGAGAGAAAAGGACTTGAAGAAAATGAAATTTCTATTTAGAATGAATGAGAAGTAGTTACAATAATTATCAATTACTGTTTATATACACAGAAAATAGGGGCTAACATTTTTCCTTCTAAAATAACTAATTAACTGATTTCTAATACACAATCACATTTTTACACTTGGCATCTTGTTTCTCTGACACATGGACTCCCTTTGTTCTTTCTTGCTAGTTTCTTCTTTACTTTGCTCATCCCACTGTGCTTTCCTTCTTCAATTTTAACACTCCCCCTCAAGTCCTGAATGGGAAGATCATGGACTTGAAGTAGAGCTTTAGTTTGCAATTACTTTGGCATGAAAATATCTTTAAACCTAAATTCTGTGTTAATCTTGTGAAATAATTCAAGCCTAAGCTTTAGTGAACACATCAACTACTTGTGCATTTGTATTCACATGAAGGTCTTATTCATGCCTTCCAAAATTTTGTCTCTAACTAGATGACAATCCATTTCAATATGTTTGGTCCTCTCATAGAAGACCAGATTAGCAGCTATGTAATAAGATTGCCTAATTAGGATGTTCAATCTTCAAAATCCTTAAGTAATTGAAGCAACCCAAGTAATCTTACATGCTACACTAGCCATTGCCCTATATTCAGTTTCTGCTGAGGATCTTGAGAAAACTCCTTGTTTCTTTGATCTCCATGCTATTAAAGACTCTCCTAAATAGATTGCTAGCCTATCAGTGACCTCCGTGTATTAGGGCATCCAACCCAATCTGCATCATAGAAGGATTTAATATGCACATTAAAATTGCTTGAGAAGAAGAATCCCTTTCCTGGTGATCCTTTGATGTACTGAAGGATTTTGTGAGCTGCAAGCAAATGAGGTTCACTTGACTTTGAAACAAACCTAGCTTAACCTATGCACAACATAGGCAATGTCAGTCGTGTCAAGATTAAGTATAGTGAAAGTTCAAAATAGCGTGTAAAACACTATGAACGTTTAGACCCCCATTAACAAATTACCAAATTCAAGCTTAATATCAAACAAAGTATGTGCGGAAAATGAACATAAGCTTATAAGAGAATTGATAAACAATCTAGACTAAATAAAATCACATCTACAACAAAAATTAAATGGCAAAGATTAAGAGAAGAGAGATGCAAACACAAGGACAACACAACGATGTGTTATTGAAGAGGAAACCGAAGCCCTTGGCGTAAAACCTCTCCGCTGCCCTCCAAGCGGTCAATAATCCACTAAAGAATGTAGTTGGGATACATGGATAACAGAAGACCCTCCAAGCCTAATCTACCTAGTGTACCTAAGCCCTCCAAGCTCTTACTCCAACGAGGTTGCACCGAACCTATTTCTTCTTTAGCTTACTGGATTCCGCTATAGACCATAGCATCAACCAATATGAAATTAGTCTTTTCTTAACTGCTTCCCAAAGCACCAAACATATTTCTCACAGATATGGGTATGGTGAGAAAAATGTTTTGGTAATGTATCTCTCAAGGATGTAACAATGGAGAGGAAGAGAGTAGAAGAATTTGAAGAGTCTTTATGTGAAGATTATGGATGAGGCAATCTTGGTTTTCTCTAGGGTTTCTCTCTCTAGAAGCTCTCATCATTTCGTGTGTATAAGGGGTATTTATACTAGAGTGAGAATGGAATGCAAAGAGTTAGAATTTTCTAAACATTGTTGGCTGGAGACTTGGCCTCGCGGCTTGACTGAGTTGCGAGTTCAAACTGCGAGCAAACAGAATGGTCAGACTGGACTTTTTGTCCTGTAGTGCTCTAGTTGGCATGATTGTTCGTCTTCTTTATATGCTTCACTCGTGTGCATCATCTGGCGGCTTACAAGCTGCGAGCCACCCGCGAGTTCTTGCTTCATCACACAATCTTGAGCATTTCTTCACACTTTCTCACACACTACCCTTACATGAATCCCACCTAAATACAGGGTTTCTAAGTGCTGAATTACAAGAAAATTGGCATGGAATAAAGCCAACAAAATGGTTGATAAATTTGAACCTTACATATAGTAATCTCCCAATTAACCTTCTATACTGGCAAGGGTCTGCCAGTTTTCCTTCATATTTTGAAAGCCTTAGGTTTTGCTCCATAGGAAATCTAACTGGTTTTGATCCAAGGAAACCAGTATCTTCCAAAATTTCAAGGGCATACTTCCTTTGAGTCAAGCTTATACCTGCATCAATCCTTGCTACTTCAAGGCTTAAAAAGTACCTTATGGAACCAAGATCTTTCAATCCAAACCTGTTAACAAGCAACTTCTTCAAACTGTCGACACAAGTAGAATTGTTTCCAATGAGCAATATATCATCAACATAGACCATAAGAATAAAGTGCATATAACCCCTAGCTACCTTCAAATGCACGAATAGGGCATAAAATGTACAAGAAGTTGCTCAACACACAATGCTTTTTGATCAAGTCCAAGTAGAGTTGGAACTTGATCCCAATGATTACCTTTTGAAACATATTGGTAGACTGGTAGTTGTAATTTTCTGAAAAAAAATCTTTCTCTCATCAACAAAGTATTTTTGATCATTCACCAAATATAATAGATGGTGCCATAAGCTTGTTTATTGATCTTCTCCCAATCTTTATCTAACATCTCATTATGTTTGTCATCCAAACCAAATCACCAAAGTTTTACGCTGTTTAATAATAAACTATGTGCATAGGTAGCAAAATCTCTCTATTGTTCTCTCAAATCTTTCTATTTATAAGATTTCAATATCTATTTCTTGTCAGAGCATTAGCATTTTATGCAAAAAAAGTTCTATTCTACAACCTCAAAACCTACTTTATCTATTATACCCAAGATTGTCAAAACCGGGATCCTACGTAGGATTGTTAAAGGTAGGTGGGATTGTAGATCGTAAAATCAGATCGTGAATCGTAAGATTTTACATATTTTTAGATTTAAAGCAAAAATAAATTGATAATGATTTTGTATGTTGAATAATCACGTAAATTATAAATTCAACCATAAAATAACTAAGATTTCCATCATATGATGTAATTTGCATGTCATACATCGCTAAGTCTATATTACAAAATAAATATATTTAAGTTTTGACCCAATGTATCTAAAAAGTTCAATAAATGTTTAATTAGCAACCAAATACCAAAATATTTATTAAAACATATAAAAAATATTTTCCAAGTTCTAAGTTCCAAGTTTGAAATCTAAAATAAGTTAGCAAATAGAAACTAGTTAACTACAATATGAAATCTGAAAGTAAGATGAATATTAAGGTGAAGTGAATTTATATTCTTATTCTAAGGTTCTTATAACCACCGTCCTAAGTTCCTAATCATCATCCATTTCATTATCTATGTAGACTTTATTATTTGTATACTAGAACTACAAAATACATCAAAATACAATTTCATACCCAACTATTCAAGTTATACCACTCAGCAACAATTAAAGAGCATGCTTAAAAAAATCAATCAATCAATATACAAATACAAACATAATTGATAAAATTATAGATAAAGTTTAGTTACAAAATTGGTTGTAGCCTTAAGCTATAAACTTATTTAATATCTTTTTATTGGAGGTGAATTTTGACAAATTTACCATTGGATTACATTTTTTTTTATATCCTCCATATTTACAAAATTTCAAGAAAATTAAATATCAATAGATACATCATAAATTTTTTAAATTACAAGTTTTTATAATTTAAAATTATGTACAAAATATAAGCTTATAAATCATATAGTAAATAATATCCGATTGACACAAAATTTAGCATGTGTATTAAGAGCATAAAGAACATGCAATTCAACGGTTAAATTTTCAAAATATGTTGTAATATTTATTTTATTGAGTGAGTTTGTAGCCTTAAGGTACAACCAATTTTGTGGCTAAATTTTGTCCTAAAATTATATATAAAAAAATAGTTTAGTAATATTACAAAAAAAAATAAAAACCCTTAAATTTTCATTAAAACAAAAATTTATCCCATAAAAAAAATACCAATTTTTTTTGTTTTTGGTAAGATCCCATATGATCCTAGTGCGATCCTAAACGTTTTGGTGATATAAGATCGTAAAATTGTGAGATCTTACGATCTAGATCACGATTTTGATAACCATAATTATACCATCTCGTTTAATAACTCACCCAGTATCCCAATTTCTATTTTTATATCCAACTCATTAACCTAATATAATCTATCCCATCAAATAATATAGTGAATTCTTTTTCTCTTTTATCTATTTTTTAATCTCTCCTTTTCACTCTGCTACTGCCAGAGAGCCTTTCTCTCATCTCCGTGCTCCCAAGTCCCAGCAACCATTTTTCTAAATAAAAAAATAAATAATTAAAAAAAAATTCCCAGCAACCAAACCACCCATACCACAAGCCCAGCAACCAAATCTATCCATACCAAGATCAACCAAATCTATCCATACCAAAATCAACAAGCATCCAATCCCAAAATAAACACAGCAAAATCCCAACAAACGCATAAAATCACCTAAAACCAAAAATAATTACAACAAATCCAATTAGATGACCCAAAACCATCGAACCCATCATGACACCGACATCGCACCACCACATCAAACCCAACGCCGCCAACCACCACCGACCCATACCACTGAAACACAAAACCAACCAAAAACCCAAGCCAAAATACCTAATCTCCACACCAATTCAACCAAACCACCACACCCACTCCTGCAACAACCCACAACCACCGAAACCGCGAGAAACCCACCTATCTAAACCCAGCCACAGAGCAAAACCCAGCCAATGATTCAAGGCCCAGCCCGAAACCACCGAATCAAGCCCTAGCCTCGAAACCACCGATTCAAGCCACTGATTCTATGCCCAGTACCACTGAATCCACCGAGAGAGTGAGAAGAGAGAACTGAATCCACCAAGAGAGAGAAAAAAACAGAGAAGACAGAGTGAGAAGAGATAACTGAATCCACCGAGACAGAAAAAGAAACAGAGAAGAGAGAGAAGAGAGACATAGACAAGAGAGAGAGTGAGGAGATATTTTAAATAAATAATATTATTGTTTTTTACATCCAGGATGCAAATATTTATAAAATCCCATACCCGGATGGAGCCCTTTTTAAGGTTTTGATAGTAAAATAGCACCTGGAGTGTTTACAGTCTAGTACTCCCTAATAATGACGAATGAGGGGATGTTGTTATAATATTTAAATTCATATTTTTATATTTAAACAATTTTACACACATTTTTACCTACATAAATTTTTAAAAATTATAAAAATTTCGTCTCAAATTACTCTACCAAACACCCCTTATATTATATTTATTTTTCCTGTTGATGTTTAATAGATTATCTTTTATACCAAGAGATTAAGCATCAAATCAAAAAATGAGTCAAATCTCCAAACTTAATTAAAATTCTATCAAATAATCTTATTAATTTGATAATGAGTTTCACCTAATCCAAAACGGAAGAGTGCCAAATAACTGATAACGCTACATTACAGTACTGCAACTCGATTACTAATCCCAGAAAACATTTTTAAAATGACTAATACAACACTACAATGAACAGCACAAACCACCAAAGCAGACAGACTAATTAACCCACTTTCCAATACATAGCTTTTGAGGTGTGCATGGGCTGCATTATCACCTAGATATCATATAACCCTTTAGATTCCTATAATTCCTTGACCGTTGATCACACCCAGTTTCAAGAATTTTCATCTTCATTATCATCATCAGGCTGTTCATTATCATCATCAGGCTGGAAAAACGCCATGCCCACCGAACCCATTAGCCCTGAGCCTAACCCTTCCCCCAATCCCTCAACAAGTGGACCTGTGAAGCCATTAGCACCTCTTTTAGGCCTCCGCTTCACATTCGGATCAGTAGGTGGGTGATCCACAGTCCTCCCGAACTTATAAGAAAAAGCTAGTGCTCCTTGTGCCTCACCGTCTGAGGTCAAACGTTTTTACTCATATGTTTTTCATCTTCTGCTGCATCATCATCATCACCAAAGCATTGCAGCAGTTCTGAGATGAGCACGCGGACTTCACCAATATCTTTGTCCCTTAAACCGTGAGTCTTCCGACGTGACTTGAGCTTAACAACCAAATCAAGATGGTTCTCTGAGCTATAGCAAGGTTGATGGTGAACTTAACGTTGAAGTTCCATGTAGGGTTTGAACCACCTTCTGAGTCAACCGATGTTTTTCTCTCGGAGGAATGGAGGATATTGTTGTGGTCGCGAATGAAAACTACGGCATAAGGTTTCATTTTTTTGAAATGATTTACGTACTTCAATCCCTGAGCGGACTGAATTACAAGCTCTAAAGGCCTGTAACTCATGTTGTGTGTACTTTAATTGGAGAGACGAGTATAGCTGCGAGTGAATGTATATGCTGGTTTGCTTTTATGTTAAGCTTGGCAATGTAAGGTGGCTTATCTAGCATCACTCATAATCTACTTATAAGTGCACGAAGTCAGAGATAAGGTTGGAATATTCCTGGTAAGGTATCACAATTCACAAGTGATCGATTTCAATGTGAATAAGTCAAAGAAGACTTTTAGAATTAATATAATATTTTTGTAGATGACAGACTTATTCAGGAAGACTATAAAAATTAGAATCTTTGCGGACTTAGTCAATAAGACTTTATAATTAGGGAAAAGTGTAGGAAATATTATTTTAAATTTTTTTATAAGAAAAGAAAAAAATTAATATTTAAATTTTTTTTCAATATTTTAAAAAATTGTTTTAAAAAAGTTTATTAACGTATGCCATATCTCCCTATGCTAACCCAATCTTAATAATTAATATTATTGTAGATGGCTTGGTTGAGATTTGAGGAGGTGTGCGATTGCAGAATTATTTTATTATTATTATTTTTAATTTTTAGGGAAGCCATAATAAATGTTGAAAACTATATGTTTTAAATTAAAACATTTTTTCACAATATTTTGTAATTGTCAAGTATTATTCTAATTGAAAATACTGAGAAATTTCTATCATTTTAGTCAAAAAAAAGAAAATACAGAGAAATGGATGAATGTTCCATCACTTTCTCATGATTTTCTTAGAAAATGAAAGGAAACGCATCAAGTGGGAGTTAAGAGACTGAGTCTATTTCGTCCACACGTTTCATGGCTATTCGTTGACAGGTTCACATTGATCGTGGGACTAAATGGCTATTCGTTGACTGGTTCACATTGACGGTGGGACTAAACTGGACTTCATGACCTTTCTATGTCCTCGCTTAGTAAGTTTTTGTTAGATTTTAAAAGTTCAGAACAATTGGTGAATTATGAACACAAATTTCTTTAGATATAGATCTTAGACTCTATAGGAATTATTAGACAAATCTCAAGGTATTACAAGTCAGAATACAAGAAAAAGAAAGTTGCAGGTTCAGGAATTTAGATTGATCGAGATGCGAATTCTGCCGATTTAATTTTGGTCCACTACTCATTAAGTCTATTAAGTGATTAGGGTTTTAGATCCATTTCACATAGTACTTAAAAGAAACCCTAAAACACATTTTGTGAGGACTTTAGAGGTGTTCTTGTAAGATCTAAAATGTATTGTACCTTATCATTTCAAAATCACTATCAGAATCATTCTCATACCATTAGAACCGGTAGATCTAAAGTTGCTGCAACATGATCATATATAGCTTATGATTTAAACCTTCAAGAGTGGTTTTGAGGTCACAAAATGAAGAGTTTGTATTGAAAAACCTTTAAGTGAGATCTCAAAGTCACAAACAGGGAGTTTGTGTTCAGCAAATTTAAAATCAAATAGTTCGTGGAGTCGGAGCTACACGTGGTCGTGTTAGTGAGTTCTACATGAGGTAGCTTTAAATTTAGGGTTTAAATCTATTATAATCTTTCATTTTATCATAGTGAATTTGTTTACCTTGAGCATAGTTAGGTTAAATCCCTCTCAGATTTTTACCTTAAAATGATTAGTTTCATTAGTTTTCCTAAATGATTATATTATTGTTTTCTGTACATTTCCGCACTAAAGTAATACGTTTGCATGCGTTTAACCTAGATCTCATAATTAACCTAAATAAACACTTAGCTAATTTATTAGGTTAAACTTATATAGTTTTAAGGGTCTAAACAAACAAACAGTTTTTGATATCAACCATGTAGATCAAAAAGTAAAAAAAAAAATTGTTATCAAAAGAGGAACAAAATCTTGACCAATGAGAAACGAAAGTTTTATGGATTTGATTACCGGATGCTGACTGGAGGTACAATTTTTTGTGAGATAAAGGTTCACAAATTTTATATACTCTAAATTCCTCTATTTTAAGAATATTGATTTTTGTGGCTATAGCCCTAACATAATCTGTTCTGATACCACGTGTAAGATTAAAAAAAAAAAACGTTCTTGTTACTATAGAACACAATTAATTATAAGAAAAATAGCATTTTATTTATATACCTCTTGAGTCTTGACCCCATGAAAATATCTTATATTTGCACGCGCACATTCAGCATAGGCAAGTCTTCCTCTCTTAGCTCCTACTTTCAAGATGACCCTTGACAAGTTTTAGTTACGATTTTATTTAACATTAGGAGTTTATAGTTATCATCAATCCATCATAGATCAAGTTTAAAAGTTAAAATTTTACACTCTACCTCAACATTAGGCCAGACAAAAGTCTAATAAAAACAATATTTTACCAATGCCCAATAATTAAAATGGACTAGATTTGTTACATTGTTACATATTTTAAAAATCTAACCGTTACATTGCATGTTCTTTACACTCTTAATAAATACGTCAAGTTTTGTGCTAAAATATTATTTACTATATGATTAATAAACTTATTTTTTATGCATAATTTTAAAATACATAACTTTGTAACTTAAACAATTAATTGGTGACATATATATGATTTTTAATTTTCTAGAAATTTTGCAAGCATGAAGGATATTAAAAGTAAATATAATTCAATAGTGAATTTATCAAATTCACATTTAATAAAAATAGATTGAGTGAAGGTATGGCCTTAAGTTACAACCAAGTTTGTAACTAAAATCTTGTCCAATTAATATAACATATTAATGAGCTCTCAAGTATTGCGCGTGTGTGTAATATATATATATATATATATATATATATATAATTCTTAATTTTCTAATATTAGGGTTAGTTATAATTAGGGTTAGAAAAAATTCAATTAGATTCTACAATTGAAGTTCAATTTTGCGTCATGTGTCTTAAATTTTATTTTAAGACAGAGTTTTATTTTAATTTTGAATTCAAATGTGATTGATAGTCTTTAATTTTCAAATCTGTTTCTCGATTGATCGAAAAAGTTCAGTTTTTAGGCCAAAACTCTCTACCTATTTCAATTCTTGTTTGACTCCTAGTTGATCAGCCGAAATCTGTTTATCTGTCATTTTGATTGCTGCTCGATTCCTCTCAACTGATTGAAATTTGAAAATTTCAAATTATTAAAGGTTTTTACAGATCAATTTTGTCCTTGTCCTTGTCCTTTTCTTTCTCTCTTTATTGCTCTCGATTCCTCATCTTAGAAATTTTTTTTTTGTCATTATTCGAGTCAAAAGCGTCAAGGTTTTCTTCTATACTCTGGTTATGAATTTTGCCCTATCTTTTTGATCTTTTTACAAACATATCATGCATAATCATTAAAAAATTTGGAATTTTCAAACTTTGTAGATTTTGATGATTTTGGGTGTTTTTTTGAAACGATCAATGAGTTTTTGTGTGTGCATGATATTTACATGATTCCATAGATTTAGTTTGAAAATTTCATAGATTTTGAAAATTTTCGAAATTATGGTCAGGTGTTCGTGAGGAAATTGGGGATTTTTGTTCAATTGGGTAAAATTGGCTAAAATTGACCAGTTTTTGATTATTTGATTGTTTTAACATGTTTTATACTGTTGTGATGTTCACTTACTCAATTTGTGTGTTTTGAAAAAATTAGGATTTATGTTCTTCAAAATTTGAGGATTTTTCATAAAACTTGATTTTTAGATCAATTTTTCAAAATTGTGAGAAAATTGAACTTGTTAATGCATTAGTTCATGCATGACTTGTTTCTATGCATCATGCATCATATAGATTTTGAAGATTGCATATATAAACTGTGTTTAAATTCTCTCTAATGCAGTCTGACCTTTTTTTTTTTTTTTTTTTTTTTCTTTTTCCATTGAAAATTGACAATTTGACATAAATAGTTCCTAGCTCTTATTTGAACTTACACAATTTACCCTTGAAGTTATATTCTGTTTGCATAAGCAATCTTTTTGCTTATATTTTCTGTTAAGTGTTACATAAGATTGATACACGTGTTTAGTTCGTCTAATAAAATAATGTCACGTTATGTTTCATTATGTTGTATCATTTTCATTATTCTACGTGGTATTATTTTATTGGATGAATTAAATATATATAAAAGATTGTAGAGACCTTAAATAT
This sequence comes from Castanea crenata, assembly GCA_020976635.1. NCBI lineage: Eukaryota > Viridiplantae > Streptophyta > Magnoliopsida > Fagales > Fagaceae > Castanea > Castanea crenata. Next base: position 441,658 of record JAGHPS010000310.1, read on the forward strand.
CAGTCCTAAACTCTAATGAGAACACAAAAAATTGTCTCCTGCCTAGGTAGCAAACTTTGGTTTTGATATAAGTTTGTTGCACGGAAAATTCTCTAGAAGCATTGATTGTAAAAACTTTATGGGTGAACTAAAGATCTAACAAAAAATAATAAAAGACTAATACAACACATAAGATAATTGACGGATTAAAAAAGACTCATATAAGGTTTGCATTATCACCTAGATATCATATAACCCTTCAGATTCCTTATAATTCCTTGACCTGTTGATCACGCCCAGTTTCAAGAATATTCATCTTCATTATCATCATCAGGCTGTTCAGCATCAGGCATGTCAGCATCATGGAAAAACGCCATGCCCAACACACCCATTAGCCCCGAGCTTAACCCTTCTCCCAACCCCTCAATAAATGGACGTGCGAAGCCATTAACAGCTCTTTTAGGCATCTGCTTCACATTCGGATCAGTAGGTGAGTGTCCACAGTCCTCCCGAACTTATAAGAAAAAGCTAGTGCGCCTTGTGCCTCACCATCTGAGGTCACAATGCTTTTACTCATATGTTTTTCATTTTCTGCAGCGTCATGATCATCACCAAAGCCTTCCAGCAGTTCCGAAATGAGAACACGGACTTCACCGATATCTTTGTCCCTTAAACCGTGAGTTTTCCGACGCTACTTGAGCTTAACAACCAGATCAAGACAGTTCTCCTTAGCGGCTTAGCTACGGCAAGGTTGATGGTGAACTTAACGTTGAAGTTCCATGTAGGGTTTGAACCACCTTCCGAGTCAACCGATGTTTTTATCTCGGAGGAATGGAGGATATTGTTGTGGTCGCAAATGAAAACGACGTCATAAGGTTTCATTTTTTTGACATGATTTACGTACTTCAATCCCTAAGCGGACTGAATTACAAGCTCCAAAGGCCTGTAACTCATATTGGATGGACTTTGGAGAGACGATCGAGTATGGATGTGAGTGAATGTGTATTCTATTATGTTAGGCTTGGCAATGTAAGGTGGCTTATGTAGCATCACTCTTCATCTACTTATAGAAGCGCCCGCAAACACAGATAACGTTGGAAGATTCCTGGTTTCACAAGTGAGCTTCTCATAGATGCATGTAAGGGTATATAGGTTGACTTCAAGATAGGTTGACTTATTCAAGAATACTTTAATCATTTTGATGACGATCGTTAATGTGAACCATTCAAGAAGACTTTAATAATTAAATCTTTGTAGATGGCATGGTTGAGACTTGTGGAGGAGGGTGTACGACGGAAGAATTTAACTTAATTTATTATTATTTTTTCATTTTTAAGGAAGCCAAATTAATGTTTAAAACCATATGTTTTAAATTACTAACATATTTTCACAATATATTTTGTAATTGTCGAGTATTACTCTAACTAATAAACAGAGAAATGGATGAATATATATGTTCCATCACTTTCTATTGTGATCATCCTAGAAAATGAAAGAGATAGGCATCAAGTGGGAGGTAAGCGATTGAGTCTATTTCCTACACACGTTTCATGCCTATTTGTTGACTGGTTGACATTAATACTGGGACTAAACTGGACTTCATGACCTTTATATGGCATGGCATTAGGGCCTACGTTATCCCTCACGTAACCAAAAAAAGAAAAAAAGATTATACATGGGCAATGGACATTAACTTAAAATTGAAACAAACTCCGTATCAAAAAAAAAAAAAAAAAAAAAAAAAATTGAAACAAACTCTATGTCATTGGACCATTGAGGATCATATATGTCAAAAATCTTATTTAGTTTCTTACATATTACATACACTAATAAAGTCATGATACAAATTCAAAGATTCTGTTTAGGCATCCGAGATAAATTTATCAAAGTTATGAATTATTCTAAACAGATAGTATGGATAATATTTAAACCTCAATTATCAATCACCAACTCAAAAACAAATAACGAAAGGAATAAAGGTAGTAAAGTAGAAAACCAATGAAGAAACTATACAAAGAAAAACCACATGTTGGATCCAACCCTGTAAAAAAATCATTAGAAGAGTTACAAAAACCTATTTACAAAACCTTTGAAATTAAAATCTCTATTAAATTGTAATACTTGTAAACGTCTCGCTTGCCTTTCTACTGTAATGGTTCAAGAACCTCTCGAATCCTTTTACAAATCTCCTTTACCAAAGAATCCCATCCACAATCCGAAACTTAGGGCAAAAATAACACCAACTCTTGTGGTTTCAGGAGTCAATGGTTTAGATTATAGGAAAAACTCTCAAAGTAAAATTCTAAACAGATCTCAGAAAGAGAACACTCAAAGGAGAGGGATTTAGAACTGTTTTGTAAAGACCCAAGTATAGTCCTTGCCACATTTGCACTTATAATCCAAAAGCTTAGTTAGGCTACAATTGGGGCTCATTGTAATCACTACAAACTTAAGATTCATCTAATAAACACTCAATGCAAGATTTAGCACATGCCCATATAACACACACTTAAACAATCCAATCCAATCAAATCTACACAATTTGAGGTACCACAATCTCCCCTACTTAAATTCTTGACTTTCTCATTACGGTCTACATTGTGTTGTAGTGCCCCCAAGTCACATAGCATTATAGTTTACTCTAATACCATTTTATTGGGATGCCTCCAACCAAACCAATAGGCTAGATATATGAGAATGAATACACACTTGTAAACTTTTCACCTAACAAGCTTGCAAGGTCTACCTAAATGAGTAAAAGAATCCTCAAACAATCAGTAGGTAAAATTAAATCTAATAACCGATAATTTAATTGTCAAAGTCTCCATAGCATTAACCAAAATAAAGTCCAAATTCTAAGTGCATAAAATACTAAATACACCCCAATCTTTTTTCAAATATTCCTAAACACCTCTCATGCGCACACCCCTGCCACAACACTTGTTATTCCTTAGGATTGAAATTTGAAAGGGAGAGAAGAGGGGGGGGGGGGGGGGGGGAAGTTTGACAACTCAATAAATAACCAAGTCCTAATTAACTAACTAAATAAAGCATATTTACATGTAAAATGAATGAGCTTAATTACATAGTACTTAATAAGCTTAAATGTTGTTCAGTTCAAATGGAACTTTGGACAAATGAAATGCAGATACTTAAAATGAAATTATAATTTTCAAAGTGTTCTAGAGCAATCAAAATTGTAATTTGCAATAACTATATTAAATTTCATATTCTTAACGAATTTCATTATTTATGACTCTGATCAAGCTAGATCCTTGTAATTAGACCCAGAATCACGTGTAGGCCATGATACACCACAAAAGTAACTAGTTTTTATGCTAATGTATAACCCCCATAGTTTGGGTCCAAAGTATAGTCAGTCTATACATTAATTCTTCTATAAGGTTATGTAGTCTTATGTCAGTATATCCAAAACCATATTTTGACAATATTCTATTCAAATCATGTTCTTTTAAAAAATTTACACATGTTTTATTTAGATTTGAGAAGAATATAAATTTTTTAAAATCAAGTTAAATTATTTAAATCATTGTAGCTAAATAATCAAATAAAAATATTTGAAAGAAAAGACAAAGATATGCTAAATTATTTTAATTAAACAAAATATAACTAGATCAGAAAAGGTAAGTTCGCACTTCTCCCTAACCTTCCCTTCTAAGATCCACGAATACCACCTTAAACAATGAGTCAATGACCCAATTACATCAATTTTTATAGGTGATTTTATTTACTTTGACGCTTGGTTAAAATATCTTGTGATATCCGGCGCGGCCATCACGAAAGCTCTCTAACTATATATATATATATACACACACCACACACCAAGTAATAAAGGAATTTCTATATACATAAGTTCTAGATCTGTTCAATATCAAAAGAATACATCTAGAACATCTTATGATCAAAGTTAGGCCAACAGGTGAAAACCTCTTGACCATGGGTGCATCATACTTTCTTTTGATGAATTGTAACTATCAATCAAGATCTTTACTATGCTCCACTTCTATGTACCAAGAATAAAAAATAACACCTGGCTTCTTTTATTTTTCCTTCACAACTAACGTCGAGATAATCTCATAGCCTGTAATTCTCGCCAAAAACCACGCAACATGTGTGGGTATGGCCATTTGCCAATGCAATTATGCACAACGAGAATCATGTCCTCTATTCCCTTGGAATTGCAGCTACCATATGAGGGAAGGGTATGGGGGATTTCATACCCTTACGCTCTGTTTGTTATAATGTAAAATATTTTTAGGAAAATATTTTTTTAATTTTATGGTTTTTTTTTTGCAATAAAATATTTGGTCAAAGATAAAATATTTTCAACTAACTAAATCAATCTAAGCAAATTTATGTAAAATTTTACGCTTAAAATTTTGATAAAACATTTTACATTTGCTCGCTCGCAGCCCACATATCACTCTTGCTCCCACAGTCACTTTCGCGCTTAGACACTCCCTCTTTGATTTCTCTCTCCAACAAAAACCCAGTCACCTCTGGTCCCCTCTCCACCAATCCCCGACTCCAAGGTCTGAGGCACCACTGGCCAGCTCCAGCTTTCGTCGGCGCTGCCCATCGCCGGCGAAACCCAGATACATTCTGTCTTTTTAGATTAGATTTCTCCTTTTGTTTTCGTTTTTCTTCGTCTCTAACCTTTCTTTGGTTTTTCTTAGGTTCGATTTCTACCCTTTCTGGAAAAAAACACCTCAAAGTTTTAGATTTTATTTTTATATATATTTATTATGAATCATAAGTTTTACACATTTGATTTCTTATCATTTTTCATATGGGTTTTTCAGTGTTGATTTGGTTGTGTGAGATTTATTTATTTATTTGATGATTTTGACATTGGTTGTTTGATATGAGTTAGAGTTTATGATTTTCAGATCTGGTTTTTTTTTTTTGGGGGGGGGGGGGGGTTTTTATATGTGTGGCATTATGATTTTTGTGATGAAATTATTGTATTCTAGTTTATGATATGTTTGAGATCCAAGATTCCTGGTTAGAATTTGAAGTAGCAGATCTGATATGAATTCAATGTTTGATTCCCTTTGAGGCCATGTTTGCACTTTGGTCCTTGGATTAAAGGCCGTTGCAGATCTGTTATGACTTCAATGTTTGATTCTCTTTCTATTATTTTTGTTCTTCTATGAGTATAAAAAAAAAATGCTGTTTATATGAGACCAAACAGCGTGGTGATCTGTTGCCAAATCAAGCATTTCTGTCATGTACATGCTGTTTATTCTTGTTTAATATTAACATCATGTAGGGCATCATTGGTGGCCTTACCTTACCAACAAAGGATTTGGCAACAGATCACCACAAGTGCAGTGTTCATGTGGCTCACGTAATCAATCTTCTGCCCTGTTTTGTTCTTCTATGAGTATATAAAAAATGCTGCTTGTTTATGAATAAGGATCTTCACTATATTAAAATCATACTTCGCTTAGCTAATGAAAGAATAGGTTTATTGGTCAAGTTATGTTGAGGACCCCTTGAGGATTCTATGTGCAAATTTCAGCATATATAGGAAATAGAGGTATGAAAGTTTCATTATGAAGAAATGCTGACCAGGTTTTCCTATGCTTTATTTTGTGTTATGTAAATGATTGTAAAATGCAATTTGATTAAAAGAATACAAATGCATCTTCTTCATTGTTCTAGCCTCTGCTCTTTGGTTGTGTGGTTGGCTTTTACTATTTTGTTTTTGTTAACATGTATAGTATTGTGGGCTTTAGGCCCAACTAGTTTACTTGTATAACACACATTCTTGTACTACACTCTTACTTGTACTGGATCATATGCCTCCTATAAAGGCATTCATGTATATTATTTTTGGTGAGAAATACAATATTATTGAATTCAGTATTTCTAACATGGTATCAGAGTCACTGCTCTGACATTTTCTTAGCAGTCTTGCTTTATTGGTGTAACTTCATTCTTAATATTGCTTTCGCTGTCAAAACTACCACAGCCTTTCGCGTTGAACCTTTGAGTCTTCCAAACATCATCTTAGGTTCCGGACCTGTAGCAGCCGCCGTTGAGGAGTTCAAACACTGCAAAGACCACTGTCTTTTCCGGCACCGCCTTGAATATTGCTCTGATAAATTTTCCAAGGTACCACGAAAATTGTCTTGCACCGATCTACCTGTTCGTGAAAACCTCACAGTCATCGGAGCCTTCACGCACCCTCACGCGCCGCCCAAAGTTTCTGCACTGAAGATCACGCGCCCACGCACCGCCACGCGCCGAAACACTTCCTCGCGCCGCACGCGCCAGACCTGCTCCTACTGACGTCAGCCCTAGGTGACGTCATCACTGCCACATCATCGCTAACGTCATCCTCCAGCGCATTGCTGATGTCACCTGCCACGTCACCGTTGACTGACTGTTGACCGTTGACTTTTCAGAGTTGACTTTTTGCAGCCAGGTGCTCTTTACCCAGTTTTTTGCGTAGATTTCTTTTTGCAATCCATTTTTACATATTTTGCTTCTAAATGAAGAATAAGGAAAGTCTTCTTCCTTTTGCAACAATCGTCGCCGACAATCCAGCAAACGTTTTTGGGTCACCTCCAAACTATCACCACTTACGCTCATTCGGCTCTGCTTGTTTCGTTCTTCTTCAGCCACATGAGCATAAAAAACTTGAACCTAGGTCAAGACTTTGTTGTTTTCTAGGCTATGGTGAAACTCAAAAGGGGTATCGGGTTATGATCCTATTTCTCATCGTCTTCGTATCTCTCGCAATATTGTCTTTTGGGAACATCGCCTCTTTGTCGAGCTCTCTCACTTCCGTGCTTCTCTATCTTCCTCTTCTGTCTTAGATCTATTTCCAGATGAGACACATAATCCTTCTGTAGCTACTCCTGACCCTCCTATAGCTGATCCTGATCCTCCTGTAGCTACTCCTGATCTCCTATTGACTTTTCTGTCCAACCACCAGATATCCCTGATCCTTTCTAGTTCCCCCTTTAATGAACAGGTCGAAGATGAACAGGTCGAAGGCGAGCTACCCAACCCTGATCTTGGTTCCCCTGCTCCTGCTCCGCTGAAGATCATGCATAAGACATTCCACCTCGTCACTCAACTCGGGTAAGGTCCATTCCCGTACATTTACTTGACTATCATTTTACACTGCCCTTGCTACACTGCACGAGCCTCACACCTATCGTGAGGCCACTGATCCTTTATGGCAGATTGCAATGAAAGAGGAACTTGATGCATTATCTAAAAACCATACTTGGGACTTGGTCACTCTCCCCTGGGAAATCTGTGGTTGGTTGTAAGTGGATTTACAAGATTAAGACTTACTCTGATGGGTCCATTGAGTGCTACAAAACTCGTCTTGTTACAAAAGGTTTTACACAAGAGTATGAGATTGATTATGAAGAGACCTTGCTTCGGTTGCTCGTATCTCATCTGTTCGTGCCATTTTAGCTGTTGTGCTACCAATAAATGTGATCTTTTCCAGATGGATGTCAAAAATGCATTCCTTAATGGGGATTTAAGTGAAGAAGTTTATATGCAACCTCCTCCTGGTCTCTCTGTTGAATCAAACAAGGTTTGTCACCTTCGACGTGCACTTTATGGCCTTAAACAAGCTCCACGTGCTTAGTTTGCCAAATTCAGTTCTACCATATCTCGTTTGGTTACATGGCCAGTCATTATGATTCTGTCTTATTCTTCGTCGAACTGACAAATGCACTATTTTACTTCTCCTGTATGTGGATGATATGATCATAACTGGTGATGACCTCAATGGCATTCAAGAACTCAAGAATTTTCTCAATCAGCAGTTTGAGATGAAAGATCTTGGACATCTCGGCTACTTCTTGGGTCTTTAAATCACTCATTCTACAGATGGACTTTACATTACTCAAGTTAAGTATGCCTCTGAACTCTTGTCTAGAGTTGGACTCACTGATAGCAAGATTGTTGACACTCCAGTCGAGCTTAATGCGCATCTGACTCCCTTAGGGGGGAAACCATTGTCTAATCCCTCTTTACAGACGTTTAGTTAGCAGCCTAGTTTATCTTATGTTAGTCGTCCAGACATTTCCTATGCTGTTCACCAGGTGAGTCGATATCTGTCTGTTCCACGATCGACTCACTATGTGCTGTTCTGCGCATTCTTCGGTACTAAAGGGCACTCTCTTCCATGGTCTTTTCTACTCTGCTCAGTCTCTCTTATTCTCTGTGCATTTTCTGATGTTGATTGGGCAGGAGATCCCACTGATCGCAGGTCCACCACTGGTTATTGCTTTCTTCTTGGTTCTTCTCTAATTTCTTAGCAAAGCAAGAAACAAACTTATGTGGCCCGTTCTAGTATTGAAGCAGAATATCGTGCCCTTGCTGATATCACATCTGAGCTTCTTTGGCTACGATGGCTTCTCAAAGACTTAGGTGTGTCTACATCCTCTGCTACTCTCTTTATTGTGACAACAAGAGTGCCATTCATATTGCTCACAATGATCTTCCATGAATGGACTAAACACATTGAGATCGATTGTCATTTATCTGTTATCATCTTGTCCATGGTGTTCTCAACTAATCTCAGTCTCTCTACAGATCAACTTGCAGATATCTTACAAAGTCACATCCTAAGGGACGCCTTCGTACTTTGGTTGACAACCTCAAGTGGTCTCACATCCACCTTGAGTTTGAGGGGCTGTTAACATGTATAGTGTTATGGGCTTTAGGCCCAACTAGTTTACTTGTATAGCACATATTCTGTACTACACTCTTACTTACTGCACTCATATGCCTCCTATATAAAGACACTCATGTATATTATTTTTGTGAGAAATACATATTATTGAATTCGTATTTCTAACAGTTTTAGTTTTGTGTGGCTAAAGAAAAGTTAAAAACCCCCCTTATCTTGGGAGGTTGGACCCTCATCTTTACATTTCTACTTGAATTTTGTTAAATCCCTTTTAACAGTAATGTATTTACATGACATTGAAATGTTAAGTTGTATTTGTTGGTTTTGATGTAATGTATAGGTTGCAAGTAAAACAAATGACACTGCTGGTGATGGGACAACGACTGCATCAATTTTGGCATGGAAAATTGTTAAAACTGGGTCTTTTAAGTGTCACTTCTGGTGCTAATCCAGTCTCAATAAAGAGGGGATTGATAAAGCTGTTCTAGGGTTGGTAGAGAGTTGGAGAAGAAGGCTAGGCCTG